>VZZY01002706.1:59660-188238 GCA_013400335.1 Eurystomus gularis
ACAGAGTTCCAGACTGAATGGCTTGAGCTGTACTTCCCTCGTCCCCTTGAAATGTCATTGCAACCTTTTACGATTGACAAGGACCTTTTAAAATTCTGTCTGGACTTCATCACATTTCTCAAAGCCTCTCAAAGGTGTTTTCCACCATCCCTACTACACCACCACGAAACAAGTGCGCCGCATCAAGGGATGAAAAGAACGGGTCCTTTATGTGCACACAGCTCTTCGCAGCTGCTCATCCCGAGCATGAAGCTGGGCTTAAAGTTATTAATTGCCTTTTTCACAGCTGGCAGCAGCAGCCTTGCATGTTGACTCAAAGTGTGGTGTGATAACTAGGCAGAGTGAGGAATCTCTGTAAAGTTTTGCTCTTTGGCAGTGTTTTGCCTTTGATCTTCTCCACTCTCCTTTCCAAGAGAGCTGGAGCACTCCAGCAGGAGCTGAGGGTGGGCCTTTCATCAACCTGGGGGGAAAGCTTCATCCCGTGCCCCACGGCACTCTGCTCTCAGCCTCAGCCCTCCCGCTCGGATGGCTGCTCTGCGCGGGCTGGAGCGCCTGGGAGGTGCCAACAGTCAGAGAGGCACGTACGGTGCATCCTCCACCAACACACAGATCAACACATTGAAAGAGAAGCAGGAACAAAGTTCAGTAACAAAATAAACAAACAAGCAGGCTTTCAGTGCTGCCTTTTCTACGCTAACGTGATTGAAGCCCGGTTGGGAAAGCGAAGCTGTGCATTGAGCACCCCCGGCACTGCACAGGTAAGCTGCGGCAAGTGTTTGTTCTCATCAAGGTAAAGAATGTGCTGGGGAGGTAAGGGAAAATAAGGAAAGTGGAAGATTTGGAACTCATGAACCCATAACTGCTTTCTGAATTATTCCTTTTTTTTTTAAGAGTTTGAATGGGACAAAGGAAGGAAAGTCACATACTGCTGTGGCCAACAAAGCCAGCAGGAAACGCGGCTTAGCAGTCAAAAGAACACTCCCGATAACGCTTACCCGAGTTCACACACAAGAACAGTATTTGTCTCCTCTTCCCACCACTCTCAGAAAATAACGAGTCCAATAGAGTGTCCGCATAACCAACGTGCCCAGATGGGAAGGGATTGGAAAAAGTAAGGTGAGAAATAAAAAACCTGAAGGAGCAGAGGTGGTGGTACTGCGATGCAAGAAGATAAGAAAGTGATCTTGAGATGAAAAAGAAAGGGAGATTTGCCTTGTGTGAGGCAAAAGGAGAAGGGCCCAAGCCTAAGGGTCAAAATCCATGTTCCAGACACCTGGACTGAACTCCTGGCTCCGCTCAGCAGCTCTGAAGGCAGAGGCTGGGCCATGCAGATGGCAGCATGGCTCTAAGTACAGGCAGCCTCAGCCCTGGTGTCAGCAAAAAGATGCCCTCCTGTGTCACTCTTCTAAGGTACTTCTGCACTTCCAAATTCCAGCTTACTCCTAGTTCGATCTGACTTTTGATGAGCGCTCACTGCGTGGACAGTATATTGCAGATGAAGATTTCAAACAGCCTCAAAGTTTAAAAATACTTAGGGGCAGGGATCTGGTTTGGACCCACGTGCGTTAAATGGAGCTGAGACATGGGTGGCAGAGGAGTGGTCTGCTTGAGCCTTCAGTCATGTCATAGGTTGTCTGAAACCTCTGTTTCTCTTTTTCAAATAAAAAAATCCACTCAGCATATTTCTATTGTGTTCATTACTGTAGCTTTGCCATTAGGTTTCAGTCTCTCTTAAAATTATTATCCCTGCACTTCCTGGCTTTGATTGGATGAAGAAATGCTGAAATAGCACAAAAATCCCTACTTCTTTCAAAACGTCTCCAAACCAGCCAAAAGCTGTCCGTATGAGAAATCTTGCAAGAAACTCTGCTCTCATCTTATTTCCAGCTGGGCTACATCCAGTTCCAAAAGTACTTGCTGATGGTGTGGGAAAAGTGTCTGGATAGGGACATTGATTTGATTTGAGCCTCTGGATTTTGGATTGTGGATACAACCAACACTAAAACCACCAGAGAGATGCATTAAGAAGCCACACTGAGGACAACAGCAGAAAGGCAAGGTGAATTGAGGTATTTTCCTGAGGAAAGGCCACCCAGCCTCACCGCTTCTGCTGTTACTTCTCCACAGATGCTTCCCTTGCTTCCCAGCCTTGCTCTTCCCTCACCTCCATCCTTCTCTTGGCTATCAACAGCAGCAGCTCACAGTCCCAGCCTCCCCTGCCAGCTTTCGAGGTGTTCCACACCTTTCTGTTTTCTTCACATTTTTAAACAAACACCTGTCCATGGTGGCACAGGTCTCTGTATTCTTCAAAAATGCCTCCTAAAGCTCTCTTCTGCCAGCACCCCTAGAAAAGCCTGCAAAGGGGCTCCTGGGGTGCCAATGCTCAGTCCAACGTGCCCACAGCATTTGCCTGTGTTCCCTCATCTCTCTTTTGGCAGCCTGAAGGAGGTTGCTTTTTCTTTCCCTGTTTATACAACACCGAGGTTCTTATCTGCGGCTGGGACTCCTTGATCCTATCATCACCCAAATAACAACAGGTAACGATTTAAAGGAGAAGCCAAGCAAAATATAAGGCTCCGTTGTTTGCATCGCTTTCACACAGCGTTGAAAAAGTCATTACTTGATAGGAGCAGAAGTGACTGAATCATGTTGTTATTTTTTTTTTAAATAGTTGGGTCGTTCCAGGGTTTTTGTCAGCAGTCATTGTCAGTTCTAATTCTCCACACAGGCAAAAAACTGAGTGGAAATCCTGGCTCCGCTGAAGCCAAGTGCCAGATTTCCATCAGCCTCAACGGGCCTGGAATTCACCCGGTCACAACCTAGAGGAAGAATATTTGTACTAGCAAACCAAATAAATATATCTGTGTTTTGCTATGAAAAATCAATTTGAGACCCTTTTCTCCTGGCAAGAGCTGCGCACAGCAATATAACGCGAGATAGGGCAGCGCTTGGAAAAGGAAATGGTTGTGGACACATTGTCATGGCAGTGTTGTGCTCTGCCAACAGCTCAGGCAGAGAAAACTCCTCAGAGCTCGCTAAAATGCTCCAGGAAATCAATTAAAAAAAAAAAAAAAAAGCCAGAAATAAAATAGAGTGAACAATGAAAACAGCACAGCTGAAATTTCTGTGAGGTTGAGAGGAAGCAAAGAGATGGCAAACTGCGTTGGAAGAGAAATAATACTGTGTGTTGGTCGCCGATAAGGTGCCAGATGTTGCCCTTTGCAGCGAGGAGAAAACATCTCACCATAGGTGTGAAGAATCGGAGCAGCAACGCAGCAGAGAACCACAGGGAACAGTGACCCCCAAAACACTTCCATACGGATACTGGGTGTGGGGTGGAACAGCTTTGTTAGACATCCAGAGCGCGATTTTCCTATTCTATGGAATTAACATTAGCCGAAGATATGTGCGTGTACTCAGCAGATCCCATGGAACAGAAAAGGACTCTTTCATCGATCATTAATTACGCATGTGCTGTCTAAATGGCCAAGCAGCCCTGAAAGGCAGGGATGCCTCCACCAGAAATACTGAGAAGCAGAACATCATGAACCAATGGACAGAAAAGATGCTCTCTACCTCAGGTACCAATGATACTTCCAGGTATTTAATAGTTTTGCATAAAGGAACAATTACTCATTACATTAAGTCAGAGCATTATGCAGCAGTGGGTACAGGAAATCAGTGAACTGAGGAACAGCCCAGAAAGGTGAAAATTCGGTGTGCAACAGACACACCCGCCCAGGATTCCTGGGGAGGAGACCCATCACTTTCTTTCCTGCAAACCTATTTCATCAGAACATTTCTCTTACTGTCTTTTTTTTTTTTTTAATTAGAAGATTAATATATTTTTCCAACTGAAAATGCAGATTTTTAAATGCAGTTCTGGTATCATACAGACAAAACTGTTACAGGTGAATGTTTTTATAAACGTCATGTGAGAGAATTACTACTAGAACATCAACTTCCAAAGGAAATGGTGAATTCCCATCATGTTTTAAAGTCATTACTGGAACGTGAGACATATTTTGGGGACATGAGCTACAGCAGAGCATAGTTTATACCGTATAATAGGGGATTTTTCTACAGCATAAGAGCATCATCAGAATCAAGTGTTTCATCAAAAGTACAACTGGCAAAGCTCCAAACTGCATCAAAACTGATCATCATTTACATCCTCCCAGCCACATTCTGCCCGTAACCTGCTTCTTCGCTGTAGTGCAGGTTACATAACTCAGAACATTCCTCATTCCAATGTACTGCACAATGAACTTTCATTTTTTAATACTTCCTTCCTTCCAGATGCGATACTACTACATGATTTCTGCATATATGCTTTTAACTTGTAAAAAAACATGGGGCACACTGAGTGTGTTTGATGGGAGCACTCCCCGGAGGGTCACTCCATTTCTGAAGCTGTGGCTCATACACCCAGGCCTTGGCAGCTGCTTGGACTCCAGAAGCTGCATGTTTTCTTCCTACCTGGGGAGCGACTTTTAATTTCTTTAGCTTTTCAATATTTTGATTAGCTTGTATTTTGACATAAGAGTATTTCGTCTTCAAAATATTTCATAATACTACAGAAGAGCTGGTGCAAGCAGGTCCCTTCTGACTTACAGACGCAGGACAGTGGCTGCAAGGCACCATTCTGGTACGAGACCTTGTCCATGGCTCCTTCCTTTCTCACGTGAGCTCCCCCCGCAGCCGCCCCTCAGTGCCCAGCCCTCCAGCTTGTACGAGAAGCTGGCTGGACCTTACAGCACTGTATATACATAGCTTCTGCACTGGATGGACGTGCATTGCCCATTCCATCCCAGTTCATTATACTTTAAATAATACTTATAATTTTATTTTCCTGCTGTTCTCTTTTTTTCCTCCTCTCCTTAACTAGACCAAGGGAAAAAAAGAGAAAAAAAAGAGTTGACTTCTAAAATTTTAATATTAGGAAAACCAGTTTTTAAATTAAATCAGAGAATTAAATAAGAGCTTGTGGAAACCTTTTCCCTTTCCTCCTTCCTTGCACTCCTTTTTATCCTCACACCACAACTTGATTCAGACCAGCATTGTACGACAAGCTCAGCTCATGTCCTGGTAGCAACAAAGGTTGTGAAGAGATACAACCCGTGACAGGTAACTGTGCTATTGCCGTGGTGAAACAGGGGCAGCTCCATCTGCAAGCTGAGGGGGCTGCCTTTTTTTTTTAATTTATGAAAGGAAACAGGAGCAAGGATAAATGACACAAATAAAAATGCCACTCTGCTACTCTGTACCGTAGTCATATCAGAAGGAACAGCTCCTCCGGCAATGAACTTCCCAGGGTTACTTCATGCCAGTTAAGGCAGGAAGATGACCTTAGACAGCAAGTGTAATTTCTTTTTATTAAATGCACCCATTGCTCATTTCCAACATAACAAAATTAATGCTATATGTTAGCTATAGTGCTTGCTGTAAGAGGGGGGCTGCAATCAAGAATTAGCCTCACGTCGAGACCCTTCAAGCACATGCACCTCTTGGATTACAGGGCCCAAGTACACAACATCATGGACACTCAGCTACAGAAATAAACAGTTTCAGCAGCAGAATAGAGGGGGAAGCATAAATGAAGTGTGAGCTAATGAGGAATAGCTGAATTCAAAAAACCCACAGCCTGAAAAAACTGTGATAGCCTCACATCAGAAGAGACACTCTGTTTAAAGCTGTTCCTTTTCCTTTCTCATTTGCTATTTGCTTGGATATTTTACCCTCAGTTTAGTTGCTTTCTTTTCCTCTGTTATTCCTTAGGGAACAACGAAAGCATATCCCTGGCAATTTTTGCAGGATAAATAGATGAGTAAAGCTGTTTCTTTAGGCAGTTGTAACCAGCCTTTATGTGGGCTTTCCCAGATACTGTTTGTAAGAAACTGTACTTACAACAGACGCAAATTCCCAACTGACAAGAAAGTAAAGACCCTCTTACGTCACCAGTCCTTATGCTGGAGTCCCCCAGCCCCACATACACCACCAAAACTTCTATAAGCATCATGACAAGTATTTTAATTTACATAGTAAGCGTTCAAGCTCAGGTATTGGTGAAAGAGAAGAAAGTTTTAAAGCACAGCGAATCAGAACCCCTTCCACGTGGCAAGAGCAGCATCAGAGTAGGCCTAGCAAAGCTTGAGGTCTGCGTTACAAGGTGTAAAAGAAATTATCTTAAACTAACACACCATTCTTAAACGGAGCTCAAAACCTTTGTTGAATATAGACCCGCCGGTTTTATCCCAAGGGCTCCATGAGCTCAGAAAGGGCGAGTCCCTTCCAGCACACGCATGCTGTGATCGCGTGTGGGGAGCACAGCAGCATCCCACCCCAGTTTGTGAACCCGCAATGCAGGAGATAATGAAAAAAACCCAGAGGACTGCTCACCAAACAGTGCTTCGAGAACATTTTTTGATATCAGATGCAATAATGCTAGGCAAGTGAACAATATATGGAGAGAAGATAGCTAACGCCTCAGAAGCATCAATATTTTATTAAGCTGTAGATTAGATAACAGCTTGTTCTCCATGGGTTTGTTAGCAAAACCTGCCTTGCCCTGGTATCACCACCATGAGCCATGGCAGAGGGAGCATAAACACCTTGTAAATAGCTGGGTTGCCCAAATATTCTATTGCTCGCCCTGGCCTTTTCTTTTTATGATTAAAAATGCCACAGAGCGGTGCGGCTGTGCCAGTGCTTTTGAAGGAGATGGAAATCCTTTGCACAGCCTTTTTTTTTTTTTTTTTGGAATAGTTTTGAGTTTAGGAGACAGGATTACCTGGCAACACATTCCAATTTCTAATTAGCTTCAAGGTCATTTCTGAATGCTGAGCAGGTGAAGAAGATAAAAGATAGTAAAAGGTGAAGCAGCAATAAGAGAAGATCTCTTATTGAATACTTTGAATGGGAATCCTCTAGCTAGCACAAATCAACGCCTAAGTCCCAACTACGCTGTTATTATTTTTTATAGGCACAATAGAAATTCACCTCATCCCTAGACATGAAGACAGAGAGAACAGATGCTCATTTTCTAAATAAGAGGGGGGAAAGTAGCCCAAACCCCTCACTTTTCCCCTCATTCTACAGACTACAGAGCTACCAATGTCCCCGTGTCATCCTGTCAATACTGCTGCTGGTGTGTACACAAACACATCTGTCTTCTTTATTTATTCAGTCATCAAAATTCCAAGTCTGCAAGCTAGTCATAATTACACCCTCCAAAAAGGCAGGCACCTGCCATTTACTCTACCTTTTTCAATTACATCTAATTGACGACTTGAGCTCAAATAGAGGAAGGGAGACAAGAGTTCTTCAGACTGTCTAAACACTTTCTGTTGAATAGGAAAAGGGAGGTTTCCTACCACAGCTCTAAATAAGCCCTCCAACATGACTGGCATAATAAAGAACTGGAGTATGAGATGCATTTCCTTCCTCTAAACACCCCCTACACCATGAGGATGCTTTTCACGTGCATGATGGCTCACAGCCAGAAGAAAAGCCTCCTCACCCCTATCCCCCATCACGGCTGAAGCTAAACTCTGAGTGCATTTCTTGAGCATGAGAACTTGTGTGGGTAACCTCCCAGGAACTTCCTCCTTCCAAGAGGACCAGATGATGGAGGGCAGCATGTCAGGAATGGCACAAGAAGCAGTCCTCAAGGAACCCAGTTAGTGTGTGATCCTACAGATGAGATGACTGATAGTAGATTATCCTCTCCAGGTACAGCTGTAAACTCCTTGGCAGCAGTAACCTCATAGCACTGAGTAGCCTTCTAGGAATTGAAGGAGCTGGGGAAAAAAATCCCAGCTGGCTCCACTTATGTAAGGGATGCAATTAGGCCTAAAAGAGAGGATGATTTGAGCCTGTGTGATCTGCATTAAGAATAAGTCTCTGAGAGCATTTGAGAAGGTCCTTCTGGTACTTGTATGTGCACACACACGTGTTGGGATTTTCCCTTGCCTCGGACAGCGCTGCACAAGTTTCCATCAAGAGGTAGTAAGAGGGTATCACTTGGAGAAAAGATGGGAAGAGTCAAAGAAAGGAATCCTTGCATCAAGTGATGTGACGGAAGAAGCTGACCACATGGGTTGGTCCCTGAAATTCATAGGCAAGAAACAACAGCTCATATGTTGAGCTCAAATTAGACTAATTACCCTAGAAACAAAACGGCCAAATATAAAATGTCTCACATCTGTTCGGGGGGAATTGGTGGTAAGTTGTGTAGCATATGCATAGGAAAAGGACAATAGTTACAAATATAAGAAATCATCATCCCATTAGTGACACATCCACAAAGATGCACCTCTATAATCCTCCAGTTCCTTTATAGTCAAAGCTAAAATGGTATTTGTAAGCTGAACAGAGGCTGTTACTACACCAGCACCTCCCAGCCCCATTACCAGCTTCCTACATGCAGAGGGAACCTCTAGTGATTATAGGTCTAATTTTAAGATAATGGATGATGAGAGATATTTACCCATTGAGAAATTTGTACAGAAGAATCTAAGCTAGAGGGGCGAAATGTAAACACTATAACGGAGTTGTCCTGGCTGTCTGAACACCTAAAGGTTTTAGTGCTTTTGAGTGACAGCAAGGAAGAACTCAGCTATTTTTCATCACCTGCATTGTCAGCTGGAAAACGCAGACAACTGTATCAAAGGCAGAAGAACGTCAGATTCCCTCTCGCTGCCTTTCCACACTTCAAAATTTTTTTTGTACACAGAAATGTAGGCTCACCGTCAAACAAAGCCAAGGTGATTCTTCCAGATTTCCCTGGACATTCCTCTCTGCCATTTGCCCATGGTATTTGTGGAGAAGGCAGTGGCATGGGGGGGAATCTCACTGGGGAATACCCGCGCTACCAGGGCAAGATGTGAGAGGAAAGAAGAGTTCTCTTTATTTCCTAGCCAGGTGCTAGCGTAGAAGAGAGACCTGCCAGGCCAGGAGGGCATAGGAAGAGAACAGGAAGTATTCTGTGCATTGTAACAAATGTATACTTTCCCTGCTACTAAGTATCCTTTTTTTCGTAAACATATCTACACCGGTGGGAAAGGGAAGAGAGGAAATTGATTTGTCAGACGGTGCCATTGAACAGCTCTCCTTATGTTCATCTCCATTCTTTTTGTAGCACTGCATCTTTCTGGTGCTTATTTTTCCTGTTCTCTCCATCTTTCAATATTATTTCCAATCAGTTCCTGAGCAGATGATGCTGCCTGTCAGACAAGAGGCCTGATGCTCATTTTATTCATACACAGATACTCATCGGCGGTGATGGGGGGTGCCAGAGCTGGTGTGATAAAACAGGCAGAAGTATGCAAAGAATCACGCTGAATTCCTTAGGGCTGCTTACATGCCTGACCAGCAGCAAGTGCAGGACCTTCAAGTCTTGGTTTTTATAAATAAAATAGGACAAATTCATCACTCCACTGGCCAAAAAATGCAAAACTGGTGACCTTAATGGAGTGACTTGAAAGATTCATTTGGCTTACTGGCTCCCTGTCCATCCATCCCCGCCCAGCAATGTGCTCAGGCAGCCACAGTGTGATCTCACCGCACACGTCATGGTTTGCGTGCAGGTCTAAGGGGATACAGACACACAACAGGCACGCATGTTATTCTTTCCCTTACCTTGGGAGCACCATCCTGTCTTTCCATTGCTGTTTATAAGCCTGACATTAACAGCAAAGGCACTTACTTCACTTCTTTCACTTACATGAGCAAAAAGCCTTGTTTGACAGCACAGATGGACCACGTTCACAACGGCCTCTGAGTTCAGAGACTGACCAAGAAACTGTGCTCGAGTCTTTCTCTGTCTGCCAAAGGCCTGAGCAGTTGAAGATTTGGGGAGGGTACAAAACCAAAGCAAGCCAATGTGTGCTTAGGTCAATACCAAGTGATTGAGGTGAGGAAAGCAAGACAAAATGACACATCACTGGGGCACTGGCTGGGAATCACAAGGTGACGGTGGCCAGGCCAGGGCTCTGTAGCTGAATCCCTCTTACAACACTGAGAACAGGTTTCAGAATGGGACGCAGAAATGCACAGACATCACACAAAGCAAATCCTCATGTTCGCAATGAAAAACTCTGGGGATAAATGACCTCTTAGGATCACGTCAATCACTAGACCCTGTTTCATCCATGCACAGCAAATGTAGCACACACTGAGCACTAACAAAATCCAGAACTCTTCAGAACTTTTGTATTTTATATTGAACATGCTGCTGCTGCTTGCTGCACCTTACCCTAAACTGGCACTCACTGCTTCGCTATTCCTTTCATTTCCTAGTCCCTGTTCTTTCAATGTCCAGTGTAGTTTCTTGTCCACGTGCTTCAGATACTCAGGATCATGAACAGCAGTTGTGGTTTGCCTTCTGTGCTGCTTGGCTTTTCCAGCGCTTACTCCCAAGAGGGTCATCCTCTTCATTCTTTTTTAGACATAGGTGATTGAGAGCTCCAGTTTTCTTATTCAACATGACACAATTAACAGAGCTTTTTTTAAAAGCCCCAACAGCCTGGCAGACATTCTAAATGGAAAGTGAGACCACATTTACTGCAGCGCAAGCAGAACAAATAAAAGATAGGCAGGATAAATTGAACTTTAGCCTCCAAAGCATGGTTTTAGTCCCAGAACTGAGCAACCCCCTTTCATACATAAGAAAGGGGGAAAGGAAAGTGGGGTATGTTCCCCAGTGCAACACGAGGCTGCCCCAGAGCTTGGTGGGGACTCCTGCCAAGGGCTGCCCTCGGAGGGAGCTGGGAGCCAGGGGCAGCTGCTTCTCTCAGACATGAGAGCCTGGTTTCTCTGGCAGCCTGGACACGTCCCTTCCCATCAAAACCAGCCATGAGCTATTCAAACGTCTAAAAGAACAACGTGGCAGGGCAGCCCCTGCACACACACACCATGCGAGACAGACAGAACTGCTCTCTGATGATGCCGAGCTGCTTGGCCACCGAGCTCTGACAAGCAAGCACTGGTGGGATGGAGCCAGTTTAAGGAGTTACCTGATGTATCTACATCCAACAGTGCTGCTCAGGAATACTAACACCTTGGCTCTGTGCAGCATCGTACTAGATTCACACAGCCACAGTTTTCCCTTCCTAGATGGGTGCTCCCTTCTGTCCCACCACCCCTCCAGCCTCCCCTCACAGATTTAACATGCTTCCTGTGCTCTTGTTTCAAAAGTTGCGTTAAACAGGGTGGCACAAACTTTCCCAGGCTGGTATTGAGGTTCCGAGCAGGGTGAGATGGTGCAATACGCAAGCAAAAAGGCTGCGGACATTCACTGCAGCAAAAGGCAGGTTTGTTTTTTCTAGAAAAGCTTCATTTGTTCTAGCAGGTGTGCCTGATACCTTTTGCATAATGATAAGCCCACACACATTCTTCATGCAAATAGTGACCCAAGAGCTGCTCTTAGTTGCTTCAAGTAGTAGGTGCATGTAGCAGCCTGCACTCACACACACACGCGTTTGCAGAGCGTTCGTGCCACGCAAGGTAAACAGAGCCCATTGTGCCAAGGGAGGGACACCCAGCGCTGTTGGGACAGGGCTACCAGACCATGGGCAGAATCGGCTCAAATGGGCAGAAAAGCTCTTCGGAGATACTGGGAGACTCTGATCAATCTTACCTTTCTCCTTCTGTCTGCAACAGGTAATATTTTTCTCATGTGTACTGTTGGAAACGCCTCACCTATCTCAACTCTTCCTGTTCCACACGTGGTTCGGGAAGTGCTTGGAGTGTAAAACGTGACCAGTTCTGAGCTGTCACGTCACCAACCTTTCACCGAGGGAACACACCTCACAGTGTCCCGAGGCTCAGCGACTCGGACCTACCTTCCAATGGGCTGTGACCACCCCTCACTCCAGTACCTGCATGTGCTCCATTTACCTGCCTTGGGAACTCAGGCCTGGCCAGCAGACAGCTTCTTTGGTCCTAACCACATGCTCTGCTATCTTTCTCTTTCCTTAAATCTCCCAGGTGCTGTCCCTCAAAAGTCAACAGAGCATTTCTTATACCAGGCCTCGCTATTAACTAGGTCAGGTTACCACTCAGATCTTATTTTTTCTTATTAGTAATTTCCCTTCACAACTGGGCCCAGTCTTGATAAATTGCTGAACTGTTTCCTAATAGGAAAAATAAATATTTGCGAAAATGGTTGTTCTGGACGACACGTCCGTGAGCTAGCTTGTTGATGACTCTTCAAGCTGCTGTATTTAAGATGAAAAAAAGCATTTCTATGCGTGGTAATGTCCGTACATACCTAGATCTGCTTTATTAACGCAGAACTACCACTCGAGGATGTAACTCAGCTGCACTAACGTGTTAATGTGCTTTTCATGGCCCACCTGCCTCTTGCTCATGCTTTCAGGACAGTCAGACACATGGCTTTAAATGATCCAAGCCACCCACAGCAGCAGTTTAAGTTTCCAGGTTTGACTTTGCACTGGGACGTCCTGGGAGCGCCTAGACTGCAGAAGTGTTTGCAGAGGCTGGCAGCCCTGCACGGAGACACGGTGTCTGCACCAACACCCAGCACAGCAACCCCAGCCCTGGCCTCCCTGCCCGTGCTCTGCTCCTGCACTGCCGGGGAGAACACGGGAACGGGCTGGAACTGCTGGAGTTCAGGAGGCTGGAAGTGGAAGACATGTATATCCCCCCCTCCCAGGGCTGGGAGATTGTCCCTTTGGCAGTTTTACTCTGATTTCAGCAGGGCTGGGATGTGGTGTCATGACATATTTACCGCTACGAACGCCGCAAAGCTGCGCAGCCATTGATAACTAACCGTGGTTCATGCAGAGAGCTCCTGTGAAACATCTGACTCCCACCACAAGACAGCAAATACTCTGTGCTCACTTGGGTATAACTATAAGATGCCATAGCAAGTAGGCCAAATCAAACAAGAACACTTGGATGGGCTTCTGGGGCTGCCTGGGACAGATTCTGACCTCCCCATCTTCTCACCTCTCAAAGGCACGATGAGTTCTGTCTTTCCCTGTGAGCAGCTTCATTCACTTTGTAGTATTCCCTTTTAGCAAGAGCCCTAGAATCTGTCCCAATGTGACTAAGAAAATAGCTAATAATTGTCATCACGCTTATCTGATTGGCATTTTAGCTTGAGCTCCCGCTAATAAAGAACTATTTGAGATTTTAACAGAAATGTAAATGTTGAAGTTTCACAGGTCATTGAGTTTTATAATATTGAGTCATTGGGCTATTATACATTGATCGAGCAAATAGCAAATGGTGTGACTCGCCAAAGAGCATTACTCAAATATTGACTAGGAATTGATGACAGTCGGCTCCTCTCCAAGGACTACAAAAGTTAACAGGAAATTTCTACCCAGGGCCACTGCAGGCTTCTGCCATCAGCCTGACGCCTCTGCTGGCTCCTTTTTCTTGCCATCTTTTTGAGCCTCCTCTGCTAAATCCAAGCAATCTTATCACAAACAGGTACATACTTGGAGTACGTGTTTCCATTTATGTCAGTTTGCTAGCTTATCTCCCCCTCATTTATTAATTCCCGCAATCTGTATTGCTCTCTTTAATCATATATATTAAACAAGCAGGAATGCCAATCTACGCAGTGTCTTGCTCCATTTTAAAATGCTATTTGTATACAGTGCTATGCACTTTATCATGGACAAGGAATGTTAGTTACGAGCTCCTAGCACGACCCTTTGGGATTTTACTTCTCCACCAAAGCCAGGAACCTGATCCCAGCCCGCATTTGCAGAGCACAGCATTCCAGCTCCGAAATGAGAAAAACACGCCCTGCTCAGAGGACCTCCTGGAGCAAAGGCCCTCTCTGGTTTGGGACTGTCCAGACGTACCCTCATCACAGACCAGGGTGTCTACAGAGCAGGAATTGCCATTGAGAAGACCTTCTCTTAAATCCTACCTTTTCCTTGGACACAGGACCCACCTCTGCAGGGGTTTCAAGACCTGGGGCTACAGTCAGGCTCTGGTACAGTTGGAGGTGGGAGCACACTCTGTTGTCTCAATGCACAGCTGGAAGAGGTCACCCCTGGCTTGTCTGCCTGACTCAGACCTGGAGACCTCACCCACATCCACCAAGGAATGGGCTTCATTCCCCTCCTCACCACAAAAGAATTTGAATTAATCCTCTCAAAGAGCCTGTAAGGCAGTGTGGGATCAATGTCCTCCTTTCCTGTGGGAGCTATTCCACACTACTTGGACTAACCAGGTAATTCCTTGGCCAGAGAGAGTGCATAGGCTCTTGGACATTCAGCTGGATGGAGGAAACCAGAGTATCGGTCCCTGTTCTACTGCCTGTTTCACACTTTTTGTGCTCTATGTTTAATAATACAGAAACTGACATTAAAGTGTCATCTCTCCCACGATTAACATGAGATCACAGAGTCACACTCAATCTCCTTCCTTTTAAATCTAATGGATGTTGAACTGTTCACTAAAAATCAGCCCAGTTTCAGCAGGAGAACAGCAAGTCAATCCTACTACTGCCAACAGAACGAGATGCAACGTCAGCATTCCCTGAGCCCAAGCATCCACCTCCGTACCACGGCTCCCTGCTCTAAACACACGCATGTTGAATGACCTCTCCCATGAAGCTGTGTGCAGACCCTGGCCACTTAGGCATTTTGACAGTGAGCTGCTGGATGAGGTCCTGCAGACAGTGAGAAGATGTGGTGCTGAGGGACATGGTTTAGTGGTGCCCTGGCAGTGCTGGCTTAATGGCTGGACTTGATGATCTTAAAGGTCTCTTCCAACCCAAACGATGAAGAGAACAGCTTATTCACGAACCCACAGGCAGCTCAAGCACAAAGGAAGTACCAAGCTGCCAGCTACTCTGACCATGCTGGAGGCCCTCGGTCAAAGCCAGCCCAATCTGGAGCTCATAGCTCCATTTTCATGTCCACATTTCAGCTGGAGGTACTAGGGCAGCACAACGTGCCTGCCCAGCCAGCTTTCAGCAAGCTTGCACAGGAACTGGCAGCGTGGACTTCAGCACAGGCCGTAGCCAAGCTGAGTCCCTGGACTTCCCATGAGGCTAGAGAAGAGCAGCCCGGCCATGCTGGGGTCCATCCTCCACTCTTCCCAGCCATTGATGCACCACCAGGCAAACAAAGGCAGCACCTCCAGAGCCAGCCACGCTGACACACCTCGACAAGCCTTCTGTCACCACGCAGCACACAGTCCCAGAGCAACGGCAAATAAATTCCTGTCAGCACCAAAGCCACGAACCCTGCGCTGCTGTCCTTGCCGTGACATGCAAAAGGCTTTTCCTCCTATTTCTAGAGGTTTGCACTCACATCGTTACTTTCCAGCCTTCCTCACAGCCTTCAGCTAGAAGGGGGATTACATTCTGTGTCTGGTTTAGGAGCAGAAGCGTCTGGGGAGCAGCTTTTGCAGGCTTCTGCCAGCAGAGGATCCCCAGGACCAGACCTTTCCTGAACGCAGGCTCTGCTTTGGGGCTGCTGGCTTCCACTGCCGGCGTGCCTGGAACGGGCAAGACCTGACACCTCGCTCCAGTCATCTCTGTAATTTAGGAATTCGTAATTTTAGGGAAAACATATAAAGCTGTTTGGAAACACTACCATTGTCACTCAGGCTTGTGGTGTCCTCCAACAGCAGGAGCGTTTGTGCTGCGGGTCGGAGCAGCAGCAGTGATTTTGAGAACTGCTGCACCCCGCCGAGAACATTTCTCATGACACAGGCTCGTGATGGATGGACCAACAGCTTCTTGAATCCTCATATCCTTTTGAAATTACCACCCCAGATATATACCTGAGTAGGCCATCTTATCTGATAACTTAAACAAGCAACCTGCCTACACTTTAATTGTTATTGAGGATTAATGTTGTTTATAAAATGAAATCAATACAATCTCTATTGCTTATTAACCGAAACATTCTGGGCTCTGCTCTGTTTGCTTTGCTTTTCAATTAGTTTCTATTATTTTCCCTATTAGCTTTTAACAAATAGCTGTAGAAATAAACTTAATGGTTGTGAAACTGTTATCAGAGTCAACAAAGCCCCTTAATGGAAAGTCTTGTATATTTAAATGTAAAAAAGAATCCACTGTTTAATCATTTGACATTATGAGATAAGTTTATTACTATACATCTGTTCTGGGCCTCGATTTTTTTTTAAGCTGAGCAACTAAGAGTTCTCAAGGGTTCCCTAAAGTTCAGGTATCAGAACTGTGAAGTTGCTTGCTACATTGAAGATGAACAAACTCCATGGTCTTACACTCTTTGTTAAAAAACAGCAAAATGGAGAGTGGGCAGAAAGCAACGGGATCACTAAGAACCTAATAAACACCATCCAGCCACACGGTAAAAGTGATCTCGACACCGCGCAGCAACGAAGTATCTGGAACATCTCAGAGATGCTGCCCATGCTTTCTCTGATCCCCATACAACGGCCCGCTGCTGTGCAAGGGTCAGGACAGGAGAGGGAGAAGCACTAAAGGATGGATTCTCACCTCCAGCTGCACTCTACTCTGAAGCAAGAGTTGGACTTGATGATTCTATGATTCTGTGAGACCTGGGAGGTGTGCGGGTGATTGTGGAGGAGGATGGCTGGGTGGAAGAGTTTTGAAGGTACTGAGGGGCCATGATGTAGGTGGAATGTCTCCCTGTTCTAGTGTGGTAGTAGAACATCTCACTCCAGCCAGCATCAAGACAGTGCAAATCTGTTTTCTTCAGTCATTACTTGTTGGTCTTTCAATGAAGAAAACTTTTCTTTCACATTGTTCACCACGTAGGTGGAAGATGTGTATGTGCTGACAGGCCTTCCAGCGGGAATTCTGTCCATGGGACCACAGTTCTACCACCCTCACTGAAAGCTGCACCTTTGTGCACCTCTCCTGTGCTTCACCTCTGCCCATCGCTCCTCAGAGCCAGGGATGCCTGCAACCCCAACTCCTGGCACACCAACTGCGCACTCCTAGTAGTCTAGCTGGCCTTGGTCACGAAGCAAGCCAATTTTTGACAGACAATGAAGTGACGAGTTTGCACAGGCAGACAGCTCTGCCCCTCAAACCACAGGCACTGAAGCCACGCGGCGCAATTCCTGCGCTTCTCGGATTCGGCAGCATCACCTCCGCTTTGTGCTCACCGGCACAAGCGGAGAGCTGCTAAAAACACAAGATGGGGTTGAACCAGACCCAGGGAACACAGAAACTTCTGGATGCAAGCATATAACACCCTCCCCAGCCTGACGTTTTGCCCCTGCGAGCGTACTCAGAACCGCACACGAGTAGATGGTGCCCAAGCCATGAGGAGCACGGGCACAGCCCGGCTCGGGAACCTCCGCTCCCCTGGGCTCAGCCAACACCGTTTGCCACCCCCAGAACCGCTCCTCGCCTCCACGCAGCGCCGATGCATTCCAGGCTGGGGCGAGGCGAAAGGTTACGAAACGTACTCAGGGTGTTAGTTATTTCATGAACGTTTGCTGGTTATTATAATCAAGTGTCAATTGTCTGTAATTGCAGCACGCAGTGGAAAATCCCTGCACAGGGCATGTTCTGCCACTTGCTG
This sequence comes from Eurystomus gularis, assembly GCA_013400335.1. Classification (NCBI taxonomy): domain Eukaryota; kingdom Metazoa; phylum Chordata; class Aves; order Coraciiformes; family Coraciidae; genus Eurystomus; species Eurystomus gularis. The sequence goes on from VZZY01002706.1 coordinate 77,195, forward strand.
GTGGAGTGCACGAACCCTCAACAAGGCGGCAATCCTGTAAAAATAGTTTTGACATTTGAGGAGTATAATTAACACGTTTATTTGGGTTTGGGATTACTTTTTTTTTTTTATGGCTTTGCTGTAAGGAAACCATCCTATATTTTAAAAGAAAGGTTCGATGCAGAATTAAAGAATTCTTCCTACTCAGTCCATTTAGCGATCTAATTACTAATTAATAACACTTTCTGCTTTGATGGCCTCTCTCTCAACTTAGCTCTGCAGACAGACGAATGTTGCTGTGATCTTGCAATACGTGAATGTGCTGGTGGCTTGCAGTGTAAGGAGCAGGTCACAGAGCACAGCTCGAGCTCGCCTGGGTGCTGCAATAAGACAATATAGTCTGATAGGGAGGCGGCATTTGGAACTTCAAAATTAAGTTATAAACTACGTGAATCTAGAGAGGGTTATTGCTCTGCTTGAGAAGAGAGGAATAAAATTGCATGTAAGAAGGGTGACTGACCGGTTGGTGGGCTGCGCAGGGCAGACAAAATCACTAAGCATTTACATATTCTTTTCTTTCCTTTAAATGAAGCTAATTAGCAGCTTTGAGATATATGTAACAACCAGGTTGTTCTGGGGAGGAACAGAAGTGTGGAAATGGCCTGACAATGCCAAAGCTGGTGAAGCAAGCTCTTAAAGAGAACTTAGAAAAACTTCCAGTAGCAGGCATCTTTTTAGCCTAGCAGGATGTGGAAAATAAAAGCATAATGACAGTTTACATTTGGAAGCTGAGGATAAAGAAGTTCAGAGCAGAACCTGACCTCTGGGTCAGCCTATACCTGGATGGATGTCAAGGTTTATGTTCAATCCACCAGACCTATAACAGACTTGCCATCACTTGCAGCTTGAGGCTGGGGTGCCTTTCTGAAAAGATGTTCAAACAGACACTCCAGGCTTGGTGCAGAAATCACACTCTGCGGTTCTATGGCTTGTTCTGTGCATATGGAAATATATGACCCATATCTGCCTTTAAAATCTTGCAATCTTGTGGAAATAAATTAATAGTATCTCAGTAGTGAAGCAATCAGGGTTGTTTATGAGAGAATGGACTTGAAAAACTAAGAGGGGAGAGGAAAGGGAGGAATGTCACCAAGGATTTAATTAGCATGCCAGGTTGGTCTAATATTCCTCATTTGTGTTTGCATTCTCTTTGCACGGTAACTTTTTATAGCCGGGCTTTGTGTAGATGAAAATCTACACAAAGAAAACCTGCAGAGCTTCCCTGAGCCTGTACCTGTAGAATTCTTACAACTGAAATTATCTGTACTGATTTCAACTGACGCACATATGATAAAAACGCGGATTTTAGAAAAGCTGAATTAGGCTGATCTGTAATAGTCACTCCAGTGATTGCATCAGCACACTTAAACACACACACCCCGTCACTTCCCACAATGAGAAGTGACAGGAATATGAGACCCAGTGGGACTTCTGATTTTTCTCCAGCCTCTGACTGCGTGTTTTCACATGTATATACAGCGAAGAATAGAAATTACGGAACAAACCTGAAAAAAGGCACTCTTAAAGAAAACATGCATGAGTATGAACCTATGTGAACCTAATGATACCTGCAGGTCGTTTTGAGAAACCACTTAATTTTGCAAAATGACTTCATTCTGGGTATACAGATTATTAGCAAGAAAAAGGATTCATGTTGCGTTTATTGGTATAATAATGCACTTTTTTCTGGTTGCTTCTAGAACTGCACAACAATAACACAAGCTAACATCTTCACAGCTTGAACAATCATGATTCCAGCCGTTACATTACAGCTTTCCTCCTTACCATCTGCATCTCTTCATTTCTTTGGACTCCTGCGACTTCATTTTAAACAACCCTGACCTTCATTAAATGACTTAGTTAAGGCTGATTTAGGGGCACAACTTTACTCTTATTAATATGCATGCCTGCAGGAAAATTGGAGAAACGCGCTGCAAAGGCCGCATCCAATTTAGCAGAGAGAACAAAGTATTATGGTTTTGGCACAAATGCACCACTCTGCAGTCATAGGATGGAGAATAATTGGTTAGCAGCTCTTCAAAAAAGGATGGCAGAGTTATAATAACCTGCAAGCTGAATTTGGAATAACAGTGCTGGAGCTCTGAGCAAGATGAAACATAGGCTGGAACTTCCAGAGAAGACATTTCGAGAAAGCGTCTTATAATGATCCATGCCATGCACAGAAGGCAAAAGTGGCTGCAGCTCAGCACCCAACTGGCAAACTGCAAATTATTTTTCAGAAGATGTTAATGGCTACAGTTAACAGTTACTGCAAAGAGTTAGGGATAACTTGAGAACTCGAGAGAAGATAGGGAGAGAGCTGCAAAGTGACCATCATGGCTTGGTATACTACCAGACTTAAAGGAAACAGCTTTTGCTCCATAATGCCCCAAGTTATCAAGATAGGAACACTCGCACTGGCTTGCACAGAGCTAGAAGGATCCAGTCCCTGGTGGTGTTCTTGAAGGGCAGACATCTACCTCTGCAAGGAGCTTGGTCTCTACCAGCACTGAGAGAAAGAATCTGTCAGGGGTCTAGAGAAAATGCAGAGAGGAGCAAATACGAACTTTATGGACTTCCTCTCTCGAGCGGCATGTGTCTCTGTGCTTCAAATACGTTATGTATTTCAGTTATTTTTTACTATATATTATGCAAATAGTTGTCTATAACAATTTTTTTTTAATATGAAAAGAAGCCAATAAAGTTTAGGAAAACATCGGCTGGCCCGCGTGTAGACTGGCAGCCCGAATTTCACACGCTCCCTCCAGGTCCACCTTTGCTCAAACAGCATTGTCAATATTGTTACGTCTGTCCCATTCTCCTAAAGAAAACAAGTAAATGGGAAGCTGCAACGCACCCTTACAGGCACCAGCATCAGCTGCATAAACTCAGCACCCATCCCCCTGAAACACCAGAAATGCCTGCTAATAGTTAACCAAAAAACTTGCATAAAATGCCAGCGTTCATAGTTAAAAGCTCTACCGAATGCTTGGCAAAACAGGGGCTGTTCCTCACAAAAAGCTATAAATAGAAAGAATATTTTAAAAAAAAGTTAAACCTACCCAGAGGGTCTTTGTTAATGCCTAATTCTTATACAAAGCTTTATTTATTTATTTGAAACAGTAGGATACAAGCTATCCCTTACAGAGCTGACTGAGCCTCACCACAGGTCACACACCCAGCTGGGGGGGGTTTGCCTCTCAGCTCGGTTCGTGTGAACACTGCGTTGCAATAACAGCTCTGGAAACGATCGAGCAATACCTGGGAGCCAAAGAGCCCTGCAGCAAGAATGGAAACAGTAATATCCTCTCCAAGCAGACCTGAGGAGCATCTGGTGAGATGCCAGTTTTCTGGTGGAAAGTACCCAAATTTTTCTGGATCAGCCTGTATCTCCAGCCCCTTCCCTCTTCCTGCCCCCCGGCTCGGCAGCCCACCTTCTTCCCAGTGCTCCCCCCACGATGCCGCCTGTGTCAACACGACTTCAGAGCTCCCAGGAGAATGTTTAAGCTGTGCTCTCGAGCTGTGGGGAAAGCAGCTCAGGAAAGACTTTTGGGGAGTGACTATGAGATGCTCAGCACTCAAGGTCTGCTCTCAAGGGAAAAAACTGTCTTCTGCTGAGGAATGGTGCAGAGTCAATGCTCCGCTCCCAAGCCTCGAGCTCCACAATCGCTGTCTGGTCAAGGCCAGTCCTACTGGACCAGACAACGTGTAGGTGTTTGGTTTCACCGTGCAAAGAGCCCTGTAGAAACCAATAACCAACCGTAGAAAGCAACACAACTTCTCCCTACAGCACGCTCTCCTGTGTCCTCCTGAGTACTGCTGAGGATGCTGCAGGACTGAATCCTAAGAATGAGGATGCCATTTATGACCTACCAGAGGAAATAATCTATACATTATACTTACTATCTGTGCTAGCCTGGAAGGAACATCAAAAGAGAGAAGACTCGCTGAACAAAAAAGAGAGTGCAGAGAAGCTACAGAAGGCTTAAAAGAAAAATGACAGCACCAACGGTAACAGAGAGCTCGTGACGGACAACAAACTACATGTGCATCTGTGATAAGATGTGGCTCGGAGCAAAAAATCCCCAAAGATAGCCCAGGATGGTCTTGTACTGAAATCGTAGTGCAATCGTTTGACAGAACAGACAAGAAACAGTCCAGTCATGAGACAGCATTGCTCAAATACTGCATTTATCTGGGAACTGCTGCCTTGAAAGAAGCATGCACAGATAGGGAGAAGTTAAAAGGACCTGACCTGGGTTTGCCTGATGCTATTTGGAATCAAAGCTGAATCCAAAGTCTATTAGCAGGACTTGCCTAGCTCCAAACCCAGCCACAGCACGCACAACGTACACTTGCAACGTACAGATCCTCACTGGGACTCATTGTGCCGTCAAGGTCAAACACGTGTTGCCGTGTTGTGCCAGGACAGGGCCTGAAACACCATGGAAAGATGAGGAAGTTTTCTGAAGAATATGCATGAACCATTACTGTGACTGAAGACATTCTTTCCACCCCCTGGAATTCTTTTCCAATGCCTCCAGCTAAACTACAAACAGAAGGCAGACAAAACTTCATCAACCCTTTCGGCACGTTATAATTAGAGCCCATTTTGTCATGTTGAACATCCTTTAGTCAAATAAATGCTGATTTGATCTGCGGCTTCACCGAGAGCGGGGAACTGAAGTTACAGAGCAATCCGTGTTCACTTTGCTGTGAGTTAATATCGTGTCTATTCAGGTGCCCAGGGCCAAGGCTGTGACCAAGGGGTTCTCACCCACTGTGCCCGCTGCCCGGGTCACCACGCTGCCTGCAGCTTTTACTCATTAACGTTCTCTCACTTCCGTACCAAGTAAGTCCCACACCAGTCTCCGAGTGCTGAAAATGAACTACGAACACTCCTCCTTAACTTTTTTCTTTAACTTCTATTTGACGCTCTCTAATAATGTTTGCTCAGTAAGCTATTAAAGGCACGTTATTTCCAATTTGATGACGTAGTATGCAACCCGCAGATACTGAGATCAGAGCTAATAACGTTCCCCGACTTCTAAGTCCCTCCGTATTGCATGCATTTAAAATAAACTTGGAGAGATAAGCTCTTGTTGCCTTTGTGCAGAGAATCCTTATTGCAGCGAGGACCATGCTGGGGCCATCGCCAGCTTGATGGACTATCTATGACAAACCTCAAGGGTCTGGACAGCAAACTCCTCCTGAATCCTTTGAAAGTTCACACAGTGAAGTCCTGCAGGATTTCAGCTGTTCTAGATTAAAGAGCTCTATTGCACTGTGTGTCTATGATGAGAACAAAACAATACCGTGTGAGTGGAGAACAGTAAAGGCTATTTCTCTATTTCTATAGCTAAGAAAAATGAAAGGAGGAATTTGACGGCCATTACAGATCTGTCAGTCTGACTGCTGTTGTTTGCAAACACATGGAAGTAGATAGAAAACAGCATGAAATGCAGCTTGGGTTGATTAAAACGGGGCCGTAACACACTGACCACTAATCTTTCTCTGAGAACTGATTTTTTTTTTTATACTTTGGGACTGTGGCAGATTTGTGTCAAGTCCTCTAAGGCATCTGAGGAGCACGTTGCCTCACTTTACGTATGCAGAGCAGAGGTGAGCTGCCCAGCACGAGGGACCACGTGCACCACTGATGGAACATGGACACGAACTTGCTGGCTCTGCTGCAAAACTGTTTGTTGTCTTCACAGTAATTTGCATTTGTAATTCTGGCTAGAAATTACATACATGAAAGCCTATTGTTCCAGCGATCGACGTTAATTGGAAACGTCTTGGATTTTTGATGGTAGGTTGTAAGGAATGGTCATAGTAAAGGTTCCAGGGAGCTGCTGCAGCAATCCAGTGGGGCTTATTGGGGCTCACATGGGCATTTCCAGGGGGTTTTTAGCACCAGCTCCAGCCCTGCGCTTCGATATTCAGGACTGTTCTTTTCCAGCCACTGACTGAACAATTACATCTTCAGTTAATACAGGGATAAACAAATGTAACAAGAGGGGAAAAAAAAAATAAAATGCATACACTAGGGAAAAATGTGAGACTGCATAAAATTTCCTCATCTATCTCTTCCCAGGCTCATCTCTGATAGATATCTACACATTGGCCACGTGCCAGAACAGTCTATGTTGTGAAAGACGCGCGTGCTTTACATACATTGCATTGCTACGCATGGAAAACAAGTGTCCTGCCCTGACTGCTGGAGTCCAGGTAAAACATTCTCTTTTTCCTAAGAATTCATGAAAGTCAAGAAAAGTTATCCTGTTTCATAGTATGGGAGAAAAAAAACCCCACCTCAACAGATTTCTGAATTGGTAAGCCAAAATAATAACGAAAAAAAGGGGCAAAAGTCAAACAACACCACCCCAGTTCAAGTCAACCAAAATATTTGTATTTTCTCATTTCAGTTTTGAATTTGTTTTGCTATTGGTTTGGGGGAGGTCAATTTCAATACACAACTAAATTATTTCCTGAAAAACATTTAATGGGTCATTTTGACAACCTCAGAACTTTTCCAAAACATTCTTCGAATACAACGTAAGTCAAATCTGAAGGTTTCACCAAAGCTACTCCAGTTTTGACAGATCAGAGCTTGTCTGTCCCCTCTTACCCCAAGGAAGAGGCAGTTTGTTAAAGAAATTCCAGCCCACATTATCAATTATGCAATCCTGCGCTGTTGCAATCCCCATCCCAGCAGCCTGCATCTCGGTGGAGGGTTCCCAGTGACACGCAGTCCCGACCTAACGAGCTTGTCTCCATAGGAAACCATACATCCAGCTACACATGTACACATCACTTCGGCCTATTAATACAATCTGAAACATTTCACTGGCTAAACTGAATAAATTGCTGCCATTATCTTATTGCCTGAAACCTTCTTCTAAAAACAAAACGAAATTGCTGAATAAAACACATTCAATTACTATGTTTGTCTCTCTCCTAATCTGTCTCTCCGTGATTAAGCCAGCGCCTGCCTACAAAGGTGAGCCTTGGGCTCTGCTGTACACTCACCTTTTCTGTGTTTCAACACGTCGAGGGTTTGTTGGTTTTTTTATTTTTAAGCTGGGAAAAAAAAAACCAAACCCCAAATATTGAGCTAGCTGAAGTTACTAGGGTTACTGTTTCTTGGCTACTGCTGATATTAAGAGAAGATATATCGTAATTTGTTAGGGTAAAACAACTCAGAGCAGCAGAGTGAAGATGCTGTGGATGAGCCTAATCCCTCCCCTGTGTCTCGGGCTTTATTACTGATGTTCTGGGCTGGGCTTGCCCCGAGTGGCATAAGGGGAACTAATGGTTCCAACCAGGGTGCAAAGGAGCTACCTGAACAACTTCAAATTCAGAAAGCAGAGAGCGGGAACAAGAAATTTTCTGACATGGTGTAAGAATCTGGTGAGTTCATCTGTGCCCTGCTCCCTCCCGGGATTAAACACGTGGAACATTCCATCAAAGGAGTGTGGGGGGGAAATAATCTCCTTTATTTTGCTTCTTTTGGTTCTCTCCCTTATATCCTGCTGCTGGAAGGACACGCCACCCTTTCCAACCCTTTGAAATACCTGATATAGTTCTTCCAGCTGGGAATGGATAGCATCTTCATCAAACTTCAGCTCCCACGGCACCTGACTGCCACAACACAACTGTCAAAGGGAGCCAGCTGGAAAGGTGAGAAGTTTCCAGCTAAATATTGGACAAAAAACCTCACCAAAACCAGCTTAGATTGGTGCCCATTTTTGTTACAACAACCCATGTCCATTCTATTTTATGTTTCCAATTTCAGCTTTCCAACTGGAAAACTTCGAAAGAAAAAAAACACTTTTTGTGGAAATCCGCATTTATCAGTAATTCCCAATTTCACTGATTAAAGAAAGGGATACAAATTTAGGAAGTGATTACAACATTAATTGTTTCAAAGTGCCAAGCCCTGTGATAAAGGTACAGAGGATCCTACATTCTGTTTAGGCACCTGGCTACCAGTGAAATCTGCAGGTCCAAAGCCCTTCTTGGGGTCTGCTGCTCCTGCCCTCAGGAGAGCCCAGGGGAACAGGCTGGGTACCGTGATGTTCCCGTGACTGCAGTACAACCACGCCAGCCCACAAATGCCAAGTTGCTTTTTACCTTCAAAGATGAGGGACTCGTGACTGCTACGGCTTGGTGAGTCAGAGACTGGAACGGAAGATCAAATTCAAATTTTATACCTCAAGGTTTAGCTAAACAGTGGTTCAGATTAAAAGGCTCTTACACAATTGCAAATTAGTGAACCGCCTGCAGGAGATCCCCAGGCGACATTTTATTTTATGCTGGAGTTCAGACTAGAAAGTCACAAAGTTTTCCTGGCCTCCCTGTAGATCGCAATCTGTGGATCCAGGGCTGGCCCTTTTCACCGAGCTTCGCTCATTGTTTCCTGTTGAATCAGGCTTCCAAATTTGGCTCGCAAACCACTCCTGCTAAAGCTGCTCCCTACACCTGCAGCAGAGAGCCCAGATGTAGAAACAAATGTTTTCACTTAGGCAGGTTTCTTTCAAGGAGGATTAATTTACAAGAGCTGACGGTGAGAAAGACAGTTGCTGATCTAGCTTATCATAACAGCGTGTCACAAGCCTGGAAACTGTTGGGGCAGGGATTACCAACCTCAACCCAGATTTTTTTATTTTCTTGAAGTTGGCCCTGGAATGGTTACCTGCCTTCAAAGGTTCTACTTTTGATAATTGGCTTGTGATCATCACTCGCACAAGTTTCTCAGGGGGTAGAAATTTCAGCAATGCTGCGTGGAGGACTCCTGCAAACATCTGATGGGCTAGAGAGGCACGTGGCAAGAAGCAGCCAAAGGGTGCAAGACAATCTGGAAATGCAACATGATTGGGAAAGGGAGGAGTAGCAAGAAAAAGAGGGGGAAAGTCCATTTATCAAATTGAGATATGTAGCATCACACCCACTTGTTTTCGCTCTGCTTTGCTCCAGCCTTTCAGTCTCCTTTCATAAACAAGAAAGCACCACCACTACCATCTTCTTTTCTCTTCACCACCACCACCATCATCACTTCATCATATTCCTAAATATTTTAATATACAAATGAATGGAGAAAGAATTGCCATTGTTTCCATTTTGTAGGCAGAATCCACATGCTCTGTTTCCGTATCAGCTTCTTTGAAGTTTTTGCTGCATGATCTCTCTAATGTGAGGGTTTCTTGCACAACCATGTCTTTTAGAAATGCACCCCTGTTTGCAGGCATTCTTTCTCATCCTTTTTCTGCAATTATCCCTCCCCTAGTCAAGCTTTGCAAGATGTTTCCTCCCTCTGGGCTTGGTATTTATTTATCCCTTCTCAGAGGCAGAAATTATTTCATCATGCCTGAGTGCAGGGCACTGGGCACATGTAGACATGAGAGCTGCGCTGTTTCTTCTGGGAAAGTATTCCCAGATTGCTGGCTTTGTCTCGTGGTCCTCTCTGACAGAGATTAATATGCTAAAATCATGGTGGTTTTTCAATAGTTTTCATCTAAGATGAATTCTCCTGAAAGACACACTCCTAACCTAAAGTAGCAAAAGACAGTCCCAAAAATGAGAGACAGGAGAATTTCCTTCAACCGCAGACCCCCCCACCCATCATTCAGAAGGGGCTTTCCTGCTGCTGCAGAAGTTTCACGTTTTAATACATATATATAAAATCCCACTTCTAAAATAAATAACATTCTCCTCAATGGCTCCTTTTAGCACGTTTTGGTACCACTTTGGTCTGAGGGGGCACTACTGGGGCATTAGTTTTTCAGAGATTCATCCATAGCAGGGTTGGTGGGGGCATGGGGCGTGCAGTCTGAGGAAGAGTCTGATTCCACTTCACTGTCTCCTTTATGGCTTCCACACACTGCTGGAGGGCTCTGGAGGACAAACACCCTCCTGAAGTTCAGTTCACTGCCGAAGAAAGCTACATAAAAAGCCACGTTAAACGCAATGGGGCTGCAGTGCACCCATCTACCCCATTACAGCAAAAATCAGGGGCACTCCACCCGTGTGCTGCCAGAGATACTAACCAGATGTAACACACTGAACTGCAAGTTTAAGTCGGGATGTCTGGGGAGAAGTCTGAACAGCTCTTCCACATTGGCTATAAACAGTTGGTTTCAAGAGCAGAGAGTGAGGTTGTTTTTCCCCTGGGAAATTCCACTTTGAGATACCCTCCTACACAGAAGCTACAGGGTAGTGTAACTCAATGCTGGTTACAGAAAGCCAGTCCTATGGAGCAGAATTTCAGAAGAGCTCATCAAATGCTTCTGGCAACTGCTTGCCAACTATGTTGCACATGGACAACCTCATTAAATTTGTGCTACCAAGGCAGAGACCTCATCTACTGGGATTTGCAATACTGGGATTTGTCCTTCACGTGCCTCCAGCTAAGCCTGGGATTTGGATTCATCATCTTCCATAAGCAGCTCATGCACACACCACAAGATGCAAGAGACCAAGTCATGAGTTGCACTTTTTTTAAGGAAGTTCACCTGATGGGCTCTACTCTTCCACCTTGCAGGCATGCTGACTTTGGTAAGTTTAGGAAAGCAGAGTTGGATGGAAACCCAAACTATGCAGCAGACCATGGGACCGTTATTCACCATCTGAGAGCGCTAAACAGGTACAGCTGCCTCTGAAAGTGCTCACCTCACCACACATGCATTCTGCAATTGCTTCTGAATGTAAAGGACAAAGCCTTTCACCTCCTTTCAGCCTTTTCCCATGGCCAACGTTACCATTCTGCAATAACTCATCTCTGAGTAACAAAGTAAACAACATTACAAAATAATTTCTGAAGCCAAACATCTGATAAAGATGATTAATGCCTCATGAAATACCCAAGCCATATTTGCAATAATTGCAATATTTGAGATGGATAAGAGGAGAGAATTACAGGATTTGCTGTAAGGCTGAATTATCTACAGGAAGTTCATGTGAATGTCACGTTACCATCCGACCCGCTGGTACCTGCCAGGTGTACTCCTCAACAGCTGCTTTACTTGCTTTCTGGATTTTAGAAATAGAACATTCAGAGTTTTAAGATAGATTTTGTAAAGCTAGCTTCAAAAACACCCTCCACTCTTGAGAGAAACTGTCACTCTAGAAACTGCTGCACAGACCCAGGCATCTCCCCTTTATGAACAGAATTTTGGGGTATTCTTGAATTATTGCCCAAAACAAAATTTCACAATGTTTGTTCAAGCCAAAGTTTGCCAGCAACTACAGCTTTCTTCCAAAGACAAATGACGTGTTTCTTACTCAGAAGAAGTTGTGTGGCTACGTTCTGTAGTTTCCCAACACAGTAAAAACCTAAATGCTTGGCACATGCTTTGGGAGAAAGACGACTGAAAGGTACCATCTTAGAGGGCTTCAACCATTTTCCATTATGTAGTCCCCACACTACAAGGAGAATAAGGGATAAATTCCTTTTCCCCCCTCCTCCTATGATGGGATAAAGAAGTTTTTCCCCCATTTGTAACCCTTGGCTGTCTCAGCAGCTAGCCAGTGCACAATGCGATAACATTTGATGAAAGGAGAATAGGAAAGAGAAGTTATTACTGCTGGCAGCCACCTGCTCTGGCGTTCTCATATTTATTCATGTTAAATTATCTATTACATCATTTTGTTAATAATGACTGAACGCTTTGTAAAGATTGTTATAAGCTAAATTCCCAACTGGAGTTGTTCTGACTGGACACAAGTTAACTGTTTTGTTTTGCTTCCATGATGCCTTAAGGTCTCTCCTGTAATCAGTCACTTCTCTGGTGCTAATGAAAAGCCTCGCCGCAAATACTCCAACTTAATTATTATTCTGTGACCACTCCTATACCCCCCAGCCCCAAATTGCACCAACACGAACACTGGTGGCAAACAAGCACAAACAGGGCATGGAAAAGGTCTAAGAATATTTGTTTTCAACTTTAATCGAGCATCCCTGTAAAACTCTTCCCAGCACCTGAGTCCTCTAACCCCTGGAATTTTCTGCACTGCTGCACACCGCTCATTTCACATGGAGAGACAAGGACAAAATATCTGGAAGAGGAAAAGCTGGCGATGAGGAAGATCCTCCTCCAGCCACTCGCACCTATCCAGGCTCCCATGAAGTGTCCTGGTGTAACGGGGAGGGACGCGGGCAGACTTTTCCCTCCGTTCCTGGTGCAGACAAGCAGAAAAAGGGGAATGCCTCGCAGGTCTGGCAGAGGGCTGGGGAGCGGGTACGGCTGAGCCACCACACATCATCTTGCACAAGTTAGTCCTTTACAGCAGGCTGCACAGCCGCCTGTTTCTTAAGTTGCGCTGCACTATCCAGAGCCACTTGCAGCTCTCAAAGAGCATTTTAGCACATTCAGGCTTTTTATCCAGACTTTTTTGACCCACCAGAAGACTCAGGAATTAACAGAGACACCTTCACTTGGGCCCTTTCTGGGCGATTACAAAGTCCTGGAGCTCCCCTTGCTCCAAGGGCTGAACATAGAGGGCAACGCACAGTTCCTGGCACTTCTCCCCACCAACAGAAGTGTCATGGCCTTCACCAGCTCTCTGGTGTTCCTCTCATTGATCCTCCAGAACACCCTGGAATAAATCTCTCGTTAGCAAAGATGGAAGCTGGTCTGAGGCCAGCTTAGTCATGGTCACAGTGCAGTCACGCAGTGCTCGCTGACCTGCAGGGAACCTTCTGTTACCCACACCCAGTCTGATATTGCACTGCTCTGCTCTACACCTACGTGCGTTCTTGGAAGCACTTGTCAAGAGCGACGACAAATACTAGGACAAAGGAACATTAGTAAAGGGTCAAGCACAAAAACCTGCAGTAAATGAAAGACTTTGGAAATGATCATCTTTGTTTTATTTACAAGGAATAAATAACCTCATGTGTGTCGGGAATAAACGGAAACCAGCCTCCAGCCTTCACAAATGAATAATCATGTGTAGAAAACATAGTGGTTTTGTTAAAAATAAAGATGTAATTCGCAATTAACTGAGGAACAAGAACTATTTCTTCCAGAGCCAATCTAATGAGGTTTTTAAAACTGGCATATTCTGATCTCATCTGTTTCCCTATGGGCAGAGAAGGCAATCTTGAGCTTTCCTGTTGCAGATCAAAGCAAGGGCTACACATGTTGGTAAAACAAAGACTCCCCTAGTGTCAGGCAAAAGAGGATAAATAAAACCAAAGAAGCAAGAAATTCACATGTTAGTAAAACAAAGTCTCCGCTAGTGTCAGGCAAAAGGAGATTAAAAAAACCAAAGCAGCAAGAAATTCACCACAAGGATATAGGGCAAAATGGGAGAGTACTTCTGCCATCCCAAGAAAGCTGAACACCTACTAAAGTCTTGGATTTCAAGAAATACAACACTATGATGATAGGAGACTAGTTACCATATCTGTGCCAACTCTCAGGGGAATCCAATTTTTATTTTCCTTTCCGCTCAGGGACAGTTGTTCGTATATTTATTTGCATTGCCATAACGCGGAGATGCAGGCTGTGATCAGAGGTCCATTGTGTAAGGTGCTGTACACACAGTTCATCAAAACAGCCTCTGCTTCAGAGAGCCTCCAGTCTAAACAGGGAAATTCTAGAAGTCCCGAGGGGAAACAAATGCTTGTAAGGCTTCCAAGAGAGAACCAGAAAGTCTTTGGAAAAGCATCTTTGGGTGTCATTTCAGACTAACCGGAAATCTTGATGTTCTCATTTCAGTGATATATTTCCTTGGCTTTGTGTCATTAGGAGTCTTCCCTGGATTTTGTCAGCAATTACATCAAAACAGATTCAGATAATAAAATTTAACTGAGGCTCAAAGTTGTGCCCATGGCAAAACTTAACCAGAGTCCCTTTCAATCAGAGAATTCCTTGTTTAACGGATCCTCACAACTTCTCCTCAGATATCAGGTGCCACAAATCCCTCGGTTACCCCTTATCCGCCAACACGACAAACTAACTCCCACCACTACTTGTTCCATCTTTCTTGAAGACCAAGAGAACTTGGAAAAACAGAGAAACCTTGTCCACAAACGACTGTCACATGGGGGAGAGAGCAATAACACATTCTGAGGGCAAGTCCACCAGAGTATTTTCAACATTAAGGCCTGAAATACCTTGAGAAGGACACCTTGAATAACCTTTTCAAAGAACATGATGCCCAGCTGTGTTCATGTAATAAAAATGAGCAAAAGAACAAAACCAGCTGTTCTTACACATATTCTCTTGCATACATTCAGAGACAAAATAGCTGCATATAAGGCACAATGAAATATCACTCTCTAAACATAAATAGGCACAGGAGAGAGCAGTAGGGGTATTTTAAGCAGAAGAGAAATAAATGATGGACAGGACAAGGGGTACAAGGAGATCTGCATTACTGAGAGTGCCACTGCTTGAGAACATAGTCCCTCTTTCTGTCTTCTAGAAAATACAAAGAGCAAGAGAGGAACACAAAAAGTAGTGCCTAGATGATGCTTACCTTCATGTTCATGCAGAATCAACAGCATCTTGAAGCCTCTTGTCTTTGAACCTCTTCTCTCTTTACTCAGTAGACGCACGATCCCTTTGGTCTCCACATGGACGCCAGGATTCTCCAGGAGTCTGTAAAAAAAAAAAAAAAATTAAAAATGCAACAACCAAAAGCATTTATATTTCTATAGAGATACTGCTGCTAGATCAGTGGACAAAATTCTGAAATTCATTGAATTGTTGGAATTTAAGGGAAGACAAATTGTTAAAGAATTCTCAGGCAGTACTTAACTGACAGAAGGTGTAAACGCTGCCCATTTTACCACTTGAGCAGTTGTTAGCTTCTGATCCTGTATTGTAACAGCTGAACACAATAAAATTACTTCATTGAAGCCAGACTGCAGGTGTAGGTGTCGTTCTTTTTTAAATGAAAATTAGCATCGTCTACCTTTGCACTGGTAGCTGTTAATAACACCACAAAGAACTTATTTTTTCACACACCATTGTCCCAGTTGCAAAAGAAGTTAACCCCTGCTAGCGCTGGGCTAGCTAATTTTGTAAAAAGCAGAACAAGTCTGATTTAGTAGCGAGATCCCTGTCCTGAAACTTTTGAATATCCTGTTCACCTTCCTGTCAATCACTAGAACTGCATCAACCTTTTAGCGGAAGAAACTTCATCTAATTTTGGTGAGAAAAGCCCACTATAAGAAAAGCTGGTTCAGCAGCAGGGCAGCCCAACGTGCTGTGCTGCATACAGGAGGTCCTCAGGTCTTTTGCTATGAAATGACCCTAAAAATTTATATATAAGCGAAGAGCAAGGGGAGAAGACATCCCAAAGGTATCTGAAGGAAACTACAAGTCAAGGACTGAATAGTAGGGAGGCTGACAATTCAACCTGGCTTCATCACCATCAGCTTTTGGTGGCCTTCCAGGAAAGGAAGAGACTACCAAGCTAGTGGATGAAATCTGCCAAAGCATCGACATGAAGGTGCTTTTATAAAGTTTGCCAACAAATATTCCTAGACTGTAAGAGTTTTACCTAACACAGATGCAATATTCCTTCACAGCCATTGCTGAGCCTTTGTGTGACTGAAGTTATTCTTAAACCAGAGGCTTGTTGGGTTTTTTTTTGTTTCTTTTGTAGGTTTTCTTGTTTTTTTTTAAACTTGAACTCTGAATAGCAAATTGAGTCTAAAATATCATGCAGAGTGCTAATTCCATTCAAGTGGGGCTAGATGTCTGTCTGCAGATTTGATCTGGAGCAACAAATTACTGGAATTCTAAAAATCACTGGCAACACAACTGACATTTTAACAAAGCACTGAAGAGATGAAAACCTGGAATTTCCTAGTTGCAGTCTCCATTACTTCACCACTCTTCATCTGACCATGTTATTTCTCCCTGTGGCATTAAACTGGATCTACTGTAAAATCTGTACAGGAGACAGAGAGGTCCCTACGCTTTGGATCAGGTACTTTAATCTGGGATATTTTTTCTCTCTAGTGAAGTTTTAAGGCTTTGAGGAACATGCAGCCTTTGTTATGACTCACACAGGAATAAACTTCAACTCTAAATTCACTAAATTAAACCTGTTATTGCCAAGGACCACAATGAAGAGAGAGGTTTATTGAATATGCTTTCCACTAGGGCCAAGAACTAAGGTCATGGTTTATGGCTGTTTCTTATGTAATGAACATCAAATGAAAGATGCAAAAGGATTCCATTTTAAGACAGAGCTAAAATGAGCTATTTAATATACTAAAAGCTGGTGTGTACTATATTGCAAGTCCACAATGTTCCACAATGTCAATTGCTGCCTGTGCCATTAAAGAAATTAAATAGATTGAGTTTCAAAAATAACCTGCGAGCTATTGAGAAGCAATTTCTGCAGCCCCTCAAGAAGAGCTGCCCGCTCCAGCTGCGTGGCAGACGAGGTTAGCGTGAAGCTCTCCCTCAGCTGCATGTGAACACGCGCCTTGAGCTTTCCAACCCGAGTCTGAAGTTCTCATGAGCTTGAGCCACCAAGCGACGCCCTGCGCTGCCTCCAGCTTCACACAAAGACCACAGAACACCACAACTTTATATTCTCTGCGTACCCACAAATCAGGTTGGCTGCAAAACCAGCCTAAGTTTATGCAAAAGGTGGATGAATACTGCACGCAAGTTAAGACTGCTCACAGCTTTTAGCCTGCATGGAAATAAACTATTATCTGCCCAGCTGCAGTTGGTGGCAAAAATTTCCCACCTGCACATTTCCTGCATGTTTTCTTCTTGTTCTGGTATTTCTGAGCTATTATGTGGTAATCAATTACCACCACCAGAGAGATAACACAGCTCAGGCAGCTCTTTCCTGGCAAGCATGGGAGAATTGCAGGGATAATGAATGTTACAATATGCAAATAAAAGATACTGCTTTACAGCTGGAATTTTTCGTAGCCTTGTATAATTATACAAAGACTTCATCTCTGGTTCAGGAAGTCTCACAACCACAAATCACAGGAGGCTGGAAAAGCATCGCTGCTTCCTTGTCCTAGCCATACGCCCTCTCCTTAGGCACCCACGTTTAATCCCCTTGGAGACAGGATTCAAGGCCAGAAGAGCCCTTGGTACAGCCATTCCTTTGCATAAGCAAGCACAACTTCAGAAGGACGTTTGCACACTTTCTTTTCTCCAAACAAGTCCTGTCAGATTGCTCTTCCGTTAGGTCTCCAATATGGAAGTGGAATCAGCACTAGAGGAAAAGCATCTGAACAGGGAGCTCAATCCCACCAGGTCATACATGGCCAAGATATGGATTCCAGGAACGGCTGAATTCAGCTCCAGGAAAAACAACAGCATGGATATTGTGACAAAAACCAGCCCTAAGATCCCATTATGAGGCCAAAAGTGAAGGAACGCAAAATAGCATAGGTGGGAAATGGCACTGTCCTAGTCTTGAGATTTATTATTTTTAAAAATATTTAATTACCTCCTCCACATAAAAGTTCCAGGCATTTTAGAATAACAATCTACCTAACTAAAGATGCTTGCTATGCAATGTTTGCAACTTCTGGGCAAAATGGTGTCTGACAGGAATCTGGTCTTTAAAGACATATCCTGTTCCTCCAGCGGGTCACCTTTCCTTCTGCATCAGCTGCCCCTGTCACTCCAACTACTGGCTTCATTTTTCCACAAGTACCAGCTCCTGCAATCTCTGCCATTTCACACCAGCAAATCTCTGCCTAACATCTAGTAAAGAAAACAAACAAACAAAAATGGTGGAGGACTGGGAAAGTACTCCTGCAGTTTTAAGAGGAAAAATATTGTATATTTCCAACCTTTTCTCTTTTAATAAAAACTTCAGTCACCTCTCTATTAAAAAGAAAATAAAAGGCTAAATAGAACAAAACTACAGACTCATGTCTCACAGCCAGTTACCGCTGGTGCTTCTCCAGGCTTTGAAGGATGGATTTTCCATGGTCCCATCTCCCACAAAGTCTCTCTTCCATGTTTATTACAGGTGCCTGATAAAAGAAGAGTTTGTGATGGGACCTTTCCCTGCAACAAACCTATCTTAGAAAAGTTGTAGGGACTGATAATCTTTAAGGCATCTACTCCTCCACCCAATTTAGCTAAAATGAAGCAGTAAGTCCAGCAGTTCCCAGGAGGGCTGCTCAGATGGACAGGCACACACAAGTCTACAAACACACGGGCAGTAGTTTGAGGTCATTTCTCTAGGAAACCCAGAAAGAGAAGAAATCCACGCTCAAAGATCGGCTCAGAGTCCTCTGCTAAACAGGGCTGAGGGCACTAAATGGTCAGGCCATTAGCGAAGAGGTGGCACAAGGTTTGCATAACCCGGCCACGCACTAGCATTTGAGCGACTGCTTTGCTGAGCACCAGCTCTACTGCCAGCAGAGCAACCACCAGGACACAGCCAGGTGGGAGGAGACAGGGAATGAAAGGAAAGAAAAGGAGAAAAGGAAAAAAAAAAAAAAGGGTGGCTTTGCTAGCTGATCTGGTTGATGGATGTGATTAATTGCCACCCACACAGGTAGGCGTTGCTACTGTTTGTTTAGCACTCTGCCAGCAATGAATGGTTGGGATTCCTTCTGGTTGCTCCATAGACTTTGTCTACCTGGAAGTCAGAACCAGTCCTATCTTATGCATCAGCACTGACTAAACAAAACATCAGGAGCGTAAGATAAACAACCCAAACAGCTGGATGGCAGGGACACTGCGTGGGACCCCTGCCAGGGAGCCACGGGCGGCGGGGTCCAGCCAGCTCTCCTTACAAAGCTCCTTCTCTTCTGCTATCCCTCCTTCCTCAGAAAGATGCTAATATTGCACCGAGACTCATAGCTACTTGTGCCCTCAGAACCTCGTGGGCTTTAAAAGCATCTGCTTCGTCTGCTGTTATGGTTGGAGAAGGCAAAGGGGGAAAAAATTACATATCAGGACTGTTCTACAGGGGAAGGAAACTTCAATTCAAGAAGGTGGATTTTGTAAGTTTAAGAACATAGAGATCGTGCAAAAGATGCCTGGAGTAGGAACTGCTTTGATTTTATGTTTTCATTCTGTACTCACACATACTGCCTGGACTGAGATTAGTGTCAACTGCTGCATTTACAAAGAACAGCTAAAAAGGAAGACTGTAAAATGTTCTAACTTAGAATAAACATACGTATTTCCATCCCACAAGCAGGGATTCTGAAAAAAATCTTTCCCAACTTTAGTCACATCTGGAAGTGTATTTGGCATCCACCTGTGCGAGTGTGCAGAGGCTGAGTGACGGGTCTCTTTTAGCCCCTGGCATACGTAAAGAGAAGTTACAGCTCCTCTGCCCATCAGAGCAGTCTGCATTTCAAGTACGGGTTACCTTTCCAGAAATCTGATTTATTCTCACCAGCTTCCACATATTAAACATAGTGACAGTAGGCACCAAGGAAACAATAATAGCTGCAGACATGTCAAACATTTTTCTATGGTTTCATTTTCAGTCTAGCTAGCAACAGTTTTTCATCGTGTCAGGACTTCCCAACTTCTCACCAAGTCTGTGAGCACGTATCTCAGTAACGGGCACAGCTCCGTGTCTGTCCCCAAGAAGCAACACGCATGTAGGTACTCGGCCAGTGCAAAAGAAAAATCTAGACTACAGGAAAACATATTTTCAGTCAACAGTCAATGCCTTCGAAGAGAGAAGACGTGGGAGAAAAAGAGGCAAGTCAATCGGCAGATCTGTTAAAAAGAAAAGCCATAGATGGAGCTTGGAGCACTTTGTGTCATGCTGCTCCAGTGCTTTATCTTGGCCAGGGAACATACCGAGTGTGGCTTTCCCAGCTGAAAATAGGTGTCTATTGTTTTCACTTTTGGTGAGAAGCCAATTAGCTGTCAAACGGGGTCATCACAAAATTGTTAGTCTGCATGGCAAAGCAAGGAGCACTTTACTTACACGTTTACTTTGTCAGAAATGGATTCTAATGCAAGAATCCCCAGCACGGATGGGGCAAGGGGTATATCCTTGTTCAGAGGGCAATCAAACCTTCCTGGTAAGCTAGGCTGAGGAGGAGGTGGGTGAGGATTTATAGAAGTCTTGTCTGTTACACTCAGAAGAGGTGTTACACAGAATGTTTTAAACATTACAGGACAACCCCTCTTACGTAGATACACCACCTCTTGATCAGACTCATAGCAGAAGATTTGGGATTGACCCCAGGGCTGTTGGCTTTGCAGCCTTCTCTTGGGATGTAATCAGCACTGCTTGCCTGGCTTAGCCAATACCTTTCTGCCTAATGTGTGACGTTAAAACTAATCACCCAGGCATCGCAAATGCCATGTTTCCAGTTCAGGGATATAGAATCATAGAGTAATTTTGGTTGGAAGAGACCTCAAAGGTTATCAAGTCCAACCATTAACCCAATCCTACCAGGGCACCACTAAACCATGTCCCTCAGCACCACATCTCCACGACTTTGAAACCTCTCCAGGGATGGGGAATCCACCACTGCCCTGGGCAGCCTGGGCCAGGCCTGCACAGTCCTTGCAGGGAAAAAAGTTTTTCCTCATATCCAACCTAAACCTCCCCATGTGCAGTTTGAGGCTGTGTCCTCTTGTTCTACTGCTTGTTACATGGAAGAAGAGACCGACCCCCACCTCACTACAACCTCCTTTCAGGTAGTTAGTTGTAGAGAGCACTGTCCAGCCACTGCATCCTTCACACCAGGCAAAATGACCATCAGCAGAACAGTTTTCAGTCAGAATACTCAGAACAGCTCTTTGGAGAGAGGTTTCCAGGCTGCCCATGGAGTCCAGCCAAGCATGCTCAGGTGGGGCTATGTCCAGCCTGCCAAGGCCTATCATGCCTGGGGCCTCCGAGACCGGTCATTGCATGTGTGCGCTAGGGTGAAGGATGATGAACGGCTGATGCATGGCTTACCTTTCTTAATATTGCTTAAATTTTTAATCACTTGTTTCGCCTGGCCACAGCAAAGACAATCGTTAGCACCCGAGACAATGGCTATTGAAGGCACAGGAGCTCCAGGCTACCTCTGTAAATAGATCTCCAAAAGTGTAGCAAAGGCCACATTGTGTCTAGCAGCTCGCCGTGGTTTAAGCCTGGTAGGCAGCTCAGCCCCACACAGCCACAGTGGAACGGGGTGGGGAAAATCGGAAGGGTAAAAGGGCAAGAAGTCGTGGGTTAAGATAAAGGCAGTTTAACAGGTAAAGCAAAAGCTGCGGGCACGAGCAAAACAAAATGAGGAATTAAATTACTGCTTCCCATCAGCCACCTCTAGGAAACAGGGCTCCATCACACCTAACAGCTACTTGGGAAGACAGGTGCCATCATTCCGAACATCCCCCTCACCTTCCTCCTTTCCCACAGTTCGTGTGGTTGGGCATGATATCATACAGGATGGAATATCGCTGTGGTCGGGGGGGGCCAGCTGTCCCTTCTGTGTCCCCTCCTAGCCCTGCACCCCTAGGCTGCTCACTGGTGGGGCAGGGGGAGAAGCAGAAAAGGCCTTAACTGAGTACAACTGCTCAGCAGCAATGAGAACATCCCTGGGTTATCAAGACTTAGTTGGTCACAAACCCAAAGCAGCATACCATGCAAGCTACCGTGAGCTTAACTCTACCCCAGCCAAAACCAGTACACAGCTGAAGAATGGAGTTCAGGAAGACCACCTAACTTGGCCATGAGGAACAGACAAACCCCTGGCATTCAGCCACAGCCCCAAGGCAACAACAAATCCCTGTGAATGCTGAGGGAAAGAAGCACCAGCACAGGAAGGGCTTGTTCTTGCTACAAGTACTGTGCATGAAGTTAGGATGAGGGATACTCCACCTCTTGGCCAGGTTTGGCTGGAAATACCCCAAACAAATGACCTTTTCCTCATATACATCTCTTATGTTTACCACAAGCATACGTGACACATAGTTTACATTCTCTCTATGGTGGTAGGCACCATGTCCACCACTCCATTCCCACCACGTGCACAGCTGAGTGTCTATAACGCAAGGCATGCCTCCCAAGTTTATTTGCAATTACTTAAGAGGATGTTTCTCCCTGAGGCACAGTTTCTGTTCAGCTTGTTTAGATGCCACAAATCCAAACCCTTGGAAAGAAAAAAAAAAAAATAAATAAAAATATATAGTTGAAGAGGATTAAAAAAAAAAACCACTGTGGAAGAGTGCCCCTGGGAGGGAGCAGATGCATTGCAATTCTAAAAATCAAAACTCCTGCAACCAGTTTGCCGTTCCTTTGATGATGAAAGTAAACTTCTTTAAAGTGACAGCAGTCAATTTCCTGCAACTGCACCTATGTCTTCTTGCAAAGTAAGGCCAATAAATAAGTATATATTTAAAGGCAAACGGAACTGACACGCCAATATGGCATTAAGAGAGGCATCAGGAGCCCCTGCCTCCCCTTCCACAAACATTCTTGTGTCAAGGCTTCCTTCCTGCACCAGGCTCACCTTCACTAATATCCTCCTGCCTTTGCTTTTCTCCCAGCAGCCGCAGGTCAGAGGAAGGGACAGTCTCCTCTTGTGCGGTGGGTTGCTGGCTCTCATGTACCAAAATAGTAACTTGTTCAACGGACACAAAAGAAAGAAAACATCCCCGCATCCTGTCCTGCTGCCAGCTTTCAAAAGGTAATTAAACATCCCCCTTTTTCAAAGAGCAGAGTTCTCCAGGATCGTGGTGTTTGAGCTCTGATGTTGTCAAACAACAGGGGGTTGCTTAAGCTTTGACTGACCTTTCCAAAGACCTACAAGCAATTTACTGGGAGCCCTCCTTAGTGGTGACAGAAATGTCCCATTATCTGCTTCCTATTGTCCAGATCACTTGGGGTAATGGGGGACTTGGATTCTCATGGTCATGAGGGTGAAGCCAAAGTACTTCAGACAGATTCACATTCATCCATATTCCCAGTGCAAAGAAAAGATTTTCTATGCAAAACCTAGTGACATCTCAACCATACAAAATTTTATTTCCCCCCATTCTGTTTTCTTTGCCTCCTGTCTCTTTCTTGTGCTCCACAAATTGTACATGCTGTAAATATCAAATCCCATTCCCAACTAGGAAGTCATGTTCTCCAGGTGTCCCAAGATCATCCGACCATTGCAAGGCTGCTGATGGGTGGGAATGGCTCTGAAAGACCTGCCTGCAAAAGAAGGAGCAGCCAGCCCAGGTTTTCTGCATGGCATTTCCCCAGCTTGGTGGCAGGAACAGACAGGCATTAGCTCTTTTTCCTTGGGCCAGCAAATTTAATTCTGCCAGACCTACCAAAAAGATGCCTGAACTGGCCACCCTCAAACACAGGTCAGGGTCATCCCTTGGGAGCTTCCAGAATATCATAGCAACCGTAATGGCCACAACAAATTAAAGCAGTGCGTCAAACAGTCGCCAGCATTTCTGGAAAGTACCTTTGGATTATGCTTCTAGCAAAACACATCCTCACTGAAAACACACAAGTTCTGCAGTTGCACGGGGCGAAGAGGTGTTGGGTCTGGTTTTTCCTTTGTTTGTTTGGTTTGTTTTCATACCAGCTGCTGAAAATTTGGAAAGGAAAATAGTGCGATAATGGAAAAGTTAATGAAGTAAATATGTATTTTATTACCAGTTCAAGGCACACAGTCAAGTAGAGGGCTGCCTCATAAGCTAGCTGAGTACATCCAAACGCAACACCAACTCTGAAAGCGATTTATGAATGCATGATTAATTGATGTGGCCCCAAACCGGGCCATCATCAATGCTCCATCACTCTGAGGTAACCCCACCAAGCACAACAGAGTAGCCTCATAACAGCTTTGGGATAAACCAAGAGCATTGAGCCAAGCCCATTCCCTGGAAACCCCCATTTACTTTTTATGACAGCTGCAGGAGATGCATTTTTTAATTTGTCTGGAAGAAAGAACTGTTACCTGGCTTTTTGTTCTGCCTCGTGGACTCCTCCTTTTCACCCACGACTGCGGGCAAGGCAGTGCTGCCCTAGCTGCCACCAAACCCCAGAATGACACAGCTACAGACATCCCAAGATATGTGACCTCCTCTGGACCAGAATGTGAACCTATGCAGCATGCACTTACTTTCCTGGCTTCCTCATCCTCTCTGTGCCTGCATCCTAGATCCCATTGGAGGACAAGCATGCACAAGGCCACAGGGAAGAGCTTTTGAGTCCAGTCAAGATGACAAAAAAAAATTTCTGCTGTGGTTTTTTTCCCTCTAGTTAGCATGGGCAAACAAAAGATGGAAGCCAGCACAAATCTCTTCCACCACCCTAAAGCATCTTCCTCTGCAACTGGAAAAGAGCTCAAAGTTTTGCCCAAGTGTCATAATGAACATACCTAGATTCCACACTTAGTGGATTTCAAGCCTCTTACATTTCTCAGATGCTTCTGAAAAATTTGGCTTCTGTTTCCCTGAAGATAGTGTCAACATAAAACATACAGAAACTGAGATACAAACAAATACAAATGAAATCGACAGAGCTGAGCTCATTTAGGTAACGCTGATTTGGCACAGGGCAAAAGTACAGCCCAACATAAAGAACTAACCACCTTTTCCTTCTGTGCAAGTCTCGCAGGAGTTATCCATGCAGCGTTTGGGTTAATCAGTATCCTACTATCATCCAGACCATAGCTCCAAACAGTTGATTTCTCTGCCATCCCGTATTTATCATTTTTATGCATTGGCTTATCTTATAATAATCCTCCTTTAGATCTCTGAAAGCTCTGCTTACCTGCTCAACTTTCTTATTGTGGGATTTCTTTTTAAATCACCATGCAACATAATTCATTAAAGCCAGAAGCTGGCAGCCGGACCATTGTGGTTTGGGTTTTTGTTTGTTTTCTTTTCTTTTTCTTTTTTTAGGGGTGAGGAGGGGAAAGAGGGAAAAGGAATTAGCTATGGGAAAAATCAGATTCTTAGCCCATCTCACCTGGTAAGTATTTTGCACATCCAACTGGTTTTGACTGAGTAAAATTGTTAATGTCCATGAGACAGGCTCTATCACTATTGTTTTGATCATGTATCCGTCTACAGCGCAAGATGGATTAGCTTAATATACTCTTGAAAACTAGACCTAATTTTCTCTACCCTGACCTATTTTTAATAGCTGCAGCAGAAGGAGTTCAAAGAAAAGTTGCTCTGCCTGGAGCTGCACCTTCCCAACACGATTGCATCACCAACAGCCACAAGAACTCAACGGGCAAAGCAGCGAATTCTCATACGTTCTGTGAAACATTCTCACACTGGAGCTCCTGAGCAGGAGCGTTAGCAGGCCAGCCTCTGTAGATGAGGTGAAGTGATAAACAGCCCCCTGCTTTCCCCATTGAGAACAGGAGAGTCAGATTCTGCACCACAGCTTCTGAAGGCCAAACCCCCTCTTCCTTAGAGATGTGAAGGTGGAAGGACAAGAGGGGGGAAAGTGCAACCTCCACTTAAATTTGGACACTAAGCTGCGTTTCTCACTCAAACACATCTCAACTTTACAGCCCAAATCTCTCTCATCTTTAATTTGCCCTCGTGAATGCACTACTGGTGGAAGTCAAAATCCGGAGCTGGTAAAGTACACGAACACGGTGCTGTCCTACAACGAAAGATGATCCAAGGGCTGGAGCACCTTTGCTACGAGGACAGGCTGCAGGAGCTGGGGTTGTTCAGTCTTGAAAAGAGAAGACTTCGGGGGTCCTAATAGCTACCTTCCAATACCTGGAGAGAACCTACAGGAAGGCTGGGGAGGGACTTTTTACAAGAGCGCCCACTGATAGGACAAGGGGTAATGGGTTTAAGTTGAAGGAGTATAGATTGAGATTAGATCTTAGGAAGAAATTCTTCAGTACAAGGGTGGCAAGACTTTGGAATAAATTGCCCAGAGATGTTGTGGCTGCCCCCTCCCTGGAGGTGTTCAAGGCCAGGTTGGACAGAGCCTTGAGTAGCCTGATCTAGTTGAGAGGCATCCCTGTCCATGACAGGGAGGTTGGATTAAATGATCTCAAAGGTCCCTTCCAACCTAGGCCATTCGATGATTCTATGATGATTCTATGAAAGCACTCTGTCTTGTTCAGATGGGAAAGGAGAGACCATGGCAAGCACGTGAGAGGAAAAGGCAGCTACAGTCAGCGCAGGTGAGCAAAGGTATGACTGAGGTTTCAAGGGAGAAGCCACAGACCAACTCTTCAGTCCATGAAAGTCAGCCGAGCTCCAGCAACATCAGTGGAGCGTCTGCATCAGGTCACACCTGATGAACAGCTGCCCAACCTGACATGCACACCACCACCCAGACTTGCCTCTGAAATAACTAGCTAATATAATTACTGAAATTAATTGCTCCCGAGTTGCCACATCTTACATCTTTCAATTTAAGCAGGTGGAGGATGCCTCCACTTTTAAAACACGGAGTTCTCCCTCCTCCTGTAAATCCACTCAAAGCACAGCAATTAAAACTCCAAACTCCAGAAAGACAGATTCACAGCAACTTTCAAATGTCTCGAGTAGAACCCACAGGCAAAATTCTCTACAGGGACAAACAGGTGAGATCCCATTGAAGTCCACACCACAAGTCAATTCAAGCAGAAGCATGGTGATGAGCATCCAGGCAGCGACTGGAACACCTCTAAACAAAGTATGCTGCAAATATTGCTGGTTATGAAAAGCACACTGCTCTAACGAGATTCCAGACAGCAGCACCCTGTTTGGGTCAAGTAGGAGAGTCAATTTTGTCTTGTCAAGTAGCCCCCATTTGTAAAATTTCTCCTGAGGCGCTTGCTTCCACCCAAAGGCTCAGCAATTTTTAATGTATTCTCTGCCTTGAAGATGTATTTTTGTGGAATTGATGAGAGAGTACAGCAGCGCTCTCACCTTTTCCAAGATTGATTTTGGTGTTATAATAACCCACTTATACATGAACAACTTGTAGTTGTCATGAAGTGATGCTTCATATCTCCAGGCTTCCCATACCAAAAACGCTTGGGGCTTGTTCTCTGTTGGTGTTTCTCTGATGTGGGGCAGTGGTGCTTTCCTGCACACTGCTTAAAACTTTCCTTCTGAAAGAAATTGAATTTGGCAGGTCCTTGCGGTTGTCTACACGTTGTAAGATAGAAAAGGTAAAGGCTTATAGGTGAGCCACTCTGGGATCTGAGAGCAGTACTGGCTGGACCAAAGACCTCACAAATAACATGAAAAATCAGAGGGGTTTTGGTGTATTCTTGCACAACTGCTGTGAAGGAGATGCCTTCTCAGCAGAGGGAGAACGTGGCTCTCACGGGACTCATTCTGCAGTGGAAGCAGGCAGGGGGAAAGCGTTGGCATCTCTTCTGGCTGTCACCAGCACCCACTGCAAGGGTTTCAGATCAAACGGGAAACCCCAACTACAGAGTTCAGAGTTGATGGGACACTTTTTCCCCTCATCTCCTTGGGGCCATGGGAGAACACCCTGGGCCCAAATGCAGAGAAGTGCTTGTGTGTGTGGGTGCAGAGCACGCTGGCCTTTGGAGGAGCATGGAGAAGTTTCCTAGCTCTCCCAATAACAAAGTTTCAGGGGGAAGAAAAACCATCTTTACAGCTTTGCTTTTCTTCTGGACTTTCATTTTCTACTTCTGTGTTGGTGCCTGGGTTATAAGAAACAGGGGTTACATTGCCAAGACAAGTCTCCTACCTCCAGCAGTTCCAAATCCCTCTGGCAGTAAGGAAAACCCCTTCCTAAGAGGAAAGCAGACCCATGCACAAGCACAGGAATCAAAATCTCCGGGTTTTTTATCCTGAGCTGCTCAGTTGGAAAACATAATTACTACAACTCCATGGACACAGCACAGCTTCTAGCACCTCCTCCCTGCTCCCTTCCTAGAATCATAGAATCATTTTGGTTGAAAAAGACCTTTAAGATCATTAAGTCCAGTCATTAAACCAGCTCTCTTCATTCCCATCTCCTCAGTTCTTGCCCTGGACTTGTGGCAATCAAATAAAATACATTTGCAGAGGAGTTCTGTGCTGATGGAAGGGGTGCATGATGCTGCTCACCTCCTTCATACCCCTCTGATGACTCCTGATCAGCCGATATACCTCAGTAACAGCAAGAGAGCTAAACTCTGCTCTCAGTCAGAGCAATCTAGCTTTACCACGTTTGATGAAATTCTCCACTGCTCATTGCAGTCCTTCATGCTAAGAAAAACACTTACATGACGTTTACAAGCTCAGTTCTTTTTCCTCTCAGAATAGCAAAGAGCTCAGTGATTTACCACTCCTGCTTTCCTACCTTTCTATCCAACCCTGCTGCCCAAGGAACATCATGCCAGCTACAGATGTTGTGCAGACTTCAGCAATCCTCTCCACTCCCTTCAAGATTTCTACAGCAGCCCCTGATGCCCTGCACAGAGCACACATACCACAGCGGGGTTTGCCCACATGCCCGGCTCCCCAGCAAAACGCTTTGGCTCTCTCAAACGACTAGTATGGTGAGAAATACTCCCTGATGTTTGCCAGAGCACTCACAGATGAATGCCTGGGTCCCTCTGCTTGGGCAGAGACGAATGCAGCAGCTCTCGCTGTAATCACGAGAGCCTGATGCGCTCATGGTCCATGTGCCAAGGTGCTCTCCTGGCATGCGGACACATGCTGCCAGTGCTGCTGGGAAAAAGTGCTTGGGAGTAGCCAAATATACCCAGATGTGAGTTCCTGGACAGGTGTGAAGAGGAGCACATGCCAGAAGCCAACACTCCTTTGCTAAAAGCCACCAATGCCCCTGCTCACAAGCAGATCAAGGCGCTCACCCTCAATTCATAGCCCTTTTCTAGCAGCTCCTTCGCCTTCCAAATCCACCCCACAGCTCTCCACCCTGGCAAAACTGAGCAAGCAACCCAAGAGCAAACAATAAACTGTGACCTCTTTTACTCCATCTGCTTAGTATGGAACAGACTTTGCATTCTTGTAAGGCTGTTTGGGGAGGTTTGTGTCTGCGTTTGGTGTATGTCTACCAGGGGTTGCCTATAGCTTAGCTCAAAAAGCCATATAAATACACAAGTATATATGTGTACATCTGTATGTTTGCATGCATGAATTTTTAGCATGCTCTCTCTATATATAAAATAAGTTAGGCTATGTACACATATGCAAATCTCACAGAGGAAATTTCCAGCAGTGAGGTATGGGGTGTAATCAAAGCAAGAGCTGACCCTTTTCACCCCCAGCGTACCTGCCTTTTGTAGGAGGGGGCTGTTTATTTAAGGGGATGTTCTGCAGAGGATTGTATCTTTGGGAGATACGACCACGCACACACACACACACTCTGCTGGCTTTGAGCAGGCTAAACTGCAAAAGCAAATAAGGGGGATGAAGAAAAGACTTGTTCTAATAGAAAGCCAGTGTGGGAGCAGTTCACCACAGCTCTATTATGCTTTACCAGCGTCACAGGGATATTTTCAAAGCACAGCTTTTCAAGGGATGCAGGGAGGGGGAATGAGAAGAAAAATACAGATCTGTGTGTGCAGCTTGTGTAAACTTCCTTTAAGAGCCCCAGAGTTCCCAGATGTTGGGGGACACAGGAAAGCACCTGTCCAAGAGCGCTCTCGCACCTGATTAGAGGCCGGTCACCACAGAGCAGATGCTTTTTCACTGCCAGAGATCAGATACACCCATTTGACCCAACCTGCTGAACTACACAACCATCCAAATGTTAACAAAGGAGACTTTGCCACTCCAAAGAAAAGCTGCCTGTGACTTCAGATTGCTATCTGATTTGTCCCTCAGTAGGTCATCTATCACCTTTCAAAGAACCATTTGTAAAAGAAAGATCACCATGCTCCCCACCTGCCCGAGTTAGACAAACATGCTGGAAGACTTTTCATCCAAGAGCAGCAATTCAGGAAAAGATTCCCCAGGTAATCCCTCAGAAAAGAGACACAAGCCATTTTCTGGAGTCTTTCGATTACACCAAGTCTTTACTCACAGACTTAAAAATCTTATTGAGCGTGTTTAGGTTTTGGGTTTGAGGCGTTATTGACATCAGAGCTGTGGTGTGTTTAGCGAGCTCACAGCCATCACCAGTCCCTCTGTAGAAGCTGGTAAATAACATTATCCCCTTCAGCAGACCAGAAAAGCAAGGTGCACAAAACCTAGAGGTGCAGTGGAAGTGCAAGGTGGTTCAACCCCCCATAGAGGGAATGTTCAATGCATTCAATATATATTACAGTATTGCAAATTTTTGGAATGATAAACATCACAAAGAGCCTCTGCATGAAAACCTGCAGCCTGTTTTGAAGAGAGGTGCTTTGAACTGTGCTTATCTCAGGAGTTCCATTCAGGCATCAGGCATTGATTCAGAGTGGGAACATTCAACATGCGAAAAAATGCTGTAATAGTTTATGGAAAACATTAAAAAAAAAAAAAAAAAAAAGGAAGAACAGAACACAAGCACTCCTGTCTCGCCTTAGGGCTCATTGTTTATCCAGCCTGAGTTTAACCATCCCGTGTAACAATCAGCCCAGCCCAGCCTATCTCCCTCAAGACAATACTCCCCAGCTCCAGTGCCAGCCAGCCCGATGGCAATCGCTAACCTGGATCCAGACCCGGTTTATGGAAATGGCAAACTGCGTTTTACCAGCAGCGGAGCGAGCCAACACAAACACTATGGTGAGGCCCTGCCCTTTGTCAACACTCCCGTCTCCAGTCCTGTGTCATGGATTTGTTATACGTGTTCCCACATAACTTCTACCCGTGCTGGAGAAATTATCCCTTCATTGCATCACACCAATGGAGACATTGGGCTCCAGGTATTATACAGGATTTGTACAGAAATGGATACTGGACGATTCTGGACAGGGACGAACATTACAGAGGGTTGTGGCCAGCTAACAGAAGGGGTTTGAATGAGAACAGTCAGGCTCTGGTAGATAATAAAGGATGCACTTGGTGTGCTGTTAGCACCAGAGCTTTCAAAATCATTGATTTCATTTGAAACATTTGTGAGCGCATTTCCTTTACATATCTGCACTAGCCCAGGAACATCAGATTAAAGGAGCAGCGCTGCCCTGACTGCAGAAGCTGCCCACCTCTGCTAATCCACTGCTGCTGAAAGGACAAGCTGCCTCACATGTAGAATTGCAATGAATTCAGAAAAAGGAAACATTGGTTATACGACAATATTTGTCATCCCAGCCAAAGATCACTGAAAGTCTTCTGTCAGACATTAACAAAAAAAGTAGACTTCCCCACACACATTAAAAGCTTTTCTGTATTTAAACGTGGTTAAAAGAAGACCTGAGAAAAGGAAATTATCACAGAAAATTTCCTCTTCTTTCCTCCCTTGCTGGAAAATGGTGTTGGGAAGTTCTACAAAATGTAAAAACTGTGGAAAATTGTCTATTTATCCCCTCATATTCTTTTACTATGTTTAAAAAAAAAAAATAAAAAGGGGGGGGGGGGATCTTTTCAAACAGAAAGGAGGAAAGGAAGAGTATTAAATTCCCAAATCTTTCCTTCAACAGAAAAAGAAGCCTTTTACAATATCAATTTTTTCCCATCAGAAATAAAATGTGATGCTGTCGCTTTTGTCAGAGTTATATAGTTACTTTTTTTTTTTTCATTCTTTTTTAGAAAGTGTTCCCTGTGCCTAACCACGCTCCTAACAATTTCCTTTGGTGGCCCTGGTTTGCACATACCAATTCCCTCCTCCTCATCCCGGGGAGAGCAGAATCATTGTTGCATCCTTGACAGCTTGAGGTGCTGTAGTGAGGAGGAGAGGAGGAGAGAAGAGGGGGCCATTCACAGCAGCAGCTTGGAGATCCTGCTTCCATTTCTCCTCCATCCTCTCTTGCTTGTCAAGCTCCTGTCTGCACAGCTACTGTCCCTACTTCTCAGCAGAAGAGGAAATGGCCTCAAGTTGCATCTGGGGAGATTAGATAATAGGAAAAAAATTTTCCCTGCAAGGGTTGTGGAGGGCTGGCCCAGGCTGCCCAGGGCAGTGGTGGAGTCCCCATCCCTGGAGGGGTTTCCAAGCCATGGAGATGTGGTGCTGAGGGACATGGGTTAGTGGTGACATGGCAGTGCTTCCTTTTCTTTTCCCTAATTTGTCTAGGGTCCCAGTTCAAAGGCATTAAAAACCTGATCTAATCCAACCCAAGCTCACAGGAACACTTACTTGCCATTGGCTCTGCAACAGCCCAGAGTGGCCCTCAAATTTCAGAGGGGGAACAAGCTCTCCCTACATCCTGCTGGAGAACTGGGAGGAAATAAGATGGCGCCTGGCCTGCCTCCAAAGGGCAATAACCGAGCTTTACTCTCAGTTATTCCCATTTTAAAAATAAAATTATCAGAAATGTTTATTCAACAGTGAATAAAACTCTCAGATCAGATTAGGCTTTATCTGATAGCAAGGTAATGACTGACTACCAAATCACACGGCAGCAAAACATTTTTCATGGATGCAGTAACGTGCCCTTACCTGAAAACCTCTGATTAAACAACAGGGTGGGGGGGAGGCAGGGGGACCACGGATAAGAACAGCGAAGTCACGTAACTTTGCAATAATAGCAATACAGAACAAGTCCCCTGGGGAGGGGAACCTACAAAGGGAGGTCTGCCTCTGCTCTGGGCTCCTGCCACCTTTTGACCCATGGCCCCTGGCTCCCCTCACCCGGGCACGTCGTTATGATCGGCAGTTCTGCCTTTTATTTCTGTGGTTCCTATTGCAGGCAACAGTAGCATCCATGAGACTTCCACTCTTTACACGAAATTGATAAATAACAAATCTATTTGTTGCCTTACATAACTAGAATTGTGTGATTTATCTAGAAGTTGCAGTTTAGCTCTCAGAAAAAGAAAAAAAGAAAACCGCCAATGAAAAAAAACCCTCTACATTCTCAGGGGACATTCTTAAAAAAACATCAGGCAATTACACAGCAGTGAAGTTTACAAGAAGCAATTTGCTTTCTCTAAATTCAATATACACTAAGTTGCTGGCAAATTTCAATCCTATTGTATCACAGCTGCTTTAATGCTCTGTGGAAGTAGCAATTTCATTGCTAACCATTAATCTTCAAACGTTTTTAGAAGCTCATAAGAGCGAGCCTGGAAAGCCACAGTAGCAGAGAGCGCAGGGATGAAATAGAGACTGAAAGGTCATCTCAGCAGGATCAGCAAAGCCCAAACCACTCCTGGAAGATGTTGGTCTAACCCGTTCTGTACAAGCCGTGGTGGTGAAGGGATGAACACACAGCAAATTACTCACGGAGACCAAAGACTTCAAATGGAGAAACATTCCAAAGCATACTTTCCTCACATGACTAAATTTCCCTGTTAACCTCAGTATAAACCTGCTTCCAGAGTGGAAAACGTTTGAGCTATTAGCCACCAAACACTAGGAATCCCATGAGATGAGTAAAATACACTTTATTTTGGATGATGTGTAGCTCTTTCCAGTTTAGCCGCTTGTTCCTAGATGCTGCCAACCGCAGCAATGGACTCAGACATTACATGTGCCAGAGGAAAGCCTGGCAGCCTGAGGTGCATGGAATCGGTGCTTTCAAAAGCCAAAGACGTTTCCATGAGAAATGAAGCCTTGACAAGAGCCCCAGACACCAGAGACCTTCCTGGCACTTCCTACGGCAAAAGTTTTGCCACATGCTGTTTGGATGTTGGTGCTTTTTAAAAGGTTTCCTGTTGCCCCCAGGACAATGTCCTACCCAGCTTACAGCCAGGAGAAGGAACAGTCACAGCAGAACCAGGCACAGAACCAACAGCAGCCCTACAGCCTGCAAGGCAGGTCCCCAAAGCAGGGCTCCAGCCTGTGCACCTGCAGGGGCTGGTGCAGCTTCCCTGACCCCTTCTGCTTCAGGGCACCTCATGGAAGGGCATTGTAAGATCCCCAACTCCCATCACATGGATCCCATTTTCCAGCTGTCAAATTATTTCCACCCAATTAATAAATCTGAATGTGGTTGCCATCATCTTTACCATCAGCCTCATAACCCACCTGAGGTTCACCAAGGTGAGGCTCTGGAGAGGTATTCTATTTTACTGATCAAATAACCAATCTGAAGAGAAGCTGGGTATTATTACAGCTCCACATTGCACAAATATCTGTTCCACTGCAAGACACTATTCACGTTACATAAATGCATTAGCAGTATTACAGTTATATAACATAACAGCAAAGAAAATGAAGAATGACCCTACCAAGGAAAATATGAATCACCTTGTCCCATCAAGCAAGTAACTTTAAAACAAATTATAGCAGCCCACAGATGCCTTTTAGGCAACCAAGAATTGCTCATCAGAACACAAATAGCTGACATTTGAGTCAGAAATTTCGCCAGCATGAACATTGTAATATTGAGATTTAAAGAGGCTAAAGACATCTCTGTAGTTTTAATAAGAAAGAAAGAAAGAAAGAACACTTGGGATTTGAGAGAGACATTCCCAGCAATTAACTTATCCTCTGCTTAAGCAAAAGATTTCTTTTTTGGAAGTACATTGTGTTCTCATCCCCAGCTGGTTCCACACACTGCACCAAATGCTAAATATCTATAGAACAGCTCCAGCTTTGAGCTATGCTAATGACCAGACACCGAGCAGTTTGCTCTGAGAATGAAAACAATTTCACTCTTGGACTGAGTTATCTCAAGGAGACATTTTGCATTTAAAAAAAAAGAAAAATTGCCTGTGAGAATTTTTTTTAATATAGCAGATAAGCAGAATATTCAGATGGCTGATCTGCAAGGCAATGAAATGCAATTTCTCCAAACTGTTAGCGCAAACTGCTTACCCACAACGTCAAACGTGCTGACAAGGTACGGGCTGCAGTTAGTACTGTTTATTTATTTTTTGCATGGCTAGAATACAGGAGCGACCTGCCAAGCCAGAGGACAGAACTAGCAGTTACCGTGTCCCTTGGTGTCACCGTTCAATACACATGCATGAAGAGGCAAGACAGCAGATCCAGACGGATAGCAGGAGGAAACAGTCGGTACGTGGTGGGATCAGTGTGTTGAGCAATTTAAACAAACCCAGCATCTAATATCAAGCAGGATGAGCCAAGAGCACACATGCGAGCTCCAAGGATTTTCAGCCAGCAGATGCAGAGCCCCGTGTCTCTTTCACGGGTGTGCAATTATTATCTTTAAATGCAAAGCTCCTCCGTTCTGTGTCATGTTGAAGACAGCAAACAGTGGGACAGCCCTTTGTGGACATGCCATTAGGCACCCTACAGTGACATTTGACTCTGCAGCCTGGTCGGAAGCAGAGCAGATCTCGTATGTGAAATTACAGGGTAGCAGAAACACAGCGTAGACAGGCAACTAGCTCAAATGACAGCTAATAACCTCCTTCCTATTGATTTAATCCCTGCAGATTACACTTTTGTGGATGATGATACGCAACGCTCATTAAGTCAGACCAAGACGGTTAACACAGAGTAGGGCAGAATGAAAGTCTGAATGACCAGGAGATTTCAAAGCCTTGAACAAACAGCTCAAATTCAATTGTTCAGCCCTGAAAAGAAAAAAAAAAAAAGCAGCAGCAATGCCTCCAGCTCCACAGTTTGATTAGACTGTATCTGACTTGGCTAATGTTCCAAATACTTATTTCAAGGTATGCTTTATGAAGGTTTCCACACAAGCTGGCCCATCATTACTTGAATAAGCTCCTTGTGTTCTAGTTTGGCCTTCCACAAAGACAAAGGACAATACACAGATAAGAATGCACGCATGGATTTACTCCTCAGTGTACAAAGATCTTGTGTTTGCACCTAAGTACTGTGTAAGAGATTAAGAAGAAAAAAGAATTACACAATTGACCATGAGGGACAGACATCTAAATCCCCAAGTTCACTGTCTGAAAGTGCGTAACACAAATCCTTCCTCAAGGGTTGCTCTGCTACCGTTAGCAGCATCCTTGGGCTCAGTTCTGCCCAATGCCCCCCGCAAATTCCACTATCTTCCCTGCACAAGGCACGTTGTGGCCTTGAACGCTTTTAACATTCATTGCCCAGTTTCTCTTTTAATACTACAAAGCCAGTAACAAGTGCCCACAGGCATCTGAAGCCTGGCCATTCTCCCCGTTTGATCTGTGCTGAATGAATAATCATGTGATAGAAGAGGGAGAAACGTAGGTTTGGTTTCACCTCTGGCAGTGGTCTGCCCACAAGCAGCCTGTGGGTTCCACGTGGGTATCCCTGCCCTGCTCAGACACAGCAGCTGAACAATCTGCTGTGACTAGCTGCTATTTGTAATTCAAGCGACCTACACAAGTCACCTAGAATATTATGCTTCTCTTCCCTGATGAATTAACTCCTAGAAGTTGGCTTCTGGTGGGAATACTCAGGGTCCTGCATTCCTCATCTGCACTAAACACTCACAGCTTCCTTAAACATTCCTGCCAGCAAACACTCACTGGAGAGCTGGAACACAAAGAAAGGATTTGCTGAAAATTTCTAATAAATCTTTGAAACAGGGAAAGTCATTTGCTTCATGTTTATGATTAGCACACTGAGTTCCTGACCTGGTCAGACCTTAAGGTGGTACCACAGAGTTGATGTTCATTTGCAACAAATACTACACGAGAAAATTGGCCTGGTTTGACTCATCCAAACACCACAAGGAAGGGCTGATGCTGAGGCTCTTCCCCAGGGCAGCAGGCCAAGAAACCCAGTGTTGTGTCTCTTTTATCCACACTTCCCTCAGCATCTTCGGTCTGGCTACGACATTAGCAAAGGTCCTTCCCTACAAATCTGTGGGAAATCTTAGCACAAAAGCGTTTGCTGATCAGAAGATCACTTAGGCCACTCCATTCCCCACTCTCTGGCTGTCTTCTCTTCAGCTAAATGGGTTTCCCTCAGGAACACAGGGAGAGACCCAGACGAGGTTAATGGTGGGACTCATCTCACCTAACTTTAGCCATTTAAAAGGTGTCTAGCTGTCCAGGCTCCCTCTCTCATCAGTGCAAAGAGCTGTCTCCAGGAGCAGATTCAACCCTTGTATTCCAGAAAGCCAGAAGACTGCTCCCATCACCTTTTTGTAGCCCTGATCAAGCTTCCCAGTCAGGCTAGGTCTTGGATGTGGGGTTAGATCACTGTGTAATGGCAAAATAGCCTTAAAAAGTGCCCAATCCATTCAGGAGAACAAGGACATGAATCTACTGAGCTACAGATGCCCAATGGGCAATCGTCTTCTCCACAAGTACAACAGTTCTAACAGATTAAATGAAAACACCATTCACAGGGGAAAAAAAACTCCAAAAAGTGTATTTAGTGGAGATAGGGGGGGGGCAATACCAGCAACAATTCTCTATAAGACAAAGCTTCCAATAGAAAATCCATCGTCATACTGCTGCAAGCAACAGCGTGCCTTTTATCCAGCATTGCCATGGAGCAATAGCACTTTCAGCCTCTTCTCCTTACAGTCCCAGGAGGAAAACAGATTTTTGCCAAGTCGCCTGTTGCTATTTTTTATCCTGAGTGTTGGCTTTCATCATTAGAGAATGGGAATTCTGCCACTGATTTCAAAGGCTCCATGATCATAATTGTAACTTTAACTTTATATTAATGTACATGTGTTTAATTTAATTGCTTTGTTTAAAGATAAAAGGAAAAAATGGATTTCAAATCTCTCAACAGATTTCACTGCATATGTTCATAGTTCCGTAGTTAAGAAAAACTTGTGCAGCTTTTTCCTCCCCCCACGGGGAAAGAGTACTATTAGAACCACACCTATCTGTGTAATGGAAGTAGCTATTAAATATTTACATTTTACCCATTGTAATGGAAATTTCACACTGTTCTAGTGTAAAACTGATTTCTCGAGTCCTCACAATCTAATGTTTTAAGGGTAATTTTATGCAAATCTGTCTGGAAAGTAGGCTAGAGGCTTAACCACCTGAAACAAAAAAAAAAGCAGTGCTTTAAGGCCATAGCACTGCAGGTGTAAATCAGTGAAGCTCTCTTACTGAAGCTGCATTAATTTACACTTGCATAATTTGTTTCACAGGCTTAGTCATTCTGAGGCAATATGTGACAATCTGTACTCAATTCTGTAGAAAGCATCATGCCCACCTTCATGTTTACACAGACCGAACGTCGGTAAGCGGGTCGTACTTGGGGGTGCAAAGGAGCATTCACCTCTGAACTCAGGCCACGCAGGGCAGGTGTCTCTCAAGAGCCTTTCTCTTCAGACAAGGGAGAGGGTACACA
This sequence comes from Eurystomus gularis, assembly GCA_013400335.1. Lineage (NCBI taxonomy): Eukaryota > Metazoa > Chordata > Aves > Coraciiformes > Coraciidae > Eurystomus > Eurystomus gularis. The sequence goes on from VZZY01002706.1 coordinate 115,370, forward strand.
GGAGCATTTACTGTCACTTCCTAAGGCAGACGTCATCTCGGGTGCTGTGCAGCACTAAGAACCCTCCCCAGCCTGGCTGGTGGCCAGGGGACCAAGGATCCACCTGGAAAATCCACATCCAGCTTCCCCCACAAGAGAAAAAAAAGGGTGATTTTGTTCCCTATAGTTAGTCGGTATTTGCAGCAGGGCAGAGTAAAGGAGAAATTTTCTTTTTTTTTTTTTTTAATCCTAATTCAGTGTTAGGTATTTGAGAACTTTGTCTAAAAAGCTACAGTGATCTCCATGAATTTACACAGTCTAATGCCTTGCTTCTAAACCCCAAGGCTAAGACCTGAAGAGTATTTAATAAACGTTCCTTTAGTCACAACACCACATCCAGGGGGTTATGTTTGTTGGGGTTTGGGTGTTGGTTTTTCATGTCAATAGCTAGCTTTTGTGTTGCTTTGTTTCTAAACCAAGCCTTCACTTTCCCGTGCAGCTGAACTCCGAGATAAATCCACTGTGGTTCCATTACTTTTATCTTGAAGCGCTCTCTTTAACTCACATTTAATGAGTTGATCTACTGGAAAGATATGTAGGTGAGAAGAACTGCTTTGTACTTCAGCCGTGAATGTGAACCTGGACCCAGGCAGGCCATGCAAGGAAAGTTTGACAAAGTTCAACATCTGCCTGCTTGTAAAAGGGCTCCTGCACATTAGCTCCTTGCATATTAAAAAACACAGATCTTGTGAGCTTCTTGTTTCCTTCCACTCACGCAGGGTATTACACAGAGAAAGCATGGCTTGATATATGCTAGGACACACCGCTGATGGAACAAATGGGGCTGAAAGATCAGGAAAACCTAATGATTCTAGTCACATCAGCCGTGTATTAAAAATAATTGCTGGTGTTTAATTTATTATGTATTTATTATTTCTAAAGGGATTCTTATTGCCAGGGTGAGTCAGAATGCAAAGAGGCGGCAAACAGGACCGAATACTGTTACACCAGAAAAAGACAAAGTAGTTCTAAGAACAAAACTGTCCGTTTTCTATGTATTCTGTTCTCAGCAGTCCAAGGCTGACTGCAAACCACGACAATGACCATCAAACCTGCATTTTCACATTGCTTTAAGCAGGTATCACAGTAGAGGAGGTTTAAGAAATTGGAAATCAAGTGGCATGTCACAATCTCACATCAAAATTGCCTTGAATGGATGCTCTTGCAGATACCCTGAAGCTCGAGAATGAAAGGTAGCCTGAGCCGATACTGGCCACGACACCTCATTTGGCTCCTTTGTCTACTGAAAATCAGACACCTTATCTACCTGTGGGCTGGTTACACTCAGGTGAACCTGGGATCCTTTTCTCTCAGCCTCTGGTGATCTCTTAAGAAAACATTGCCATCTGCAAGTAACGGAAAGAAGACTCCAACGTCTGGAGCACCAATCATCCAAAGTTACCAGAAAGCTTCACACCTTTCGGTACGCAGAGAGCTGGAAACACCGATTGCTATTTGACCCATAACCAGTTTACTATTTTCTGCTTCTCAGTCAGACTGTTTATTTGTTTCAGCTGCTTTTCAGGATGACAAGTTGTCTAAGAATGTGCTGGTGTTTAGCAGGAAGGGGGGGGTGTCTTACAGCACACCCAGCTACCTGAGGAGAAGTGCTGAAAAGTGAACCACGTCACCAAGCCCAAATCTCACCCATGGCCTGACGAGCAAAAGGAATTCAAACAGTGAGTCTGAATCCGTAGCTGTTGCCTGAAGCGTGGCTGCACTGAAAGGGATCATCAGGAAATGAAATAAAGCTCTGACAACAGGGCTGGGCCAAGGAATCATCCTGGCAATAGACAGGGTCCACCATTTTTTGTCGCTTCCTCACGCTGATGGTTTAGCTAACAGAGTTACTACAAGAGTTAAAATTATGATGACTACTCAGGCAGTGAGGTTTATGGCCCTCAAGAAATAAACACTAAGAAAAATTATGAGCCTGTTTTTAAGAGGTGGGTGAGTCAGGCTCTAAGTGCAGTCAGATCTCTTTACATGTAAGTAGATGTTATGAATTTGGATACAGACAAACTACCCCCAGAAAACTCTCTTGCTGAAGAGCCAGGTGAGGTATAAATATATAAATATGATGTATAATGAAGCAGATTAGACACGACCACTTAGACTAATGTCTTCTGCCTTCTCTGCTTGTCAGTCACACTCTGTTAGCTCCATTTTTTTTTTGCTTTGACTCCAAGCAGGTTTAGGGGAGTGTGCTGTGGGTTCATTAGGAGTGGAGGCCTGTGATCCGTACAGTGATGTCCCTTGCAGTCCCCACACTATACAAGCTCTCTTGCATCTGCTGTGAAGTGAGAAAAGCCTCCCACTGGTTTCTGTTCTTGTTGCTTCTGATTGCAGCAGCCCCAAATTCACTCCTGGTTTTACAGGAAGAAGATTCTGCAATGCAGAAGGTTATAATGGCCTCAGGCTATATTGTATTAATAACTTTCTTCCATAATTTCCCTGTAAACAGAGCTGCCAACTCTTAGCCTTAACCATGAGATGCACCCGGTTTGTGTCCCCCTCCTGCAGCCCCTCCATAGCACCCAAGAGCATGTATTACAGAATCACAGAATTGTTATGGTTGTTATGGTTGGAAAGGACCTCCAGGGTCATCAAGTCCAACCTTCTCCTAGCATCACTCTAACCACTACACCAAATCCTCTCTAACCACTACACCATATAAATCACAGAATCACAGAATTGTTATGGTTGGACATTGACATGGTATTGACAGCCCCTTGCCCTGCATTTTCTTTGCCTTTAGGTTGTCTGGCCTGAGGTAAGAAACCAGGAGGGATGACCCTTGCAGAAGGAGTTGGGAAGAACTGGATGCACTGACAGACAGCTCTGCAAAGACGCATGATGTTAATGTGCTTCCTCGGTCAGGTGTGTTTGGATTAGTCGTGCACAGATAGAAGAAAAGCTGTACAACATTCAGCTGCCGTCTCCTCTCTGATAGCACAGGATATCAGAGTGCTGCACCTCATAGTCAGTGGCAGTTGTTTGTGAAAGAAAGTGAGAACGAGGCAAACATACATACCCTGCCTGTTATCCTTCCGGGTTCTGGACATCTGCAGTATGGAGACTTTGCTAATCCAGGGGCTGCATGTAGTCATAAAACCATAGAATCGGTTTGGTTGGAAGAGACCTTTAAGATCATCAAGTCCAACTGGTTCCCTACCACTAAACCATGTCCCTCAGCACCACATCTCCACAGCTTGGAAACCCCTCCAGGGATGGGGACTCCACCACCAGGGCAGGAATTTAACTTTTCAAAGTCTCCAACTCCTTCCTCATGATCTGAGATATAAATCTTTTTAAACTGGATGACAGAAATATATAGGCACTAAAATGCTGTGAAAACAAATACACCCTCTTCGCACTAGCGTGGCTTTGGTGTAATGGTTGTTTGCTGTGGAAGATAGTGTGAAGCAACGCCTATCTGCTCTGTGTCTTAATTAAGATGGAAGCAGGGGGATGTGAAGAAGAGGAAGGGATGAGTGATGTCTCTGTTTGCAGATGAGTTAGTCTAAGGCAAGCCAAGCATCTTCAGATTTCCACGGTTAAGAAATACAAAACAAGTAAACAAAGTAAAATCGTTCCAAATTACACTGAGGTTCATAAATGAAGCTGATTAAACATCAGACTTCAGTCGGCAGTTCAGAAGAGCTGTACATGGCACACTGTTTCTGGTTTTAGTTTTCTAAGGCTAAATCCCCATCGCAAAAAGCAAACCAGTGCCAGCACTGTTCCCTGTGTCCAATTTAACTTTCTGACAGTCCCATTCCTTTTATTCAGATGTCCATGCTGAAACTTCTGTGCTTCACAGTCTGATCACAGCCACAGCACACTTCACTTTGCTTTGGTCATACCTCCACAGCTTCCCAAGCTGAACCTTCATCACCTGATGTTTAGGTTAGAGCTGCATCTCTGGTGTGACCTCGCCTACCTTTGCTCCTGTCTCAGTCTGGGCTCCACATAGGTCAAACCAGCTGCCTAGGTCACTTCCCAGCTCTGCCCGTGCCACTCCTCTGCTCGCCCAGCACTCTCCATCCATCACACACAACCTTCTCGCGTTGACTCCTAACTCGGAAAGTCCTCCACAAGTGAGCTTTGTGCTGTCTGCTCTGTGGAAACTTTTTTGTATGCTTCTAACCAGGATTCTTCTTCTGACAGCCCCTTCTCGCTTCCTTCCAAGCACTGATACAGACAACAGCTCTATGCAAGTCATTCCAGAAAATCCCTAAATCTGCTTCCTCTTCCTTCAGAGCTTAATCCATGACAAACGGGTCAGGCAGAGGGTGAATTGGGGTCTCAGCTAATAATCTGCTGTCATTTGTGTGTCTGCATGCACATGATGTTCACATCACTCATCCAGGGGAATATATTCTCATGTCACCATTGATGGATTAATTCCAAACACATCAAAGACCTTCTGTAGCTGAACAACAACAACTGAGCTGCTCTGGGACGACAAGGAACAAAAGGCCAAGCATAAACTGTGCAAAAGCTGTACACAAATTCTCTTGAGAGAAACGTGAGCGACAGGGACAGTCTTCTAGAGATGATTAGACAGCTCTTGAACCTGACCACTTTCAGTGATACCCATAAAGCCACTGTTTTGAGAGACCCTGTTCACCTGACACGGCTTTTAAAAGGTCAGAACAGCTTAGGGCAAACAGGAATGTTTAAACTCCCTCAAACCAAGCTCAGTGCAGACTGTGCCACCAATACCATTTTATGTAGGGCGTGCTGGCATACAGTCCCCACAATCAGCAGAATAAAAACCTCAGGAAAAATCAGTCATCCCTAGCAGTAGCACCCTATCCTCTTTAGCCCCTTCCTGTCAACCACCTATTACCTCCTGTGACATGCTAAAGTCACGACTTCACAAAGACAGGGCAGGAATTTAACTTTTCAAAGTCTTGGTTTTACCGTCCCCCCCAGAATGGCTCAAAAAGCAGAAATTTCACACACTCCTGTAGCATCAGAGCAGAAGGCCACAAGTAATACAGAATCCATCTTTGGGTTTTGTCCTGCAGAGATTTTGGGCTATGGTTGTTCAGCTGCTATAAATGCTCCTGTAAGTAAATAAATAGCAAGAACAAGAATTTTCACAGCAAAAACCAAAATCCTGTCTGGAATTTGCAGGTTCTCCCATGCAAAGTTTCCCTAAGTTCTGTGTGATGATCAATTCCTAATAAGTGCTTTTCAAGAAAGAGACCATTTTGGAGAATCTCAGATCTAAACATCACCCAGGCATTGAAGCAAATCCAAATGTGTATCCATCTGGAAATGAACGGGGTCACTGGAAACCATCACTGTATTGTCTTTAAAGCAGCTTGAAAAGGACAAGTGTTATGTGATAGGTACGTCTGATAGTAGGTTAGCACAGGAGAAGAAATGAGAGGCTGCCCTGGAAGAGGGGACAGAGTTTGCTTTGACATGACCTTCCAATCATACTTCTTGATCTGCATGCAATAAAACCAGGGCAGGAAGGAGGACGTATCAGAACAGGAGCTGGGCACAGAGATCCAAGAGTAGGCGAAAGTGGAAATAAGGATTGATGTAGAGTTTGGTATTTCTAGTTTTGTCAACAAAAATCCTGCCTCAGGAATCCAGCAAGTTTGATCTTGCTGGGTGTATGGGCAACAACTTTGTGCCCGTAAAAAAGGTCATCCGCACACAGCTGAGATGGTCTCGTCTGGCAAACCCAGCATCTGCCCACATCTTCACACGTAACTTCACTGGAATTACTTCAGCAGCAAAGGAGCAGACACATTTTTTCCCCCATTTCCCACACACCGGCTCCCTGCTTTTGGACAGGATGAAGTGCAAAGGTGCTAAAATAAATAAATAACGAAACAAAGCTGTCCTCCTCTCCCATCACCCACCCATTCCTGAGGACAACTGGCCATTTCATAGTCAGGAGATGTGCAAACAGTTGTGGGGGACAGGAGCAAATGAGATCTCATGAGATCACAAGCCTTTTTCAAGGTCTTAAATACACTTCAGATAAGAATCTAAAGAGACAGGAAAGCTCCAGACAGCTTGAGTTTTACCCTTCACTAGTTTCTGACACAACTGGTTTATGTGCTCTCTTCAAAAAGAGGAAGAGAATGCACCCATGTGGACAACTCAATTCTATTACGTGCCCTGTTTCAGCTTGAAAACAATTTTTTTTTTTTCTTCTTTCTGCAGAACATCTCAGTTGGCATTTCCCTGCTTCATGAGTCTAATTAAAACAACCCTATAGCAAACTACACCTTAGCCAACTCAACTATGTGGGTTTAGGGGTTTTTTTAGTATTATTATTTTTCCTCTGAACTGACATTTACTTCTTTCATTATTCCATAGTCACAAAATCTTCTTCTAGCTCTTTTTAATGAGTCAGACCCTTCTCCTCTTACTCCAGAAAAAAAAAAAAACCAACAAACTTTCTTTCCTCCATTCTACAGAGCCCTGGAAGAACGTGGCTAAAATCTTTTCAGAGACCATTCATTTATATCTCTATTCAAACCAGCTTAAGCTGCACCTTTTTTTTCGCTCACACCCCTTGAGTGCTTGTGTGCCAGAGAGTTATTAGCACAACCACCACACCAAAGGTACTAACATGTGTGAATGCTCAATTCTCCCATTTGCCTCCCACCTTGCGATCCAAGTAACTCAATAATTAACATTCTGCTCGCAGCGCCAGGGAGCAGAAACCCTCACGGGCTGTAGCAGCTGAGCTAAACAGAAGAGATGCAAAGACACAGAGCAGCAGAGATTTTCCACAAGAGAGCTTGCCAGGTAACAAATAAGCTTGAAAAGGGAGCAAGCCATTTGGAGGCCATGTGACATGCGTTATCCACTCTTTCTGCCCCTCGTTTTGTGCTTGCACAGCCCAAGTAAGATGCTCGTTAATCCCAGGATCCCAAGTCTGGCAAATTTAGCTGATGGGTGAGTTGTCGTAAAGTCTCCTGTCAGTTGCTATTTGCAGTGATTGCACCATGAGCTCGACATGCGCAGCATTGTTCAGGCTGGTTTTGTTCTTTTATTTTGCTTGGGCTGGCTGCCTCCTACTCTGCCTACTTCCTGAGGATTAAAGCATGTCTTCTGGGCAAGGAGACGCAGGGACCACCTGCAGATTCTGTTTATACATCCAGCCTTGTAGCCTGATTGATCTCACAATAGGACTGCATAATGTAAACACTTCATTATTCCACTAAAGGATATGTGCTGTACCACCTAAGGTCCCCCCAACCAAGAGTCAGTTTTAGATGGTTAAAGTCTCCTAAGCCACACCAGAAGAAGCTAAACAAAGGAAAAGCCATCCTAACAACATTTTAAAGTCTCTAAGTTAAACTCATTAAATGCTATTAAAGTTGGAAACTTTACCCTACCCCTTTATTCCAGGATTTTGCTATCAGGTCTCAGCAGAGCTCAGGCCCCTTGCTTCTGATGCACTGTTCCAATGTGCCTAATAGCAACCAAAACTCAGATTATCAGTGGGATTTATTCCTTCTCTGGGACTAACACCACAGATCTAGGCTTGGAAACTTCATTCTTGATGTGTGGGACCAGTGGGAGACAGAGGCCAAGTTTTGGCTCTGCCTGAGGTCCACCCAGACAGAAACGAGAGCTGGAGGAGACACCTCTCCTTGGCACCTATTAATTGTGCCACCTCCAGCCTGGCACAGCAGAAGAGCAAGGGGAGAAGGTGGGGGGGGGATCTTTCTGTTCCTCCCAAACCACAGAAGTGAGAAGCATCAATACTTCTAAATAGTTTCTGTAGGAATTCTGTGTCAGTGTTTCCTTTGCCAGCTGGGAAACTGAGAAAGGGGCCAATGCCAGCCCCAGATTTTGGGAGGGCAGCCACGGTCCATACCTGAACCAGCACCCAGCAGCTCTCGCTTCTTCCAGCACTGAGCTTCACACCACGTTTCCCGCTCCCCTTTGGAATAAACACCTCCTCCCAGAGCAAAAGGACAAGTCAAGGGCAGAGCCGTGGCCACAACATTGCATCTCCTGGGACTCGGGGTTTAGCCTTTATGAGTATTTCAACACTGTTCTTGTGGTTTGTTTCCCTTCAGGATTTGTTTGTTGGTTGTTTTGTTTATTTAACAGCGTTAATTAAAAACTAAAGGCACACCCAGCTGAAGCCAGGAGTGGTGATCTGAGGAACGGCCCAAGTTCCTCAGCAGGGAGGAGAAGTTTACCCTGAATTTATCTAGGTAGCTATAAGTAATAAAAGAACAGAAAAACACCAAGTACGTCAATGTCTGTAAAGCACTTCGCACACATCTCAGGCTGCTTCTGAAAGCATAAACCAAAACAACAGCATTTCACTCAGCTCGAAACGAAACAGCCCGTTTTGATGGCTAAACAAGGCAGGAGCACGCACAGACGGCCAGCGGGTCTGCAGAACCGGGCGTTCACAACCTCAGCACAGAAAGCAACCAGAAGGCCTTGACTGAATAAAAGCTATGAGCAAGGTGTGGAAGCACTTCCTGAGGTCAATGCCACTTAAAACACATATGTACTCAAGTGCTTTACGGAATCAGAGCTTAATTGTTCAGCAAATTGCAATAGTTTGGTGCTTACACCAAGCAGATTAATCAACCGAAATACATTTAAATGAGAACCAAAACTTTTCTGCTTTGGATCACACTGCAGGTCTTCAACAAGACCTGGGAGACTTTTGAGTGCGTGACTCTGCCTGAGAAATGGATGTCATTGCCCTGATAGCTAGGGCTGGCCCTCCTATTTTATGGTGGGCACCAAAATTTAATACCCTAAATTCACATATATACTAATGAATAGGAACAATTTGAGCTCTGAGAACTCCCCAAGTCTCTGAGATCACACTAAGATTGTTCTAGTCCTAAAAGTAGGTCCCAGCCCTTCCAATCTAGACTCCCAAGAAGAAAAATAAAAAGACACTTTGGAATTGGAGGGGGAAAGAAAAAAAAAAACCAACCCCACAACAAAAACCAAACAAGTTCAGAGTCTATGTAGAAGGACCTGTATATTAGAAAAAATAGATTCTTTCTTTTTGACATAGGACAGACACAGCCAAGACTTTAAACACAGCACCAGCATTGATCCAGGAAGGATTTCTTCCTACAGGCTGTGATAGAAAAAGCAGCTTTTAAAAAATGCCCTGGGCTAGAAGTTTCTCTGAATTTCTCTTAGTAAATTTCATCCTTGGAGGTTTCTTTACATGACTATACTGTTTACCCTATTTTTTCCAGCAACTTACTAGAGAAACAGCTTCTTACTCTGTGAATAGTTCCACCATTTTATTTTATTTGAAAGAAGATCTGTACTGTATGAAAGGAAATTGAAGCTGGCTGGAAATTCCTATATACATTGTGCTGCCTCTCCCTTCTTTAAATCAGCAGAGGTTAAAAACTATTTAAACCAAGAGCCGCATCAATCCCAGGCCTTCTCCTGCCATTGCATGCAACGATTAATGCACCCAACTGCTACTCACCTCTGGGGCTGCAGGAGCAAGGTGTCTTCTCCCAAACCCTGCTGGCACTGCTCATGGAGCCCAGACAGTAGCTCTCTGGGAGAACTTTTCTAGCACCATCTTTACACAACAGAACATACTTTACATTTTAAAAGGCACACATGTTGCTGCTGAAGAAGAGCACTGCTGAGCAGAGACCTACAAGTAGTCTGGAGGAGAAGGAAGCTCTTCCTCCTGCACCCACCCCATCAAGGCTCAGCAGATGAGCCTCATCAAGTCATTTGAGCTCTCCCGGCCTTGGCTTCCTCCTCTGCGAGCTGATGGGTAAATACCTCAGCACCACAGAGGAGATCGACAAGATTCTGCTTTATAGTATTCCTAACACAACCCAAAATCTCCTGCACAATAGAAATTCCTCTCAGGGAATAGGTCTGTAGAGCTTAATGGAGATTTATTTATTTTCAAGAGTTGCATAGCTATAATTCATTCTAATGCATCCAGACTCGTTCCCCATGGTCTTTTCCAATGCCCAATAGCTTTTCTTTTACCCTGCTTTCCCTTTAAAAGCTTTCCCACCATTTTTTGGGCCTGTCTTGCGATCCCAAGGCAGACAAACTTTGGCCCACCATCTCTCCTGACTTTGCAGCAGCAGAGAGTAAAAAAGATATTTTCTCTATCGAGCAAAGAAATCCCTGCTTATCACTTTTGGCTCTCTCCCCGGACAGGGAGTGCTCGGAGCTGGGCAGCCGAGCTGCTGTTCTCAGCCCCCGTGCCAGGCTGGCAGCCTCCGCTGGCACAGCATCCCTCTGACGACAGCAGCCCTCTTACAACAGCATCCCTCTTACGACACGCATCTGGAGGAGTGGCTGGAAATCCAAACCTGGGGAACATCAGCGTTATTAGAAGCGAAGCTAAGCTACAGGTCTGGAATCCAAATCCGAATTTATTTCCGAACTGAAGAACTGGCAACTTGTTTCGGTGCTTTATAGAAAGCAAGAGCTATGAGGTTTTGATCTGAATCAGAAAACTTGGGCGTGTTCAGTGCCTGGCTTTTGGTTTGGGCCCTGTGCCGAATCACAGCGGGCTGTAAAGCGATTACTCAGCACCGCTTGTCCACTGCATCCATCTCGCAGCCTCTGAACTGCTTCTGGGCTGTGATGTGACATCCTTTATGTCCATGACCAGGTAAATCTAAAAGTGTTTTTGCTTTCACGCAAAGGAGCTAAAATGTTGGATGGGGGGGAATCACCTCAAACATTTCAGCTTCCCATTTCTGACATCCACCCAGAGCCACAAAATGTAGGTGTTCTGTGCAAAACCAGAGCTCCTAAGTTAACTTGAAGTGAGCTGCTACTGGTATGTACCACGCAGAGTTTTCCTTTGTTGGTGCTACCGCTTTATAGTGTTCAAAAATAACCCAAACAGGTTAGGTAGTAACCGAGATATTATCTGAGTAAATTTTACCTCAGGGGATTCCTTCAGAGTCAAAAATGTTTTAGTCTGTCTGCACGAACGTGGCCCCAAGGAGGATTTTACAAGCAAACAAGTTGAACAGCACAAAAAAAAAGCAGGGAAATGTAGCAAGGGGGCAAAAAGGACCTGAAAAAATTGTGACACATCTTAGTGGCTATGGTTTTTAATACCTTAGTACTGATATTTGTCTGCCTCTGCCAAAAAAAAAAAGACAATATATCTGGGCTTTTGTAAAAATGACAGCTTGCTTGTTTTGGTTTTGTAAGAGGCACAGGCAGGCCCAAACAAAAATCCCAGAACCAAACACCGTTTGTGGTAGGAAGAATCAAACTCCCAGAACACAAGCACTCCTTTAAGGTGAGCACTTTACAATCCAAATCCTCTTGTGTCTCTGGATTACGCTGCTGGGCATCGTCTGACCATAAAGCCTATTTAATTTTCCAGGGCACAGATGATCTTCCAGTGCTTTTGAGTTGATTTAGAGATTTTTACACCACTTACTTCTTTCACTGCCAGTTTAATAAGGAAAATAACTTAAGCCAGAGGTGTCTATGTCCCTTGGTAACCCTGATCTGCATATATAGCCTCCTGCGCTCACAGCAGCCGGGTTTAAGTCAGAAGGGAGACAGCCAGCTCCTTGTCTGCCTGTATTCTGACCTACACCCTTCTCAGAGCTGCAGACCCCACCTGCTTCACCTGTAATCAGCAAGACCAAAACTTTAGGACCCTCATATACTTTGGTACTTGAAATCCAGGCAGGAGTTACGCTGAATTGCCCAGCCATGTCTCTTTATGGTGGTGGAGTTGAGCAAGAAACCAGCAGATTTGGATCATATTATATACAGACTATCTCATATGTGCATTGTACCTGCTGTTCTCCCAACAGCACAAAATGAGTAAATATGGAACACATTTTGGCACGACTCCCTTCATGTCTTCTCTTTATGTGCACGCTGATATTAATTTTTTTTTTCTCCACCTGTATATTTGCACAGATGCTAGTATAGAGGCAGGTAGGCAAATAAGTAAGTGTGTATCTCTGTTTATATACAATTTATAATTACCATGTTTTATTGCAGATGTATTTTTAATACCCTCAATACGTACTACATATATTTAACTTACTTTTACATACTTGTCCACAAAAGAATATATGTTGTACTATGCTTAAACATGTCTAAATATGTCATCATACAAGTATTTTGTCTACTGTCCATTCTGGGTTTCAGAATGTAACAAATCAAAGACGGAAATGAGAGGAAGGGCTTTTTTAGCACAAATCCTCCAACGCTTCCCAGCCAGCCAGGGCAGATGAACAAGGCCACAGGCTGCAGACCATCAGCTCTACAGCTTTGGCTGCACTAATTTCACTGCAAGCTGATGTTGGGCACGGCTTTCTAACCAGCTCATTTCCACTCTCCCCATTTAGCTCAGTGTTGTGCATAGGGTACATCAGCTCCTGCAAGGAACCTCTGGACTACATATGCCACCAACACTAGAGAGTCAGCAAGGGAGATTCAGCAGAGTACTATCAGAATTACTTGACTAACCATTCACTGATAAAAAGTGCTGAAAAACTTTTTGTTCCTAGCAGGCATTGAACAACATGATGGGAAAACCTGTTGAAAACCTTGTGCTTTTTCCTAATTCTCCAAATCGGTGAACTCCAGCAGGCCTGCACCAAAGCTGAGCTGGATTCACACCCTGGTGGATCAAGTCCAGATGAGTTCAGAGAGAGAGAGAATGAAGAAGAGGCAATGAAGTCAGGGCTCTAGGCGGGCACTCATCCCAGAGGGTCCTAGCTGGGTGGTGTGAGCCCAAAGGAAGCCCAAGAGGGGTTGAAGAGGGGAGCAGGTGGGTGATCAGCAGCCCAGAGCTGCCCTGACCCTGTTTTGGTCAGCAGCAATCACAGCCCCTCAGCAGGACCTTAACCCCCGGAACTGGGATACTGGCACTATTCTAGACATCCCTCCACTTTGGGGAAGTGCTGTGAATATCCCCATTGCATAGATGAGGAAATAAAGTGTGCAAGGACAAAAAGCTTTACCACGAAGCCAGGAGATGTGAAGATTAAAAGAAAAAGGGTCATGTCACTACCTTAGGTCGAGATTTTCCAGTACTGAGAAGATCAGTAGACTCCTGTGCTATAGTTAGAGAGGAACAGACCTCCAGGGGACCCCCAGAAATCACATGGGCCATTTCAATACACCAAGGGGGGGGGGGTATCTCTATTCCTAAAGGCCTCCAAATACTCCCTACAGCAAAATTTGTTCCAGTGCATCAGTGCAATTTAATCTTAGTACATTTGCAAATTTTGCCTTTGCTTCAATTCCTAGCTTTCTTTCAAAAGGTGTTATCTCCTCCCCAGGGCTGGTTTTGTATCAGAACACAACAAATAATAAGCTGATGAGCAGAGGTGAGCAGGACCAAAAAGAAGACGACAACCCAGCTCTTTATGAACTACTCTAATTAATTTCTTCATTATCTAAATAGGCAGCCTATTCCAGGGAAGAAATTTTTCCTAATATCCAGCCTAAACCTTCCCTGGCACAACTTGAGGCCGTTTCCTCTTGTCTTCCTGCTTGTTCCTTTGGAGAAGAGCATTCACCAGAGAAGCAGCCTCACTTGAAGATGTGAGCAATGCATTGAAAACTGCAGCCAAGTAAAATATCACTGCTCCCCCAGAGTGGGAAACTACAATGGCAGCTCTGCCCTGTTAAGAAAGAAAACTTACAGACATTGGCACCATGATGGGACTTCGCCTTAGAGCTGAAGGTCTCAGAAAGGACATTGTCATCCCTAGTTTGGTCCTCAGTACTTTTCCTGTAAGAATGGAGCAAGACCTAAAAGTGATGCTAAACCCAGAAAGTCTTTGGGTCCCCCAAGCAGCCCCTGGAAGACCCTCGAAGAGAGTTAAAACAGGGTTGACTGCTTTCTTCTTGCCCAGACTGTCTGCCTGGCAAAAACCTCTTACTTCTGCCTCCTAATCCTATTACAGCTTTCAGGGACAGCTGTAACAGGTTCAGCAAAAGCAGGTTCAGCACCAAAGGTCCCTCCAGCACATAATCTGTACTGGCTCCAGCGATGTTCTGCAAGCCTCACAACTGAGGCTCACCAACCACCTCGGTGGAGGCAGAGCTCCCTGAACCCCTTTCCAAAGGCACAGGGTTGTTCTCCAGGACAGCTGTCAGGCAGCAGAGGCTGCAGGCAGATAAGACCTTTTGTATATACAAAGCCTCACGTGTGAACTGCTTCATTCATCCGGGACAAAGTTAAAGAGGTGCTGGCTTATGTTTGAAATATGTCCAAGGTGGCTTACCTGAATGGTATTCATGTCAACAGAGTTTTATCATCTTTAAATTGTTTTTTGTTTTATTTGCCTACTCATAAACAATTCCAGGGTGTGTTTATGGTTTATTTAAAGGCCGGTGGTATTGGGACAAGTTGTATAGCATTGGGTTGGGGTTTTTTTGGCATTTCCTTGATCGGCTTCACCAACTGCACAGAATTGGGAAGGTCTGCCCAGCTTTGGCCACCGATGACAGAAAAGCCTGTCCCCCAGTGTCTGACTGGGACAGCTACAAGGCCAGTAAATGCCTTATCATGCAGTTATTTGGAAATCCTCTGTAGAATCACTGTCCTCCAGGACATGACCCCAGGCCCCTTTCATAGGCAGGGCCTGGTGCTTCTTGTTCGTGGGGGCACCCATCTGCATTCGCATGCACTCAAGTGCAAGGCTGTTTCCCAAGGGATCTGGATTACTCCACACACCTTGTCCTCCTTAAGACAAAGCCACAGCTTCCTGAATGACACCATGCACTCACAAACTGCACAGCAGCTGTCTCATCTTTTTAGAAATGATTGGTTTATTTTGCATTTAGACTAAACATCTACGCTGGCATGGGCCTCCACTGCGGTGGAGCAACATCTCTGATGTCCCAATGAGTTCAGGCTATAGCCTACCATGGCTCTGACTCAGCAGTAAACTTTGGAGCTAATGCTTGTGTGCAGGGGAACGTGTTTGCTAGAAAGGAAGCCTATTGCACACATCATACATATTTTACTAACACATCACCATGGAACATAGTAGTCTCACATGATCATTCCCCACAAACATTGCTCTTCTCCCACTGGCCTATTTGTATGGGCATCTTTTTGGTTTCAAAAGAATCACAGACTGGTTTGGATGGGAAGGGACCTTTAAAGCTCATCCAGTCCAACCCCCCTGCAGGGAGCAGGGACATCTGCAACTAGAGCAGGTTGCTCAGAGCCCCGGCCAACCTCACCTGCAATGGTGCCAGGGATGGGGCAGCGACCACCTCTCTGGGCAACCTGCGCCAGGCTCTCCCCACCCTCAGCATCAAAAATCTCTTCCTTCTTTCCAGTCTAAATCTCCCTCTTTTAGTTTAAAACCATCACCCCTTGTCCTGTCCCACCAGACCCTGCTCAAAAGTCTGTCCCCAGCTTTCTGATCAGTGCCTTTAACCATTGAAAGGCCACAATAAGCTCTCCCCTGAACCAAAACTCTGAAATTTTCCAGAATAGTTTCAATAAAGCACTGTTTCATTTTGATTAATTATTTTCCCTGCTTGGAATAGCCCTTGACAGTTACCCCACTTTGCAGGCTCCCAGAAGGAATCGGTTTCAGTGGGTTTTCTGGTATCCCTTCACTGGGGTTGAGGCCAGGCAAGCTCCAGTTACCGTCAGTGCTTCTTTGTGCCAACTGCTCTACACAACGGATCTCAGACAATCCCTTCTGTCCTTGCAGAGCATCTCTTCACATCCTTTAGCACACACACACAAAAACAAATTAAAAGGGATTATAAAATGGTTTCATGAAGATAACTTCTAAGGATTGCACAATACTTTTTTTTTTAATAATAGTCTAACTCCATTAAGAAAAAAAAATAAAAGAAAACTCCCTTTGTAAGTGGTTTTGTCAATGGTGGGAGTTAGCAGGGAAGACAAGGAGCTCAGCTTTAGCCAGGTTAAACAATAACTTGCTACTATTTGTGGCTGGCTCCCAGAGGGCCAAAGAAATTAACTCGTGGTTAGTTAAATAATAGTTTTATTAAAACAATGATCAGATCAAATAACTGGCATGTATGTGCAGGAAGTCTTTCAAAATACTCAGGTCTTGCAAAAAAGTTAGATCAAGAAAATGTCTTTTAAATGTCTGATCCCTGAAGTAACTGAAACCTGTAGGAACTGGATGCCTTAACAAGAAAAAGATTTTTTTAAACCTTAATCCCAACATTCTCTCCTAAGAATAACACAGTTCTCTACTTCCAGTGTTTTCTCTTCGCGCAGATGTTTTTGTTCCCTTGTTACAGTTGAGAAATTATTTTTTCTTCTGTGACCACAGCTCTCATTTAACCTTTTATTTTATTTTTAAAAAGAGAAATAGATGAAAGAGATCTAAGCTGTGTGGTTTCACATCCCCCAGTTGGGTTGTCCAGTGAAAGGAGCAAGTAACCAGAGAAGAGGAACGCTGACTGAAGGACAAGCCTCCAGATACCCCACAAGTTGCGGACACCGGCAGCTGCAGAAGGGCAGGGGAGAGCCACCACAAGCCCAGCTCCCGAGGGTCCCAGGTCCCACTTTCATGCCACCAAAAATGGACATGCAAAGGCGGCTCATGAACCCATTTGCAGACAAGAATTGCAAGCTCAGTCCCAAGTTCTTGTGCTGCACCTGGATGAGACTGGGCTGAGCAGCCCGGCTCCCCAGGCCAAGGAGCACTGCCCTGGGCTGGGCGTCTGCAGAGTCAGGTCTACACTGAACTCGCTTCGAGCGAAGTTAGCAGCCTCGGAAGGCGAGGACCTGCAAAGGGCCGCGTGAGCTCAGAGGGTTCAGCGGGAGGGCAGGAGGTCAGGGTGCTCCTTGCGCTGCTGGGCCCCCAGCTCATCGCCCAGCGGGCGATGCTTTGCGACTGGCCGGGGTTGGGAAGGCGGCTCGAGGTACGGGGTTGTTTATACAACCCCCAGCGCAAATGTCAGCAAAGCAACGTCTCTGCAAAGGCAGCAGCAGCAGCACCGAGTGTCTGATTCCTTCGGAACGGGGAGTTTCCCGCAGTAGAAAGGCACGCGGGCACTTGCGGCAGGTTTCACCGAGGGCGGGATGCTGCTGCTACCCCGCTCGCGTCCGTCGGTTCGCGTGGCATTCGGGTAGCAGTGAACACTGCCTGTTGGGTGGGGGTAAGAGGGCTGGGCGAGCTTCTGGGATGAAGGGCAGGTAAAAACTTGCTACGTCTTGCATTGGAGATTCGAGTATTTACCTGTCGGAGCCCTGCATATTAAGGCCTACGCGTTTACCCTGCAACACAAGGTGGAATTTTAATGAATTCACGGACTCTGAAGGCCCCCACCCTCCTCTTCTCGAGCAACTGGAATCCTTTGCATTACTCTTGGCTGTACCTACCCTGCATGCCATGGCAGCAGATCCAAGCTGGAACAAAGAGACCGGCTACTAAACATACAGAAAGTGACAGATATTTCCAGGTGACATCTCAGCCGAAGCAGACAAACCTCCCTCTTCTCTCAAAGCACAAGAAGATCGAACATTAACTCCACCCCGCCCACGACAGGCCTGTATGGCATTAGTGTGTACAGCATCACGAGCCTGGCTCAATCACTATAACCTTCCTGCTGAAGAAACCACTCTTGCTCAAACACAGAATGTTTGTGGTGGACATAATCAACTGCTTACCTAAAGGAAAAATCAGAACCAGCAGCAAGGCAGACCTCTGCAGAGCCTTGGCCAGATTTCCCAAGGTGCACATCAGCCCCATCCACAGGAAAGAGAAGTGCCAACAGAAGCTCACTCCCAGTATGTGGAGGAATTTGTTTTTACAAGCTCCAGGTTGTCTTAGCCCAAGGTGAGGGACTATGCTGACCACCAGAAAGAGAGAGGCAGAGACAACTTCTATTCCAGTATCTCAAGATGTGATGAAACACTGAAAAGAAACTCAGTCTCACATATTATGGTCACAACCATTAGAAAGGGAAAAAAAGCATATCCTATGAAGAAGAAGAGGATAGGAATGGGCAGGTGGGATGGAGACAAAAGATAGAGGATGCAGCGCTAAAGCTGATCAATCCTTATCTGCCTCTAGCTGGAGCCCAGGGGACTCCTCTCCATAGGCAACAGTGGTACATCATCTCATGCCAAGACATCCTGACTGAATTGGTTTGACAAATCCCGTAGCAGGTAAGAGGATTTGACATTTCAAAGCAGGCTTCTTAAAAATACAACCTGCCAATGACAGTCAATACCAAATTTTGGATTAAGAAACATTGGACAGCTCTGTGCTCTTCTAAATCCCAGGATCAGCATCAAAGGAGAAGGAACAGGGTGAGTAACGCATACAAATAGCTGCATTCACGTTTGAACACAAATCAGAAATGCCTGTCCTTGAAGAAATCCCTCAGTCGGTCTCCCACCCCAGGAGTCAGCCTGTCTCCCTGAGCACAGCAGCACTTACACGTGTGCATGCAGAAAGCAGCCTGTTCGCTACACGCTGGGACCTGGATGGCTCTTTCACCAACACACACACGGTGCTGGTGACATTCAGCTGCAGTGTATCTACCACATCAGTGCTCTCCTCCTCTTCAGCTGCTCTTGGCTGGTGAGCCCCTTACAGCAGAAATTCTCGCAGCCAGAGCCTGGAATTTACCTTTGCTATAACCGATCTCACATCCATTTCTCTCCACCTCTCTCATTTTATGCCTTGATGTGTTCTCCAGGTACTTAGTCCTCCTGTCATTACCTCTCAGCTCTGTTGCAGCCAGTTTCACTAGCGCACTTCCACTTTCTGGGTGATGATCTCCAGTGAAACTAGCACAGAAGAGCTTATCCAACAACAGTCATTAAGAGCTTTCAGCAACAACTTCCCTCCAGTCTGAAGGTCTCTTTTCCCTTAACTCTGCCTGATAGATTATCTGTTAGTCACAATTTTTTCTGCCATTGCCCAGCACGTCTCAGTTTCACACACTGCACCATAGTGGAAGCTAAGCAAGGGGGACTGTTTCCGTGACTAGAAACACCAGCTTCTATCGGAGGTAGTGCTTACGTTCACCTAGATGATGCTAGGTGTAGCCTCTTGTGTTTTCTTTCCTTTTTCCATTGCCATACACCCTATTCCTTCTTTGAGAGCAGGACAAGAGCTGTCGCATTCCAACAGGGCTGTCCTTGGCCCTTCAAAGACAGACCTACATTCTCCAGGTGAATGGGGTCTTCCTTCCTCTGTTAAGTCCAATCAAAAACATTTTTCTTGAGCCCACAATGACATGTATCTGGCCCTTCCAGAATCAGCATCCTAACTGAAACAGAAGCAAAGTATCTGATCAATTACTGGGCAATGCCCAACTATTTTTTTTTCCCCTCCTTTTATTTCTGTGGCTGAAGGACCTTTTGCTATTTGTATTAATTTCCTTTGCAGAGTCAAACTCAGCTTGACTCCTGCCAGTTCTCATTTCACCCATACATTTCCTGACCTCTCACACGTGCCTTTCTTTGCTGATCTGTTCTGTTTTCTATTCCTTACTCAGTTATCAGATACAACTTTTCTTCCCTGTTTTTCACTTTGTAAGATATGTCCGCTCCAGATATTTTTTGCACCTTCAACTCAAAGGCAGCTCAGCCTAGCTTTACAATCCAGTTCTCTTGAGCTCTTCATGCTTTAGCTGGTTCCCTAAATGTATCAGAAGCCATCCATCTGGAACTGAGAAGCTTAGCTATAGATCTGCGCTTGTTTATCCTTCATTTTAATTGAAGCCAAAATCACTCAAACCAAGGTTATTTTCTACTTCATTCGACTACTTAACAGTGTCAGCTCTAAAGAAGTATTGCCTCATGCTGTTTCGGTGACCAGCGAGGAACTCTGTGGGTTATTGCATTCAGAAATGTCTGAATTCAGCTATTTGTTCCCCTGTGTAATTTGGGAAGTCAAAGCCTCCCATAATGACAGAGCTCTAACAAACAAGATCTGTATCGACCAAATCTAGTTCTTGAGGTCACTGGCAGATCTACCACACTGCCTCGGCAATCATACTTCCCCAGAACGTCTTTGGCTCTATTAGGTTGGTTATTTAACTCGTATTATCTCTCCTTATTTATCTCATTAAAGGCTTACAGTAACATCACACTGTGTGTACTGCTCTCTTTCACAAGTTAGGCATGCTCCAGGACCTCCTGCCATTCCTCTGCTCCAGTAACTGTTCCCAGATCTACAAATACACACACAACCTCCTGCCCCATCTACTTTGCCATATCCCTAGATATTCACTTAAACTCCTCCCGCCATTTCCAGGCAAAACCAAAATCCTGCGCTTTACTTTTCTGGGACCTCCCTTCAGTAACATGTCATACCTGAAGAGTTTATGGGAAGCACCTACTTGGGGGGAACACGCAAACAGCAACCTCCTTAGTTATCTCCATAATCGTTTTGCCATCTCTGTTGCACATCAGTAGTCATCCTTCTCAGAGATTTTAGAAAAGAAAAAAAGAAAAAAAGAATCCTCTTTCTCTCCCCCAGGTATCCAACCTTTAACTCCATATCTGTAGGATCTCTTTCTACCCCTGGCTCTTGGCTATTGAAGCTCACTTCTTGTCTAGTACAACCTTAGCCTCTCCTTTAAGCATGGTGTCCATAGATTGATTCTGCAACTGCAAACGGCAACTTATCTTGGCCAGAGTTTATTTCTATTTAATATATACTTTTCAAAAAATATGGCTAATTAACTAATCATATTTTGACCTCTGCCTTGTGCTTTATTATCTTCCTCAGTATTCACAGGTACTAACATAATGAAATACAAACTGCCCAGAAAGAGGAATCTTTTGTGTTATGACCTAATAGATGCAGTCCAGGTTGCTCAGGATATTTTCACAGAGGGATAATATTTCTTATGTAATATCCTTAAGCTATAATCTTCCTTATTCCTACCTTAAATCATATATAAAAAGTACTCAAACTCTATCAACTTTCTCCCTTTAACACAAAAAAATATCCGTGTTTGGCAAACAGGTTGTCTATTCTCATTCCCTCTGCTCGCTGGAATTTCACCTTGCAGGAGCTCATACAAACCATTTTTTATTGGCTTTGGTTAACATAAGTTCAAATAAACTCAACACTCAAAGCCAAACTTTCAAAAGGTGTCATATATTTTGCCTGCTTTGAACTCCAGGATTTTGCAGGCTTTCCCTGTAGATCTGCCAAGGTTAGCAAAGTTCAGAGAACCTAGCCCAAATTGTGAGGCTGCAAGAAAACCTGAACTGGAGATCCAGCTCATTTGAGTGGCTTTACCCAGGTACCTGCCTGGTCTTTCTGACACCCCGAAGAAAAGTGACAGCAGGGAATTTTCCACCTGCAGAAAACAGTGTTGGGACTTCTAAAGAGCTGTTACACCACTGTTACCGTCGCAGCCATCCCTTTTCTGTTTCACAAGGAGCTGGTGCTGGTCTAAATGAGCCACAACTCAGATTCTGAACTCTAGCTCTTCTAACGCCTCACGACTCATCTCCACACCTGCTCTAACGACATTGTTCCCAACATGGGTCCCTCTATTTCCAAAGCCGTATTAAAACATGACATCTTGCTCACGTCCTGGCCTCGTGGCATGCTGACATCATTCAGGAGATCACTCACCTCATAAAATCACACCGTGATCGAATTCTTTCCCCATACCAACTCTCAAGTCAATTGCACTACTCCTGGGCTGCCTGCAGGTTAGAGGCCAGAAAGTGACACACACATACAGATGTATATATACATATTTATATATATGTATTTATAGCTACACACACAAAACAATTCCCTCAGTGCTCCACAATGAAAGCTGGAAGACAAGAGTTCACTTATAGGTTATGTCCCACATCTGACTCTGAAAACGGCGATGATTACAAACCATAACCAGCAGCATTGCTAAGGATGGATACGTGTTAGAGGCATTTCTTCCTTGTTCTCTCCTTCCTGCATTCTACACTGGCCACCTTTGCTGGCAGTGGACAAACGATACATCACAGTGACCCGGGCTGTGGGTACATCTGGACCTGCCATACTATGTGCTTCCATTAATAGCATAGTATAGAAGGGCTGACTGAAGAATAAAATTAATTTATCAGTTACTACAAAAATATTACTCCAGGAATTGCTTTTACAAGATACACAGACGTGTTCCAGATGTGCCCTGTTGCTGGCATTAAGTCAGAACCACACAGCTCGTGTCTTTACCCTGTGTCTGTTTTCACCAAGGACAGATGCTGCAGGTTAATTTCAGCAGGTTACATCCCAGCCTCTCAACCTGTCCATTGCATCCTCAGTAAAACTGGGGCTAGAGAGCCTCAAAAATCCCAGTGCTGCTGCTGGGAGCTGCTTGCATGGGGCATCCCTGCCATGTCACAGGCTCCCTTTGCTCTCTGCATCGTTTACCAATTACAAAGCCATCCAAAGAGGACGGGAAAGCACCAAGATACTGGTGAACCAAACCTCAGGCCGCTACCACCGATACATTTACTAATCTCTTAAAAATTGAGGTGGGTGAGGAGGAAAAACAACCAAGGAATAAACTCTCCTGTTGGAACATCGTTTCAGACCAAAAGCCGCTGGTTGCTGTCTGTTCACAGGAGGTGAGGCCCCTCACTCAGTTCTTAAGTATGGACATCCGTGAATCAAGAAAGCACGTAGAAACCCTCCACTAAAGGTGCACTGGCTTTGCTGATCCATTGACCTCCAAATCCTTTCCGTGAGCCGTATTTGCTCACTCTCACTCTGCCCAGATTAGTCCTGTCTGCTCCTGGGCGCCTACTCTCTCTTTCTCCAGCGTGATTAAATAAGCTCCCTGTCTCTCCGGGCTTGTGCAACTGCCTCTCGCTTAGTCACCTCAGCACCCTGCAACACCCCAAAGGAGTGGAGTCAGCTGAAACAGGAGCGTTCCCAGCTCCGACATGTAAAGTACTTGCACTCGATGCTAAATAAACTTGGAAAAATGTTCACAATGCAGCTGTGTGCACAAGATGCTGCAACCTCAGGGCAAGAATAATTATGCACAAACAAGATAGTTAGGATTTATGTTCCCCTCAAATAAAAATGTGCGCTGCTCATGCCAATCTCAGCGCTCCGTGGTATGCCTGCAATCCGAGGCAGAGGAACAGGCTCTCAGTCAGGGTTAACAGACGAGATACCATCACTGCTTTATTTTCCAATAAACTTTACAGGCGTTCTAAGCATCGTGGGTACACATTGAGATGCTTCTCACCATAGGAGGCTGAGGATTCAGGGGAGGCCTTTCAAACGCCCTGTTGTGCGACTGGTATTTTTTCAGGCGGTTTTCTATTGGTATACGTTGGGGATTCCTCTTCAGAAGTGACAGGGTTAAAGCCGAAGCCCACAGGAATGCCAGACCAAAGGAAAACTGAAA
Source organism: Eurystomus gularis (assembly GCA_013400335.1). Classification (NCBI taxonomy): domain Eukaryota; kingdom Metazoa; phylum Chordata; class Aves; order Coraciiformes; family Coraciidae; genus Eurystomus; species Eurystomus gularis. Next base: position 138,752 of record VZZY01002706.1, read on the forward strand.
AAGTTTCAGGAAACAGGAACAAGTACCCCAAGACCGTTCCAAGCAAAGGTTTATCTAAATTGCAACCTTAAATTCTCTCATGAGGGAGAGGGCCAGCTGCTTGTTCAAGTAGCGTGTTGCAATGCTTAAGCATCTCTCAGAAGATGACTTTGTCCTAACAGCCAATACCAATTCAGTTTGTTGCTAACAAAGTCAGTCTCTCCTTTTCTCAGTGAACACGGCTAAAGACTGATCGCTGTCCTCTTCATAATGACTTCATGATCAGGGTCATATTATCTTATTTTCCTGAGGGAAAAAAAAAATAATAATTTAAAGCAAATTCCCTAATCCTTTGTGGTTTTGAAACCTCTCGACATTCTTCTTGTGCCTTGGATCTATGTTTGAATGTATAGCATCAATGGGCAGTGCCAAAACCAAAAAATAATAATAATTAAAACAAAAAAACCCAAAGAAATGCATGAAAAGAAGTCTCAACTGCAAGGAGATTTCTCAGCAGCTGTTCTCCTAGAGCAGACCCAGCAGTGAATGTATGCAGTGATAATGATACTCCCATACTCTAACTAATCTCATTCTAAAAATCAAGGCAGACTCTTTTAAAGGTGCTTGGACACGTCCTCAGCTCCGTGCAGCGGAATCTGACGCAGTGTGACTTAGAGTTGAAAGGAGACTCTATAAGCTTTGTTAAAGTTGCTGCAAACAAGGAAAACTCAACAAACAACTTTCAGGAGTACCTCAGTAAGCAATTGCTCGCTGGCTGGAATGCAAGTTTCACCATGTTAGACCCGCTTCAGATTTAGCCCCAAGGAGCCAGCGAGCCGGGTGGGAGACTGACGGGCATTCCCACCAGCCCATCAGGCTGGACAGGCTGCAGGAACAAGCACCAGTCTGATATTTCTGCCTTCCCTTTCTCAACCACAACAACAGCGGGGGAAAAGTTCATTTAGCTTTCAACCTTGATATTTAGGTCAAGTTCAGTTAAAATTGTAAGAGGAAAAAAAAGGTTCAAGAGTTCACCTTTTTCTTAGCCAAATAAAGAGAGCAGAATTTGCATTCGTCTGCTTAGAGGACTTGCGCAGAGTGAAGATCCAGGCTGTGCAGGTGATAGGTGAGCAGTGGCCGAACCAAAGGAGAGAGGCATGTGAAATACCTGCCACGCTGCCAGCTCTAGACACGAGACAGCTCTCACTCGCTTTTCACGCGTTCTGCCCACAGGTGGACACTATTTCCATGGCCCGGTCCTGCTCCTTGCCATAGCCCTTGCTACATGAAAAAAAAAAACAAACCATATATTAACCAGGCATGGGAAAAGGATGCTAGTCCCCAAACCCACGGCATGGAGGAAAACGTTCTTCTTCCTGCTGGCAGTTTTGTTTGGGTTGGCAGAACGTGTCATTTTGGCTGCGAGAAGGAGCACACGCACCGAGCTCTGTGAGCTCATTTGGTATCTCTGCCAGTGCCGACTAGTAGCAATTCAGAGCTCAGCTCGTTATCGAAGATGAATCCATTACAGCTGTCAGCTACCTGCCAATTTAAGCCTTGGTGAAAACCAGTCAGAAATTGAGTGACTTTAGAAAGCAATACATTTTTGCTTCTTTCAGAGGCTCAAATGGGCAGCTGCAAAAGATACCATCTTCCAGCAGCCCATTTTGCAATTGATTGGAAATGAAATCCTTTGTGCTTGAATCGGGGTGGGGAAAATATTTTGAGACTGCAGTTTGATCTAAATGTTGCTCTTACTTGTGGTTTGGCAAAAGACTCTGAAATCCTGTTAAATCAAAAAGGCAAAGAAAACCTGCAATTGCCGTGTCTCTCCTTATAAAAAAACATTTTAAAATAACCACATGCATCATTCACTACACAGATGCCACATTCTTCCCTACCCTTATTTAATAGCTAGCTGTCAATCTATGCTGAAGAGCAGTTACCTGACATTACCATAATAATGCTTCAAAGCTTCATATTAAAGATGGGTATCTTCCTAGGCAAGCCCACAGGGGGGGAAGGAAAAAAAAAAAAAAAAGCCTTTTCTCTCTAGAGTTGCAAAAATGCACTTCTCTAAGAGAGGATAGAGTGCAACCAGGAAGGAATGAGGATCACAGATACTCCTGACTTCTCTTTACTGTAATTAAGCAGCGAGGAAGAGATCAGCAAATCTGGGTCCGCAGAAGAAAGGTTTCTCATCTCTACTTCCATTAGCTGTGGCAGAGAGGAACCAGAATGTGAACCGAGACCTCTGGCCATTAAGAGAACAAACGCTTCTGCCATCTTCCGGGATAAGCATTGCACCTCTCGAGACCGCTCACGCCCCACCAATTTGATGTCTAGTCATCCTCAAAGCACGCTCCTTTCACATGCTCCTGCTGTGAGCAAACGCTGCCATGGAAGCTGGCCTGTGTCACAGCTCTGGGACACGGCACAGGCCACAAAGCCTCATCAGAAGCTTTCAGATTGAGGTAATTTGGTATCAAGTACAGGGAAATGGAGCTGACATTAAAAGCACCGTTTTGTGAGCAGGATTAGTGGGAGCCACAGCCTTGCTGAACCTCTGGGACACACAATTGCCACCCAAAAGTGTGAGGAAGGGTGAGAAAGCAAAGCGTGGAAATGGTGTGGAAAAGGGAGCAGGTGCTTAGGTGAAAGGGAAATACAACTAAGCAGTAGCTTACCCATATGTAACACCTTCCATTCGCTCTGCAAGAGAAGCCCAGGATGAGAGGGCTAGACAGCAGAAGGCAATAGGTGCTTCACAGGAGCAGACACTGGACACCAAGCAAGCACCAAGCATGTCCTCTCTCCTCCCAGCATGTGTTGAGACCCCGTCAGATGAGTCCCAGAGCAGAACCTTTCCTCAGGAGCTACTCTCGGGAAAGCTACTGACACCAGCCTCCATGGTCTGCAAACCCCTTGTGCATCCTCCCCCTGACTAAGCCTTCTACATCTCAGCTTTTCACTGGCCAGAAACTAAATGTTGTGGAAATGCAGCTGTGCCAGTCTTCAGTTAGAAGGCAAGCTTACACAGACCTGTGACACGTGGGACTATACAGAGGGGAGCCATTCGGAAACAGGACAAACCCCCAAGTGTCCATGAGAGAAAAAGGAAGGGTAAAGATAAATCTCTGAGCTCCCAAGAGAGAGAAACCCTGCCACTTGCACTATTTAGCATGAGAAGAATACGCTCCTGGGAACCAGCTGAGAACCAGTAGCCCACCATGGAAGGATCCATCACCCTTCAACTTTTCTTCCTCTGAACGCAAACCAAGGATGGACAGGAGTGACATCTCTCAGCACCTTTCCACCGCTGATAGAACCACCTACATGAAGGCAATGGCACCTACTCACTGCTGCAGGACACCACATCCATTCGTGGCAGGGAAGCTCAGAACTGTTGTGGGCAAGGCAGAGTGTTTATAAATTTGTACACAAGGTTGTTTACTCTGGTACAACTGGATTGCTTCACGCAAGTGTTTTGGCTGAAACAAGATGAGATAATGAGAACCCTGACTGCTGGAAGCCAGCTCCGTTTCAGCTTGAATGTATGTATCCATTTAAGCCTCCGCAAGGTTTCCCATTGACTCTGCACGTAAGAGGAGCTAAGTCAGTGAAGAAAGCAAGCCTCAAGAGCTCAGAATGGTGTTTGTGAGCTCACACCGTGACTGGAAAAAAAAAAAGCAACCACCACAACAGTTTTGGATGTCATGAGCTGCGGATGAACGCAAGACCCATCGCATGTAAGCAGCGTGTGTTCACACGCGTGAACATGCACACTCACACACGTGCACGCTCACACAGGCATGTGTCCAGAGGTGACTGCCACTCTTTCTGGGGGAGTTCCATCTGTGCTTTTGAGAGCAACACTTTTCAGTAAGAAAATCCACTTTTGGATCTGATTTCAAGTACTGCATCTGAATTAATAATGGGCCTAAGCAGCACATCTGAATTGAGGTCCGATCCTCCCCCGAGCCTGCCCACACAAACTGCCCATGCCTGGGCTTTCCGTGGGTCTGTCACAGACCAAAACACGCTGGGATTAACTCATCAAACCTGCGGACCAAAACAGCATTAAGACAGATACAAAGAATTATGAAAAAAAAAAAAAAAAAAAAAAAAAAATAAAAAAAAAAAAAAAAAAAAAAAAAATCAGCAAAATAAGTTGGTATTCTATGCATTGCAACAGTGCTTTTCATTAAGTGTTTGCACAAAGTCTAGCAGCCATGACAAAACAGTCTGTGGTTTGTGCATGTGCAGAGCTACGTTAGACCGCACAGGCCATTTAAAGAGTGCATTGTGTTAGCAACCGTGGTGAGCAGCCCCACACTCCCAAGCGTGGGCAGACACCTCATCAACACACGCACCAATTGCCAGGATATTGTTGCTGTCTCCCCTGCTGCAAAAATATAAAAATACAGTAGCAAGACAGAGTGGGATGATGAAGTCACCTGGCAAAGCTCCCCTGGGTGATGCACCTAGGAGCAAATGACATAGCACATCCACACCTCCCACGGGAGACACCGCCGGCCTGGAACCCAGCTGCAGACAGACATCTCCGTGATCCCCATTGCCCAAGCACAGACAAGCCACAGATCAAACCCAGCATGCTGGATCTTTGGAACACAATTGCTGGCTTTAAATTCTAGCAGAGAAAAAATACTGGTGGAGCTACTCAAAGATAGGGTTGGCCAACAGTTCCCATTCCATGCACGGCATTTTTGGGCGACTATAAATTGGCTAAATTTCAGCTATCAAGGGTGAAATTTCCATAACTGCTTCCAACTATTTTTTTTTCCCTTTTGAAATGAAGGTGGTGTAAACAGATCAGCTCCTAATCCTGAGAAGAGGAGATGCCCGCTTTAGGAAAAAGTCCTGCACAGACTGGTGAAGCACAGGCTGCTTTGGTCCTTAGCCCCCAGCCTACGGATATGGAAATGGTGAAGTCGCTGCCAACAGAAGTGCTCCCATTACACCAGGAAAATACAAAGGCAGATACAAGAGCTCATGCTTTTAGGGTCATTTAACCTAAACATTGTTCAACAGCAATTACTGGTAAAGGCTAACAACCAAACACAAGTGTCACAGAAGCAATCCTAAAAATCAGTTAAGGCCACAGGGGAGGGGACTCGGGCTTTGACAAAAAGAACCAGTCACAAGCGGGAAGAAAGAAAAGGTTAATAAAGACTGTAACCTGCATTAAGGGGCACGTGTCAACAAAATTAAGCAGGAATTTCTCAGAGAGGTGTTTCCTGGTCCTTTTCTAATGCATTTATCAGATTGTGGAGGACATCACAAAAACCCCACATCTCTTTAGCAAGAAGGTTCACTTAAATAGCCATATTTTGGTGGGAAAAATAAAGCATTACAATGCATTGAGGAAAAAGGAGATACTCACTAACAAGCCAGAACAGAAAAGGAACAAACAAGTGATGCATTTATTTTAACAGCTACTTTGTTTTCCACTACACTTTTTCTTTTCTAAGAGAAAGACAGGTTTATGCCTTTTCAGATCAATTCTTCCCTGGCTGTTCTCCCTCTCCCTATCTGCCGAATCTCTCCCCCTGCCCGAGGAGAGGCCAAGCCCTGCCAAGGTCTGAGTGGAATGTTGACGCCCACATGGGTGGGTGCAGAATTAGCCAAAACAAGTCCCTGCATTCCTTAGGATGCCAGCCCCCTTCTGCTGCCTCTTTCCTAATATCTTATTAATAGGTAAAAATCTCTTTCCCCAATCAGCCTTCCCCATTCCTTCACAGTGGAAGAAACAGAAACAAAAACTTCCTTAAAAACAGAAACAAGAAAACTTCCCTAAACAGGTGCCCAGGCGTGTTTATAGCAAAGCATTATGCTAGTTAGACAATTACAGTTTTTCAGTTGCCCAATTTAAACTCCTATAGGTACCTAATAAACCATCAAATGAAGAAGAATTACCAGTAAATAGCAATTACCTTGAAAGAACAGCGCTTTAAATATTAAAGTGACACTTCATTAGTTATGCTGGCAAACAAGTCAGTTTGAATCGAATGGCTATTTTAAATTAGTGGTCCTATTGCAGACGCGGGGTGTAATTTTTATTACCAAATACCCAGCCAAGCTACTGACCTTAAAAACATTACTCAAGAAATGGTTGGGAGTTAATTAGAACACTGTGCCAGGGGAAAAAAAAAAAAAAAAAAAAAAAAAAAAAGAATAGTCTTGAAAATCTCTGAATTCTTTCCAGGAAGGTGTTTTTAATAATGACAGTAGTTTACTCCATTTAAAGGTCCATATCCTCAAGTCAAAACATAGGCTTTTATGAAACCAGAAAAATAAGACTAGAAATATATTTCAGTCCCTTTTCTCCAACTGCAGTGAAATATTTTCTTCAGAAACAAAATCAAGAGCCTCCAAAGCATCTACAGCTTCAGACCTGCATCTCTGCTACAGACATGGACTAGAAACTGACTCCCAGTAGAAACTTGTACTGATATTTCCTCCTGCTGCACAAGGTGAGAATGGGAAACCTACAGATAATACTAAATTTGACATTTATTGCTTTGCACTATTAGCAATCTATGGTATTAGAGCTCATCGCAAAATCAGCTGGTTAAGCTACATTTTCTTGTTTGCAATCTCTCTTTTCTAGAGCACACACCAGAGCAAAGCATTTCCAGGCTGGTAATTCAAGCGGCTGCTCCCTGTAATGCCACTGCAAGGCTTTCGTTACACAGAGACCTTCCTGTATTTTCATCGCTCCTGAAAATTGCGTCTCTAACCGTTCTCACCAGAAGTAACTAAGCTGGCACAATACAAAAGGAACAGAAGTCCCAGTATGGATTTTTTTGGACTCCTATACAGATATGTTCACTCACATTTCACCCCTTCTATTCATCTTCCTTCATCCCAGTTTCTACCCAACACTGTCATCCAGTGTTCCTCTTACGCAGTCCCAGCCAGTGCATCCTGTGATGGCAGGACCCTCAGCCACAAGCAGCTGTGGTTCTTAAACGCTACCTATCTTAAGTGCAACATTTAAGGTTTTGGTTTTTTCCATAGCTGGGGAGAATTTGCCAGCTACTTACTAGACACAAAAGAAAGGGCATGATACTATGAGTCATAACAGAGGACCCATGAGACGTTCCATAACTACACTGAAGTTCACCATAAGAGCTAATTCCCTCTGAGGAGGAAAGACTTCACACAGAATAAGGAAGATTCAAAATGAAGGTTGAATTTGGGTAGAAAAATTCAGGTAATCTTTCTGTCCATTCTCCATCCATTAATTTCCAGTACGTATGCTTGGCAGAGGTACCAGGAAGATCAAAGCAGCAGACCCTGGAATGCTTCTGAGCCTTGTCCTGGCCCCATCTAGGAATGATACCCAACACCCAACACCATCTTGCTTGCGTCAGAGAAAAAGAAACTCATTCACACGCTGTATAGTCAGAAGAACAAGGTAGCAGAGCAAGTCACATGCCACACACTCAACTTCATCTTTTCCAGAAAGGACAACAGTATGGAGCCAACCACCGCCCCATTCCTAAAGGCTCTCACCCCGCTCTGCATGGACCTAGTGACTTAGATCCTTTAGCACAGCCCTCACAAAAACCAGGCTGCAGAGTCAACGAGCAGCATTGCTCAGTTGTCCAACTGCCCAGAGCACTCAGGGGGAAAAAAGAAAAGCCAATTATTTCAGATTAGCTGTGGACTTAGCAGCCTAATTTAAGCATTCACACTGGAAAATGAACTGCAAAGTACAGCTGTAGGAAACAAGGCCCTTATAATCAAAGAAGTTAATTGGTTCATTTCAGCTGAGTAGTCATTGAAATGCCTATCTCGTACAAATATTTGTCAGATATATTGATATACAAATATAATTTCAGTATATTAGCTGAAACACTAATTAGATTAATAGCTATATTTGCTTTGAAAAGGTCTCCCTTGCTGAAATCAATTAAAAGTGCATGGTGAAATTTCATTAAGCTCTACAATATGTTTTTCCATCAAGAGCAGAATTACTATCTTCCAGCTATCTTATTATAACAGCGCATGATAGGACTCCCAAATAGATTCAGAAACCATTGTGCCAACACTGTTTTGTACTTCTTTATCAGCAGGCAGGGAGTTTTATTTCCCCACCTACCTCCCGAGGGAACATGTTTGCCTCGCATGTAAACAGCACTAAACTCGTGAGTGCAGGATTAAATTTACCGAGGGATGTACCTGCAGCAATCTCGGCCTCGCGTTGCCCAGGAGAGTTCCCTCGTACAGAGCAGCACACGTTCTGTTCTGCATGACCTGGGTCACGGGCTCTGCCTTCAGCGATCCACACCACGGTGGGTGACAACCACCAGCCCCTCGGCGTCTGGCAAACAGCACGCTGTGAACTGGGAAACAGAACGTTTGCAAATGTGTAGGTTCTTTACATGTTGCTCAAGAAGTGCTACCATGAGGCAAAGGAGCACCAGAAGCAATGGGCAAGGACCGGAGCTAACCTGAGAGACGCAGAAGCCAAAGGACACATACATCCCCTCCCCCAGAACAACCTTCAAATTTACAGCTGGGCAGAAGAGGGTCGTGAAAGGCGGCAAACGGATGCACAAATAGGGAGTAGACAGAAATGTTGTTCCTAGAGCCAAGGATGGTGCCAGTGACTGCACTCAGAGAGCCAATGATCTGTGGCTAATTCCTCTTCCCAGCATCCTTTCCACGCTTGCTTCCACAAGCCTCCGTCTGAACAACTCAACTGGTTTGTCACAACCACGTGATTTGGGAAACTGCATCAGTTCTTTGCTCCTGACCTTCTTCCACATCTTGCCTCTCATCTCTTCAGCTATTGCAGTGGTGAGGACAGAAGAAAACCTTCCATAGGCCAGCCCAGCTCAACAGCAACAGGTTTTATTCTAGGCTTACACACCTGGGGGACAAGGTCCCAGGCCCAGGTGTTCTGCGCTCCCACAGTGATGCCTCTTGCTCTTACTCTGGCTGCCTCCAACGCCCGAGACCCAGAAGGGAAACAACAGGGTAGGAAAAGAAAGACACAAAAGGAAAGCCAGCAGAGATGTGACCCAGAGATATTGAAAGAAGGTAGATCTGTGCTCCTCCCTCCTGAGAAGAGGGGGTCAGAAAGCCCCTGGTAAAAGTAGCATCCTCACAAACATAAAGGGGTCAAAATGAGGTAAGACAGCTGAGTGGTTCTGGCGTCCAGAGGCTGATCTCACACCACTGAAATATGAGGAGCTGCTCTGCATGGCAAAAATTAAGCAGGTGCCTTAGTACTTACTCTGAAGAACTGACTCCTGCTGTAAGCTTGTGGTTCTTAGCTTGTAGGCAGAGCAGAACCACTTTCTTCATTGAGAAACCCTGAAAAGAAGCAAAGAATTATGTACTTTACCAAGGGCACAAAAATGTACTTAACATATTTTCTAATATAAACAAGAACGGGCACTTTTAGAAAGCCAGCCAAACGTAAGTTAGGATTTTCAGGTATTATATTTAGGAGCCGGTGAGAAAAAGCTTCACCACTTGCGAGGAGTTTTATCCCACCAGTGGCACTCCCACCCACCTGAGCCCGTCCATGTGCTGCTGTGGGAGAGTGCTGCAGCTTCCTGCAACGCTCCCGCCAGGATTCCAATTCCTCGCGTTGTAGACACATGAGGAATGCTTTATCATACTCGGCTGTTGCGCACCAGAGCTCATTATGATTGGGTAACTCAGCCACTAAGCTCTACCATAAGCCCACGCTAAATCCTAAAAAGGGAGCCTTATATAGGCTATGGAGGTGTTGAGTAAGAGATTTACTGTGCTCTACATAATTAATTTTGCCTGCTATCTTGCCTGCACTTTCAGCAAGGCTGCTAGCTGAACACACTGAATAATCACATCCCTGGTGCAATTTCATCGATGGGTCCTGTGCGTTCAGACCATTCATGCCCCTGCCCCGAAGAACAACTGAAAATCCTTCAGCCTGGGTACAGGGGAAAAATACAGATTGTTTTTCCTCCACAGCTGAGGCTCCTGGTTGCTCCGGACCAGTGAGGCATTGCACAGCTGGTCAGAGGCCAGAGCGAGGAGCCAGGCTGTGGTGGAGAAACAGAGATGTGGGACACCAGTCCGGCACTACTGGGAGATGAGAACCTATGAGATGTATCCTGGCCTCAGCATCGAAGGCCAGGATATGGAGTTACCTTGGAATATCCGTGTGGAGGTATCATTCTCATGTCCCCTGATAGCCTTTTTGTTTCTCTATTTTACCTCAAAATACAAACCAATTTTGTGCCTTTACGTTAAAAAAAAAAAAAAAGAAAATAAAATTTTCAGTTGCCAAAGTCAAAGTTTAAGACCTTAAAAATGTGCAATGTGACCGCGTCCCTCTCGCACGCCGGCCACTCCAAAGCAGCCTGCGTGAAGATGATTGCTTGCGATTCTTTTCCCCTGCTTATTTTCGCGCATGTGTTTTCTTTCATGGCTGTGGCATGAACCTCTCCAGCACGCGCCTTTAATTCATAAACATGAGGTAGGGCTGTTCCTTCCCCCACTGATGATGAGAGTAATTAAAGGTATTTTTTCAAATGAAGTTGTTAATATTCATTACCAACGTCACTCAGACTGCAGCTCAGACTCATATGTACACTTGCTACCTATAGTTTATCAGAGAACGTTTTTTAACATTCCCTCTATTTAAAGACTGATCCAATACCACAGCAAGCAGATTTTCCTAAACCTCAGCATATTGAATGATGTTTAGTGACCCGCCTGATGACCTTGGAACACTTCAATGCAGCAGAGAAACGAGGAGCATGTGCCCATCCCAGGAGAGCAGGGCTGTTCCTGAGCTCTTTGCAGTTTGCCATGGGTACTTACAGCCTGGTTTTTTTTTTCCTAAAACTGAAAGCAAAAATGAAGGTAGGCCTGTATAAACAGAGAATCTTAGGAGTTTCATAGTTTTAAGCCTAACTAACCAAAAAGCAAACAAACTCGTAGCTGCACTGGGAAGAAAAGGGATGGTAGTGCTCAGAAGTGAAGCATGAAGCCCAGTATAAATTGTGCAACTGGATGCATATATAAGCAAAAATGATGCTCTATTACAGAGAAGGCAGTCTGTCTAAGGGACAAGGGTGTTCTCCAACCAAACTAGTGACACATGTTAGCAAGAGGACTATTCATGTGCCTGACCAAGAAAAACACTGAAATGTAGTAACCTATACGCTCTTCATGACTCACAACCCAGTGAGGGAATGAAAAAATCCCCCAAAACCACAACCGCTTGGGAACAGCGACATTCCACTGACTTGACCACCACTGAGGGGATGCTTTGGTCACCACCAGCAATCCACTCACTGGGTACTGACCAAGCAAGACAGCTGGGGTGGTTTTGGCTGAATTTATCAACAAAATAGATCTTCTACAGGGATTAGGCAAGTAAACAGATAAATCAGGTCTTGGATAAATAAACACCTCATCATTTGTCATCTCCACTTGCCAGCAGTTTGCTTTGTGTTTCCCTCACATGCTTTTACATAAGTCAAATAACTGAAGCATATTAAGAAGGTTGTATGTGTGTGAGGCTCACGACCCATTTAATTCTTTTCTGGGCACTAACTTCCCCAGCTGTGCCTCAGAGTGAACAGCTCCCCAGCAGCCTCTGTATAGATTCTGTTTCAGCATCTGATTACAAAAGGACAAAGCCAGAACCTGACTTGAGGAGGAACCAGGAAGGTGAAACTCCCTTTACAAGATTATTTGGAATGAAGACATGTATTTAAAATAGTCAGGGAGAGAACAAAGTGGCAAAGAAATCCCCCACAGTATGATTGCCCAGAGCCTGGGGTAGGTGCAATGAGAAAAGTGTTGTAAATCAGTGATAGCTTTCAAACTATGGAGGAATAGTCTGTTAAAAACTAGTAGTGCTTCACTTCTTGGCAGGCTGAAGAACCTCCCCAAGGAGGGAAGGGGATGAGTCCCCCCCCACTTCCATGGGAACAGCTCTAGCATCCCACGCAGAAAGGACAAAAGCAGAGGACACAGTGGTCCGCCAGCAACCTGGCTCAACCCAGGGATGGTAACAGGCGGTAAAAGGGCCCTTTGGTGACATAGCTCGGGGAGAAACCAGTTAGGTGCATGGACCACGTAAAAGCTGATCACAGAGACGTTTCTCAGACAGTGCTAATTGTCATCATGAGCTGTCAGCTACAGCTGCACTTCAGGAATCTTTTTCACAACCCTTTTCAAACACCTCCAAAACAATTTTCCTGGCACATCCCACATTGTTCCTGTTGAAAGCATACCAGCTGCTCAAAAAAATATAAAAATAGCTCCTATGGGCCAAGCAAAAGTCCATCCAGACCAGCACCTTGTCTTGGAAGACGGTCAAGAGGTACAAGACAAAGACAAACTCCAGGCGATACAGCCGGAGGACTGTCACTGCGGATCTAATCCGGCTCATGCGATCGAGCAAGCAGGGCTCTGTCTCATCGGGTGAAACGCCCGAAGCACAACAGGCGAGATGTGTTTCACCCTCAAATTCCAGGAAAGCATTGTGCAAACACTCTGCGTGGGAAGACTGTCTTTGCATGGCCCACGTGACCGAGCACGGTAAAAATGTCCAAAGTCTCTCCCCGGTGTAACCGCATTGTGCCCAGTGGGGTTACACCAGCAACAAACTGGTTTACAAACCTAATGATCTTTCATGAAGGAATGGTCAACAGGGCAGCAGCAAGAAAGAGATGGGGAGAGAAGAGTCATTCCTGAAACTGAAGCGATGCTTTTTGTCACCAGGTCTGTGCTCTGGACACCTCAGGCCTGAATCAGCTCCTGTACCCGTTCACCTCACATCACTGTAACCCCGCTGACGTTAGCAAATGAACCCTGAGGAAGGTAAGCGTAAGAACTATGACAGACGTGACTGACCACCCAAGGCTGGCAATATGTGAGCCTTTTGTTTATTTCCCATAAAGCAAGAGGAAGGAGGTGTCCTAAAGCCCAAACAGCATGAAGGGCACAGCTGCCAGTGACTTGGAAAATGGCATTTCAAAGCAGCAGAGAGGTTTTACACCCCCAACCTTTTCATTGATCTGATGGACCATCTACTTCTAGATTATGTTCCAAAATACTGCTTCAATACCTATGAATAACTGTGCCACTGATGAATAAACACCTTTTTGGAACGGGGGGGGGCGGCGGGGGGGATGAAGATCCATATAACACCTCTGTATTTAATATAACAGCCTCCTGGGCAAATACTAACAGATGAGCAGTTAAGCCAGGCATTCTGTGTCTTTTCCCCTCAAACAAAAATCAATATATTCAGTTGCAAGCTACCAACTATCAACGTTTCCACAAGCCACCATATAAATCTTCTCAGTAGACTTTCTCCATTGAAACCGGTGTTGAAAGCACTGTTAAACCCCGCTAATAGCGCCAAGACTTCCTTGGCTTTCACCCATCTTGGAGCTCTTTGCCACAGGACAGTCAGGATTCATTTATTAGCCTCTCATTGGATCCAAATGAAATACTGGCACTAGACGAGCAACAGGGGAACAACACAAACAATCAAACAAAGTAGAAGTATCTCTTCCAAAAAAAGCCTTCCAAATATAATTGAGTGAAAAAGAGCCGAGCAGAAAGTCAACAATGTAATTTATTCATACACTCCCCTAGAGACAAACACGGAGTAAAGAACTGGGGGTTTCTCGGTTTTGGTTTGGATTTTGTGCTTTTTTTTAGTGTGTAGCATCGCATAGGCACACATGCTGACAGGAACAGCTTTGTCCCATTTGGCACTTGACTCTGCATCCCTGCCCCGCAGATCAGATGTGGGGATAAAAATGGCAGGTGAGGAAAACAAGTGGCCCTCTGACTGCTGGAGAAAGGACAAAAATTATTCTCCTGTGAACTGTAGGCTTTAAGGCTCTTACAGCTGCTAGGGAAATCAAAAAGCAAAGAAAGGAATCCTTGCTTACCCAGTTCTTCAGCTGGCAAAGCTACGTCACCTGACGCAGGATTTTGTCCCAAATACATCAATGAGAGACGAAGCTGCATGGTATTCAAGAGAACAGTTGCAAAGTCAAAGCTCAAGCTGCAAGTCTGCAAACCAAAGCATGAATTGCGCTTCTCTCTTTGGTATGTTATCCCAACCACATTCCATAAACAAATACCAGCACATCTTGCAATCTCTAACCCTGTGCCAGACGCAGACCCAAGGGCCTGTAAGACATGGGTTAATGAACAGGCCAAGTGCAAGAGGATGTCTAACTGTAATTCCACATCAGGCTAACATCTGCACATCTACTGGGCATGTTGATGGTAAACACAAACATCTTAGCAGAGATACTGATGATTAATTCTTTATTCCCACTAAATTAACAAAGATTCCTGACATGGTTGAATAGTACACTCATTAGACAAGTATAATAGATATGCTGCAGGGGTAAGACGAACGACTCTTATTATCCTAATTTGGTCAAGATAATTTTAATATCTTGCCTTTGGAGAGTAAAGAAGCCTAAGGAAATTTGGTCCCAAATCCCACATCTACATTCTTTCGACTTATTTAAAAATCTAGTTCAAAAACCTTGGAGTACGTCTCCCAAATGTCTTTTGAGACACCTGTCTGAGTGTCTGAGGGTTTAGTACCAAGGCACTCTGTGGATGTTCAGCATACCTGAGCAAAAATGGCTGCCCAAATAAGGAAAATGCAGGGGACACCAACAGTGATTCACCAGGTTGACATTCTCCCTATTGTTCTTTGATTCCTCACAGAGCAGGATGAAGAATTAGTGAACTAATAGGCATAAGGTCAATGGGGTGTTTTATGAGCAACACAACAGATGAAGCTGTTCCCTGCAGATGCCTGCCCCACATCCCTCAGTTACAGCCGCCTCCCTTTGTGACCGCGGTACCCTGGTCCCTGCCCACAGGCTCAGCTGTCGGCCCGCACAAGCGGTAGTGATGCTGCCTCTGACCTGGAGCTCCATGTGTCAACTGGTCAGCAGGCTGTTGTCTGGGGCTAGGTACAGGATCCACCATTAATGCTAGTCCTTCACTTTAACAGCATTCTAAGGCATTAATGGGAGTCCCTCTTGTCCAACCAGCTATTGACAGTCATTAAAATTGTAGACACCTAAAATCTTTCTGTCTTTTACCCCATGACTCTATCCCCTATCTAATTTGACCAAGAAATTCTCATAAATATATATACATACACACACACACACACACAAGGAATTCAGATATGCCTTTTCTTCTAAAGTCTTGATTCCTAGGAGCCAGGCGTTGTGTAAGCTGAAGAATTATTGTGGAATGGACAAAAGGAAGTCTTCATAAAAACAAAGGGCCATTCAGAGAAGCCCATTTTCCTGTTCTTAAAGCTAATTTGATTACTTGCCCTAGAGGTAGGGATAGTTACTTACCATCAATAAAAATTACCATAAATACTTTTCATTTTTAAGTCTCCAAGTTAATTTGGTGCCATCTGAGCCACCCCCACAGAGAACATGGATTCTGGCAACAAAGGTTTCTTGTTGCCAGCTCCCTGCCAAGAGCTATAGAAAAAAAACACTTTTTTTTTTCTGACTGAGCATCCAGATGGCAAGGGAAGAAATGGAAGAGACCTAGTCAGCAAGGATTTAACTGGGGAAGGTGCTTTGCACCCACAAATTTGACAGGATCCAACAGGAGCTGCACCACCCATCAGAAAATCCACAGATCAAGTTTCTTTAAGAGAAACCTGTGAATTTCTAGCTAGAACATCTATGGAAAGCATAAAAATGGAAAGTGACAAACCAGAATTCTAGCAATCTATCAATCAGCAGCAGGAAGATACTTTAAGGTTTTCATTTATTACTTTTGGGGGGGCTTTTAGTCTCTACAGTATCCAGCACAATGCAATCCAGAACGCTACTCAGTGTTTCCAGGTACTACTGGATTACACACAGCATGTACATCGTCAGACAGGCACAGAACAGCTATACACTCAGACCATCAAAGCATACAGCCATCTCCACCAGAATAAGAGGTTCTCCTTCAGTTTGTCAGATTAAGGACATTTGTGTTACACTCCAGAATCTTTGTGGCAATAAATATTTCCTACAGCTGGCAATGCTGTTACAGTGGCAAATCATTACTTGCTCCTGTCCCTGGTGCCCTTAACCTCAGGCAGATGCTCTGAAGGCTGAAATAAGCCGAGTGTTCTTACAAGCATCCAGTTCACTACAGTTTGGATACTTTATTTACCCATATTACCTGCTGGTTGACCTACTAAGCAGTAATGCAGTGTTGGTGAGATGATTTCCACACATTCAAAGGGCTTTCACTAAATGTCAGCAATGAAATGCAGAGACAACTTCAAGAAAAGACAACACAAGAATAGTTTTGATGCTCAGCTACCTGGATAAGAGGAGAGAAAGGCCTTTATACTTTCACTGCATCCATCTCATTTTGTGGCTTGACTCTCAGCACAGTGCTAAGTCACTCGAACTGCTGGTAAAGTTACTGCTACTCCAGCATCTCAGCACTGTTGGAGCATAAAGGCTATGGCTGTCTTCTCTGTATCTCCTGAGATGCTCTGCACAAACAGAATATATATATCTACATCCACTGATGCAGGGATCATTTTTAACTAGCCATCTTTACATCGGCTTTCGCTGTGGCAGAAGGTGACAAAACTGGAAGACAGCAGTGCCTAATGCTGTTAATCCTTAGCAAAAGCACCAAGAAGCAAAAGCTGCTCTATTAAAGATCACAAGGATGAGATTAATTCAGTGACATGGGGAGGAAACATGAGATGGTAAAATGCCATGGAAAATTTACCCCAGAGTCCGTGCGGGGACTCAATACAGTTATGGATGTGAGGACATAAGCGGTTGGTGGATTTAAGAAAGAGGGGAATCATTCTGTGGCTGGGACCCGCAGGGAGAATTTAAGCTTCTCATCCAAGGGTGTAAAGCAATTTAAAAAAAATAAATAAATAGGAGCTTAGGAAGGGCTGTTCCTCATGTCCACAGCCATGAACAATTACATCTCATATTCTTCCCCTTGTACCCAGGAAATTTGAACCAGCATTCCCTGCACACCCCATGACCAGGGAGGAGGGAAGAGCACAGGACAGAGCATTGGCAAAGTTCACTACAGCAGAGGTACAAGCGTGGAGGATCAAGCCAGTGGGACTTCAGCCGTCTGTGCACCATAGTGCCTTAAATTTAGCTACAGGCAGGATACCAGGCTTGGAATCTTAATGATCTGCACTGAGGTGGCAGATCTCACCTTGCTGGAGAAAGCACAGAGCAGGGCAGAACCCCTCGGAACATAATGGGAATTCTCAATAACAGCAAATCCCCTCTCATCTGAAGGAAAGCTTCCGTGTCGTACAGAGCTCTCGCCTTCCCCAGCAGTAGCTGGCCGTTCAGCTGGGGACCTTAGAAGAAAAGAACATTGCACATTGTGCAACTGCTGAAATTTCATTATAACATTAGAGCTGATGACAGAATTCACTATTTATTATAGGGCTAGGAAACCAATACGAGCTTTCTGTTATGAGCAAAGCTAAAATCAGACTGGAACCTTTCCCAGAGTAGGGGATGAACAAGAGGAGCCTGAAGCTGAGTTTTCACCACCTTTAAATACAGATGACTTAATTGAAATAAAAAAGAACATATCTGATTTGACTGGTTTTCCCCCCTTACTCCGAAGTCAGCACATTGGAAAATGAACACAATTTATCTTACTGAAGAAGCACATGTCCAGGTGAATGCAAGGGAGGGGCTTGGCAAGGAGCTGGAGAGGCTTGGTCATGAACACAGCTTCGCACAAGTTGGGAGCCTAGTTCCTCCTGCTCCCTGCTGCATTAGGGTTAAACAGGAGCCTTCCATTGGGTGTAAATACTGTTTATTCCCCCACTGAGGTTCCTCTATGCTGCCACAGCAATGCAAGTCTCTTACTGTTGGTCCATAGCAGAAGAACAGCAGCAGTAGAAGTATGCCAGCCAGGGATGAGGATCTTCCTAGCAAGGATACAGTTAGACCAGTATCAGGGCATCTCACACCAGCAGAACTTGTTCCACTCCCTCAAATAGAATAAGATACCCCTGGAGAAGCACTTTCATCTCTGGACTGATCTGTCCACCCTGTGTATACTATGCACCCCACAGAGGGCAACCTCAAAGTTCTCTTCAAAACCAGCTTCATGACCATACAAGCAGCAAACCAGCACACAGAGGTGCTGACACAGCTGAAACACAGACCTGAGCATGTCTGGACACATAAAGGAGGTTAGCGGACTGTCAAACATGTCTGACGGGCCGTCCACAAACCAGTGCTGTGGACAGGAGATGAGCAGTAGATACATGCTGCTACAGTTCTGAGGGTGTAGAGGCAGAACTGTAAAAATCAACGAGGATTAGGCAATACATATGTCGTGCATCAGCCCTGCAAATTTTCAGTGCAACTGATTCTTCAAACCACCTCGAATTACACTTTCTTATGCAAAGTACAATTACCAAACGCAAAGAACCTATTTATTTAGGGTCCCTGAAATCACCAAAGTCCCTCTCTGAGCCCTCAGTGTCACACTTAGACTTGCATGGGCCTAAAGCAGGGCAAGAGAGACACAGTCTGTTACAAAAGATCCTTTTTGTTTTCTCCTCAACATCCTACTCTTGGATCCAGCACAAGCCAGGTTTGTAATAGCCCAGTTAATGGACCTGTGCAAAGTGCACTGACTCTTCATGTCTAAAAAAACCCAACAAACCCAAACACACTTTTATTTATACAGTATAGAGTTGCCATATGAACTGACAGCTAAGACAAAACCACCCAGCAACTTAATGATTTTTTTTTTTCCCTTTCTGTGAAGCATCTAGAAGATGAAATCCCATCTGAATCTGTTTCACAGCCTTGCCTTATTTAAACAATTCAGCTCCTTTTGTCTCTCATTTGTACTGCACTTTGTGCGTCATTCCGGGTTGTTTCACTGCCTATTGCACAATTGTGAGTGTTCAAACATAGGGAAGGCAAGAATAGCTTAGCTTGTTTCGGTTGCCTTACAATCAATACCTCTGCCTCGGGCACCAAAGAACGTATGGGAAAATGAGTTTTCTGTTTTTATAAACTTTGTCTATCTTCAAGCTCACTTTGATCCATTCTTCTACACAAATTAATAGGGTGGGGCCTTTACAGAACAAGTAGAGACAACAACAGCGTTCTGTGAGGCTGAATCTCAACAGAGGTGACCACACCAAAGGCCACCTCTTAATGATCGTGCTTTTATTCTCCAATCCATTTGGAATCTTTATTCTCCCTTCCTGAACCGAACAAACACAAGCTTTCTGATATCTGCTTTTTAACTTCATGGCAGCGATGGTTTTTTTGGCTTTGATCTGATCCAGCGCGCAACGTTGTGAAGATACTGCCTGATAAAATGGGAAAAACTATGCGGATTATGATCACTGGAAGTGAAAGGTATTTGCGGGGGTGTTTTTTGGTAACATGGTAATTCAGACCATACCCTTACCCAAAATAACTGGGAGAGAAACATCATATTGCAGTGCTGAGAAGTCTCTTAGAGCAGTTTCACCACAAAAGACCATGGTTTACATAGATGGGGATTTACAAGCCTAAGGAAGAATTGCAGACATTTTAAAACTAGCACATTTTTTTGAGCAGTTTAGCTCCCTTTCAACCCAACCAAAAAAAGTAGTTGCATCTCCAGTGTGCCAACCCTTTCGGAGAACCAGCGTTTTTAATCAATTCTGCAGATTCGAAAGAATCTCACTTAAAAAAAAAAATTAAAACTCAAAGCTTATTTTGATTACCTCTTGGCTGAGATAACAAGAGTTTGCCAGAATATGTACAAAGAGCAAAACATCAAGGAAAACCATAACGAGGTGGTACGGAATTCCTTTACACCACAAGGTATTTCCAATACAGGTCTCAGGCTGCAGCCAAGGTCTAAATGCCAACATAGAGTGCTCCCATCTCATCATCATCCTCCAGCAAAAGGAAGTTTAAATTCTGAGAGGCAGCAATATCATTAATCCAGGTACAGCTGGCTCTGAGAAACGCATCTTTCAGCTCAATCCACGCAAGCAGAGCTGAGCACACTGCTGTCCCTTCTCCCGCACCAAGCCTTCTCCTCCAGCTCCCCCTTTCTCCCATTGGTGTTGGGAAAAAATCTCCCTCTGATGTCAGCATGCCAGGAGGGGTTGGCATGTGTAGGAATCCAATGAACTGTGGGTGATTGCTCTATCTTTTGGGCTTTGTTCAGTGTTTAGTAGGTAGTTTTTGCTCTCCTGCCCGTTTCCCGTTTCACTGGGGCACGTTGCAGTTCTTAATGGAAAATAACCATTGTGTTTTGGTTGTATTTTGTGAAACGCCCAAGGGCTCTGCATAGAAGCATTCTGTAAAAATGCATTTGTGTTTTACTATTATTAACAATAAAGCCACTGGTTCAAGAGTAGTCTAGGCTGTACGTATGGCCCTAGCTAACTTGAACCACCCAGGCTGGACAATCTTTGTCTATTTGTCTACAATGCCAGGAGGTGGTAGTCTCTCCACTGTTAAATTTATACCTGAATATTCCCAACTACGTAGTCTGGACAAGAAGTATCACTGTAATTGCCAGTATATTACTAGCATGCAGGTCATTTATAGACTTCTTTCTAATTCAAGGTCTTAATTCAAGTGAATGGCCAGTGATCGTTCCAAGGATGCAAGGCATGATCCTAAGCTTGTTACTGTCCAGCATTCACATCTACCTACTTATAAGCTCACACACAATATGTTAAAGAAGATCCAATCTTTTACAATAACTCCTGGGTTAAAAGGAGCTAACAGAACTAGCACACTAGCTGTTGATGAAGTTCTGCTCTATTTCAAATACATTTGTTGGTCATAGTTATCAAAGACTCATGCAAACACACACACGCGTGCTCCTGGCAGCTGTTCACTGGTCTGGAAATGTAAGAATTACCTAGAAAGGAGTTTGAGTCTATCATAAGCATATGAAAAAGTGTGAGTCAAATAGTTTAGGGGAAAAGAAAAGCAAAACACCTCAAAGCAAGTCCCAGAATGCTGACTTCAGCTTGACTTCAGCTCATCAATGATCTGTGAGCTCATGTCACTTTCTTGTTCCTTCCCAAGAGTACTTGGACAACTGCCAAGTATTTGTAAAAAGGTTTCATGAATGACAGTTTCTCAGAAAAGCTCTGCCAGAACTGTTTCATTTGTTATTGTTATTAAAAAAAAAAAATAAAGAAAAAAAGAAGAAGGTTAAGGCATCAAGACTGCAGGAAAAAAATTGTGTGACCCAGCAGATAATGTGAAGAGCAAGAGTTTAAAAAATGACCTTTATAAACGGCCTGCAGTCTGACAAATAGTGTGGTGAGCTGAAGGGGTGGATTTAGGAGCGTTTTGCTAAGAGGAGACAACCTTACACATTACTATCTCATCTGTAACTGCAGCTGATCTGCAATCTTTGGTCAGATAACACTTCCAACAAGGAGCCACCATCCCTCCATCTGACTGAGTTATTGGAGCCATAACAGCACCTACACCCCAGGAGAGGTGCTTCTCCCTGGCCACGGGACAAGAGCAAACATATAAGAGGGAGGATTCATTTCAGATAACTTTGGACTACACTTCCAGAGTGCCATTCATTTGACCTATTTAAGAGTTTCCTTTAGCATGAAATGAATGTCATTGTAGAAATACCTATTTATGTACCGTGACTAAAGTGGAGCCCAGGGTGACATACCCAGTAGGGATGTTTACATCATAAGATCCAATATGTGGTCAGTTGGATCCCAGATGGGTGAATGTGCTACAACTTCCTTGGGCCACTTCAGAACCTAAAAAATAGCAACTGTTTACCAGCAACATAAAATTGTGAACTGTCATTTCCTGGGTTTGTTTGTTCCTTGAGAACTTTTGAATATTTGTAATGTTGCACCAGCTCAGACTAAATATAAATTTCATGAGGAGAAAATATTCCTATTTTTGCTCAGCCCTCCTTGTAAGGGATTGTTCAGCCAGCTGTGCTTTAAGGGCCCTTTAAGGCCTTCATCTTACAAAATCAGTACAAATCTCTAGTTGCTGCAAATGAAGAAATATTTCTCCCAGCTAAAATTGATATTTGGAACATGATCCAAACCTCTCCTCTTCCCACTCTACTAGGAAATAAAGTATCTGATGCTGCTTTATCATACCATGACATACAAACAAGTCCAAAGGTGTGGATTTAGACTTTGTTGTTTGGTTCTTTCCATAGCACTCTTTAATATTAAACACAGTGGCTAGCCAATTCTCTTTTTAAATGTCATTGCCTTCGCTTGGGCTCCTTTCAGATACTGGTTGGAAGGAAGTGGTGAGGCCTTCACAGAGGCAGGTGACTAGAGCAGAACGCTGCATCCACAGCACCAACATGGGACAATCTTCAGTGGACTCTGAGCTGAAATTTACTGAACCAACTGAATTACAATCACCCTGCTAGGACTGCCCAAAGACGTGTCCATCTAGCAACTCCTGCTGTGTTCACGTTTACTTCTGTCAACACTTGCTGCTACAAGGACTCCACAGTGGGTGTAGAAATGCGTCATGAGCAAATGTTAGCTTACACTGCTTCACGTGGCCCAAATATTATGGTACAAATTCACTCGTGGCATAATCATTTTGTTTACACAGTCCTAGAAGTAACTACAAGGAACAGATACAGAACATGAATATAGGTACGAAATGCCCAAATTCCACCAAAATCCGAGACTGTGGATCCATAAGCCCCAGCACAGCTGTTACCAGTATTCTACAGCTGCCTCCGCATATGAACTTCAAGTTGAGAGCATCTAAAGCTCTGCTTTTCCACATGCCGCAAAGCACCCCAGCCTCAGCAATAATGAGTATCTCCTATCTAAACCAAGCAAAATCCAAAAGTTGTTCATTCTTTTGCTCCTCTCTCTTCATTGTCTTGACATGTCAGGGGTCTGCAGAGCACCCCTACACAGCAGGCACCACATAACCTGCGGTAGCAGCTACTGTTTTCTTTCTAGATACAGCCACCATATCATTCTTCGTTCAGTTGTCAGATCACTCTTCTAGCATGGAAGAAACTTGGGATCATGCCACAGCCAGCCCCAGAGCGTTCAGATGCACATCACTCATCTGCCATGCAAAACCCCCGGCCTCTGAAGTTCTCCTTTTCTCTCACCGGAGTTGTTTCACTGGCCAGAAATGAAAGTCCTCACTTTCCTCTTAGATGGAGAAGGAAATCTTGAAGAGGGGTTCCTATCCTATGCATGGCAAAAGAGTTCTGAATGAGACAGCCCTTGGAGAGAGAAGTCACTGTGCTCCTTTGAAGCAGTGTCTTATTCTTGTTTCCTAGCCTAGCTCACCTTCAGTTCTCTTTAATCCTTTAACTCTACAGCAGGGTCAGTATCTGCACTGCAGAGAGCAGATAGACACATCGTTCAGGGAACTCTCTGGGAGGTGAGTTTGGGTTCCCTCAGGCAAAAGCAGTAACGGAGGCGAGATTTCCCACAACCTGGGGGAGTGCTTTAATCACCAGGCTCCTGTTCAAAAGGCCACCCCCACCCACTCTTCTGCCATGTTTTAGAAGAGAGACAGGCTCTGTTTTTGGAATAAAGGGTGTAACAGGCAGCTACGTGCTGGTGAAGATCCCACAGCATCCTCGGTGTTTCCTAACAGCGAGCTGACTGTCTGCTCCTCGCTCTCCCCACGCTCCCGTACGGGGCCAGGGCACTCGCAGAGGTGCCTGCTTCCCTTGGGCCAGCCACATGAAAGCCCAGCAATATAACACTCGGTGTTGCAGCATCAAAGTCCCACTTCAGATCAAGCCTGAGGGTGCTACCAGAGGTGATTTACAGTGTCAGGACTCCAAACCGTATGTGATGTCATTACTATAACAACTGACTCTGGTCTAGCCAAAGCAGCAATGCCACAACAGTTATTGTTAAGCAATTTAATTGATCCAGACATTTATGCAGAGCCATTTAGCTGCTGGGGCTCTAGGCAGAGGCTAAGCTACCCTGCTTTTCATTCCCACATTAGATGACTTATAATTTCTCAACTCAGCCTGAAGGGATGTCCCCGGGCGTCAGGCCTTCAGCAGCTATCCTGGCTGCTCACCTCCCAGACTGACTCTGCACGTATATTGGTATATTGTGCTAGTCACCGCAGATGACACCCTTTATTTCTGGACGCAAACGCTTTACCTTAATTGTGTATGCAAGACTTCGGTCTCTGAGGTTCACCTGACTTCACCTCCAAGGATTTAGTGAGGTGAATATGGTTTAGTGAGCTCCAAAGATTTTTGTGAGGTGCCTTGAAATCATATGGCCTGCTGCCTTTTATTCTCTGCACACATCTGTAAGCAAGGCCAGTGAATTCACAAGTCTAACAGGGGTCACTAACAGTAATCCCAGCTGAAATTGTCTAACTTGCATTTTCCTCAGAAGACATAGATGATAAACAGTAAGCTGGTCTACGGGCCAGGTAGGAAAAGCTGTTGATTTTCTCAAATACACCCAAATAAAATTGTTTTTTATGCATCACTCGAAATTACTAAACTTGCTTCCTAATACTAGTCCCCCAAACTACCTACCTGTAACCTACATCAGAGTCAACGGGAAGAGTGGGCATGAAGCACACGAAGGGTTGCTGCATTTCCAGGCAGATGCCTGACTGAGCTAACGAGGTCTTCCTCTACTGAGCACTGATTTTGCAAGCAGTCTCCACTGCTGCACAAAGAACAGCCAAGCAATGCACTACTCCAGGGAAGTATCTAGATGGGTGAATGGATTTTCAAGAGTTAGGTACACATCAGGCACTAGTGACTCCCAATGAGGCTCAAGGGGCGAGACAAAAGCCTTGATTACTTGAGCTGTGCACTGGCCAAGTCCTAGGAGAGCTTACAGTCAAGGGAAGCAAGTGGCACCACTGCACATCCCGACTATTCATAGAGCTCTTGTGCCCACTTGATTCCATTTATTTTCCTCTTCTGGGCAGCACAATATTCTACGTATGTTCTTTACATGTACATGGGCAGCACGATATTCTATGCATGTTCTTTACATGGAAATAACAAAAAGGGAGGATATATCCTGTGGTAATAATCAAATAATCTCTTAGACACTAAGTAGTATGTATGAAATATTCTAACATCAGCTGAAGTGTCTGTTGTGCAAGTTCCCAGCACCTTGGTGAGTAGAAATTAACATGAGACCCGTTCTTCAGATATGGGGCACTAATGTCTTGTGAAATTAGACATGAGCAACCCACACTTCTTTTCTTTCCCTCCAAAATGAAATAGGAATTCTAGGTAGTTTTGTAGCTAAGGGGCAACTCAGCTCTTTTGTTGACCCAGTTAAACTGGATTGGTATCTTTCTACATTTAAACATTCTTGCTTGCTTTTAATAGCTGCTTACACAGATATTCTAATAAAAAAACATATAGCTGAAAATCTGAAGTCACTTCCTCCCCTTGTCTGTTGAAGTAGTGGCAGAATAACAGATGGTTGAAATTAAAGAACTGCTTGGAGATGTAGCTGAGCACGTTAGCTAAGGAAAGCAGACAGCATTTCTTTTGGAAAAAAACCCTTTCCTCCGAGCAAACCAATGAACAAACCTAGGTTACTAACAAATTTCTTCCTCCAATAAATTAAATCCAACTTAGTACCCACTGAAACCAAACCAGGCATTCGATTTACATGGGCAGAGAATCGTCCTTTCCCTGCCCCCCCGCCAGGTTGTTGCATTTCTGTAGCACTTCAGAAATAAAAGTCTAAAATAAACAAAGAGTTTCCTTCCAGCAGCTATACTGAATCAAGCACACCCATGCTTCAAATCACTTAAATGTCAACCAGATTTATAGTTGAGGTGAATTAGATCCAGAATGTCTCACTCCTCGTGTTCCTACCAAATAAGCCATATGCAAAGCTGCGTTGGCACAAAGTATGGCGAGTGAAAAAACGCTTCCAACCCTGTTGACTGATACCACATTCATCCTATTGTTAGTGATGACATCTGAGAAGAAAAACAAAGACACATTACATGTATTATTAAAGTGTGAGATCATCACCATGGATGGACACATTCCCCGTTCCCCTGCCTCTTCCCTCTCATATCTTCACATGAGGTGCCTTCTTCCATCTTTCTATTTAGCTGCACTCCCAGCTTTGGAACTTTCCTCTTACCTACAACTACTCCAGCAAGTTCTCATTCAGTGGAATATCCTGGTTACATCACTTGTGACAATATGACATTTACCCGATTTGATTTTTATTTTTTTTATTATACTAAAGATTGTGCATATAGGCTTCCCTGCCTAATTTTAAAGCACAAGTTAAAGAAACCATGCTTTCCCACTTCCCATCCTCTCACATTACACTTAAATTGCATTTAGAATTTTAATAAAAATCAAGCCTAGTTTTAATTCAACCTTTCTTCCCTCTTTACCCTCTATTTCAGCCTCAAACAAGAACACAAACCTATTTTCCTCAGCTCCTCTCCTCCAGCCACTTTCAGAGGTAATTTTTGCAGTGCTCCAGAAATCAGCGTATGTTGAGTTGATTGGGCCAGCTCACCAAGTTAAGATTCGAGCCTTTGCCCAAAAGCACAGGACTCAACAAAAAAAAAAAAAGAGAGTTTTCCTCCTTACTTCACTCTGAGAAATAGTTAAGCCATTTTTTACTTAAACATTCCTCAAAAATAACAACCACCACCTACCCTGGCCAAATCAGCAGCATTAAAAATCCGAGCCCGAGTGGTTTAAACTTTGGCAATGTTATCAGCAATTGCAACAAAAGTCATATAATGAAAAAAGTTAGTCAGTCTTAATTGTCTGTGTCGTTACCAGGTCTGCCTGTAATAACACGGTGGCTCAGCCTCTCGGCCTCTTCTAGATGACTTACAATGCTGTGGGAATCTCTAATGCGTTACTATATGTTTATGTGTATCTGTCATCATTTCATTATGAGATTAAAATTAGGTCCCCGTTTATACTCCCATCAGAAATAATGGCCTGAGAACACCCATTGTTATTGCTGCAAATTGTAAATCATGCAATGAAAAGAAGGCCAATTATCATACTGAAATTGCTCTAAAAGAAGGATCCCAGTTTGTCCCTCAGGTGAGCAACCTGCAGAGCTTTCCACCATTCAGACACCTACGTGCAGCGTGGCAGTTCCAGAGGGGATAGAGGTTAGGAAAAGAACTGCAAGAAAATGGCATTTTGAAATGCTCTGACGTTTTACCTAAACCTGCCTCATGGGAAAAAGACGGGCTGGTTTTCAGCACGCGATGATAAATTGGTTAAATCTCAGCCCAGCAGTGAGGCTGGTTCAGAGAGGTCAGAACAGCGCATTTAGCACCATAACCACTGGTTCTGGGGGTAACGTTCCACCATGGCTGGTGTTTAAGGATGGGCACACCTCCACTCTGCCACAGGAGCAGGAACACGTACCTGCTACCTTTCCTGGAATGTTTCTGCTTCCTTCCTTTCATCATGCTCAGATCTCAAGCGGTTTGAAAAGCCAGCAGTGCCGTTCAGGAAACTGAGGTTAGAACGAAGCTCCTGTCCCCATTTGTATGATGGGAATAGCAAGATGAACTGTTTTGTTGATTTATCTTTTTAAACAACATCAAATCACTTTAAAAAGTTGTGATAATCTCTGAAGACATCAAGAGCGTTTCAGTACCTGGCATTTCCCAACTGTTTATTTAAGGGGCAAGTCCTGCAGCAGGTTTTTTTGTCTCTGTCATTTCATCACTGGTACAGTTTCCTGCAAATGCATTTAGTGCACGCAATTCTGAGTATAGATTTTTTAGCACACATTAGGTCTCTCCACCCACATCTCAAAAGAGATAAAATGAGAAGGCAGAAGTACGATTGAGGAGGCCCTAGCAACGATGCGAGGGCTGGAACCAGTCTGCTGGGAGGCAAGGCTGAGAGGGTTGGGCTTGGTCAGCCTGGAGAAGAGAAGGCTCCAGGGAGACCTTCTTGCAGCTCACTGCAGGAGGGTTGGACTAGATGACCTTTAAAGGTCCCTTCCCACCCAAACCATTTTATGATTCTATAATCTCAAACAACAAGAACACTCCTCTTTTACCAGCCTAGAGCCCGTGGAGTACACCAGTGAGATAGGTCTATGTGGATTGCTGTCATGTTATGTGATGATGAAGCTATCTATATACATAACACTGTTAGAATTGCACCTTAAACATCTGCAAAAATCATCACAAGCCTTTGGCAGTCTTGTTACCTTCTCTGTTTCCCCTTCCCTGTGAAGTAATAGAAAAATAACACTAGAAGGATCTAATAATATTGTTCATTTTGGTGCTCCAAGGCAAAGTCATCTGCTTCTACACCATTATTCACAGATATTTGCCCACCGTTTCTGTGAGATTTCCACTTACAGAAACTCCACTACTTCTCCAGGCAATCACTATCCTATTGACTCAATTGTCAAACATCAGCAATTAGAGCCCGTGACACGAACAACGGCATCAGATTATACTAGATATAATTATCTCCTGATTAGTTGCCTCTCTTTATATATTTGAGGACCCTTATTAAACCCTCTCTCCCTTCGAAATCCACCATTCTTTGGGTGGATTTCCCACCAAAGAAACCACAGTTTTCCACCACGGAACTCCCAATTCATTCAACCTCTCCTTACCACTAGGTTTTCCAGACTTTCGATCATTCCCTTGTTCACTTTGGATTCTCTCCAGTGAGCTCACATCCTACTAGGACGGCACAGCCCAGAGCAGATCCAGTGCTCCAGCTGATGCCTTATCAGCACTGAGTGAAGCACGATTACTTCATGTGTCTTGTCAGCTCCATTCCTGTTTGTATGTTCCAGGTTGGCAATTTTATTTATTTTTTTTTAGCAGCATTCCCAACTCATGTTCACACTTGTGATCCACTACAACCTGCGAGGCTTTTTTCTGAAGAAGTATTTCCCAGCTACTTACCCGTGTGAACAGATGGCTTGCTGATGCTCTTCACTAACAGACACTGCGCAAGTAACACAACCAAAGGGCAAACTATCCCTGGTCAAAGCCTGGATGCAGAGGTATCGAAGAGATCTAGCACATTACTCCTGTGTGCCCTGGGAGGCTTTTTTGCTTGTTTTGGTTTGTTATTGCGCTTTGGTTTAGTTGGTTTGTTGTTGTTGGGGTTGGTTTGTTTGTTTTAAAGCTGTTGGACAGACAGAGGATACATTCAGATCTTGCTGACTGCAACATATGTGCGTATCTGCTATGTGGTCAGTCACTCTCGCTTCTGTGAGGCCATGGGGAGACATGGGACCATGTCTCCCAGCTCATCCCTGGTGGCTATGTTCCCTCTGCTCTGACAGAGCTATTTTTTGCTGACCATCTGCATAAAAACCTCTCCTCCTTCCCACAATCCAGTTACTCGCTCTGTATGTAAACCTATGACCCAACAGAACTATCATACGTGGTTTTAAAGCAATAGTCCAGTGGCATCAAGCTTCCTAGATCTGAAGAGATAGTCCTTTTTGTTCAGGCTGACCAACACAATTTAGACTGACCAGTGTGATCCAGAATTAGTCCTCTTAATTTATACTGACCAACACAGGTACTGTATATTTGTACTACCACTAATGGACTCTTATTGTTTAAGAACGCCATGGGTGGATGACCTGGAGATGTAGGATAAAATTTGGTTTCCATGTGCGCTCCTGCATTTCAGGGTACAGGGCCACTGCATGTGGAAGACAGAAGCCCAAGGAGAGAGCCTTTGTTTGCAAGCAAAAAGTCAGAACTGCTTTACAAAGCCAATTGCCACTCATGACCAAAGCTGCCGGACTGAGGTTAACGCAAGGTCATTCCACTCAACTCTGCAGGTTTTAGGCTGAGCCTATGCTTACTAATGCACCTCCAGGGCTCCAGTTCTGCCTGTGGCTTTGAGTCCTCCACAAGTTTTGCACCTGTATTACTGGACACATTAAACACCTGGGTCTTAGGTGGAGTCTTCACAGCATTTTTCAGTTAGAGGAGAAGTTTAAGGTGTCTAGGAATTATCAGACTGGTCTTTGCAAGGCAGATGCCTTTGGACATCATTAAAGGAGCTCAAGAGGCAACAGCCAGCTTCAAGAGATTTTCAGAATGGCCCTGCTCCAGATTTGAGCTGCAGAAGATGACAGCATCCTTTACAAGAATGAAGATGTGTGGAAAAAAAGGACCTTTTTCATAACAGGAAAACCTGGTTGGTCTTAGGCGGCCTTCCTGCGTCAGAATGGATATCAAAAAGGTTTTCTCTTCAAGAGAACTGTGCCATGAAACCAAAAGAATCCTCCCTGTTTATCAAGCAGCAAAAAACAACCAATGACTTCAAATAGTTCTTTAATCTCTACCATCCCTACAGAAGGCTTTTCTTTTTACATATTTCAGCTGGTTTATTGCATAAATATTATGTTAGCAGTCATTCTTCAGCGTGTAGGTGGGATCGCCAGTAGGCAGAGACAGTGATAAATGAGTCTCCAGGTGTTGCTGCTCTTTTTAGAAAATCCTTTAACAAGCAGTTATGAAGATTGAGGTCATTTTGCAAACTTATAGGAGTTACAGTAAGTTGTTTCACAGACGCTTTTTATTTTTTTAAAGAGGTGCTGTCAAAGTTGGTGATCCCAAAGTGGGTTGTATCTTTCTACTTAGCTCTGTTTACAAAACTGAGATAATTATTTATATGCTTTTAGTTTGGAGGATGCATTAAAGGGGTCAGGGCTGGGGATTATTGGAGCAATGCTTCCATTAATTGCTCTTTTGGCTGCAAGAAAGCCAGTCGTGCAGTCCTGAACTGTCCAACCACCATTTTGCACACTTGATGACAGCAAGCAGATGATGATCTGTTTCGCTAAGGTAATTATTGTAAACACCAAGAAGCCAGGAGAGAGGCTGCACAGCTCAAGAGATAAGAGTCTAAAGCCTTTCACCTTCAGATTGCAGATCCTACCAACAACCAGGCTGAACAGGTTCATTCAAGTATCCAACCTACACGAAAGCGTCCTCACCATCAGCATCCATCAACCCTCGGAGTAACTGGCTCGGTGATTGATGAGGCTCCACAGGAAAGGGAGGACTAAGCCCAATGGCCATGCAAGAAGGAGTGATGGGCTCCAACAGCCCCAGGCCCCACTGCTGAACTGAAGCTCTTCCTGCTGCGGTGGTTCTGCAGGCAGAAGCATGCTGGCAGCTCTCCTGCCTATCAAATGGATGCAAACTATTCTGTGAAGCACACCAAAGGAAAAGGAGGAAAAACAATATTTCAAAGCTTGTTCAAAGCACCGTGCCACTGTCCTTATCAACACCATCCTTTGGCATGGGGAAAGGCACTGAGAGCGGGTAATTCCAGGCAAACACCACCCAAAATACCATTCTGAATCGGAATGCTCCCATGCCAGCCCTTGGAACCGGGTAGCAAAGAGGAGTTTCACAGCCAGGATCGGTTCTGAAGGCCTCAGCTCTCAGGATGGAATAAACACCATGCTGAGGGAGCAGAGCTGTGGAAAACCGTTCGGCATTTCATAACCGAGTCCCCCACCTTCACACTTAAGTAATATTTTATCGTCTAGCATCACATCTTGGCACAGAATTCCACAGGCTGAGACTCTTTTGTAATTCTTGTGCTCTACAAGGTTTTTTTTCCCCCCCAAAGACACCTCTGTCCAAAGGTGGAACACAAACAAGCTCCATTCTGAGTCATAAAAACATAACACATGCGTAAGTGCATGCAATAATCTTGCTATAATTTGCCCCTTAGTCATTGTCTGGTCCTATTATGTAAATCTGAAACATGCATTTTTGAAAATAAAGGGTTTCAGTAAAATAATTGCTGTTGTAATCCTGGAACCACACCCAATAAACAGTTTAGCAATCAACTGGCTCCATATATTTGAAAGCTATAAACAGATTAGTACGAAATTAAAGCAGTAAGGGCCAAAATCTCAGCTGCTGGTGTAAATTAGTACAGTTTGACTAAATCAAATTAGTTTGATTTCAATTAAGCTACACAAATTTACAGGAGGCTGTCATCTTTTCTTTCTCTCTGTGTCTGCATCTCAGAGCACGGGTATACGTACACAATTTTTTCTGTGTTCTAAGGAGATAGGGATCTTTAGCACAATAATCTAATTTCTCTCTCTGCATATGTAGATTTGTGAAATTTAAGTGTGGCTTCAGGCACTGTGGGGAAAGGAATTGAAGGACTACCAGAAAAGAATGAACTGATGACTCCAATCCAATCATTTCAATAAACTCCTATTCATTTTCTTAATAAGAAATTTGCTTAACTACAGAAGACAGCCTGAGACTGCCCTTAGCAAGCTTCATTTCAAGCAAGCCTAGAAATTATTATCCATTTACAGGTTTTGCAAAATTTGGAATAATAACTGATTTATTTTTTTAAACCAATTTTGCTAACTTTGCAATTTTCCAGGACAGGAGCTCCACCTGACTTTTTATGCATCACCCTACAATTCATCACATGAATTTGGTCTCGTAGTAGAAATAAAGCTTATTTCAGTGGTTCTTAATGGCATAGAAGTGGCCATTAGAAAGGTCAGATGATAGGGACCTCCTTTTCATTTGGAAAAGGAGCCCTGCACTACTAACAGGATCAAGCAAATTTTAATGTTAATAGAAAAGAAAAGAAATTAATTTATATGCTTTGATAAAAGCTTGTTTTCTGTATGCTCTTTCATGCTGTCACACATCCTGACAAGTTTAAAGGCAGGAACATTTGCAGAAACATATCTTATGCAAAGCATAGTAAATGCTCAAGGACGGAAAACTCTGAATTAATACATATACAACACATTCTTGAGCCTGTGAAGAGTTATTTCCACCTTTCAAGGCACAGAGCTGAACCGTAAGACTGCACATAACTGGTCAAACTTTGACCTGGCATGTCACACTTAGCTGGCCCTACAAAGCTGCCTGCTGCTTCCTAGATAAAGGATTTCCAGGATCATTCAGCATTACACTCAAGGCTAAGACTGCTTTTTCTTCCCCTTCCTTTTCTCCACAAAGCTTCAGGTTTTAAAAGGAACATAAAAAACACCTTGCTGAGCCTTGGAGTTTTCAGACAAACACCTGTTGAGCTTTTCCTACCTGAGTTTTAACTCCCACATACCACTGAAGTTTAGGGCTAAGTTTTAAAAGTCACATGGATGCCAAATAGACTGAGAAACAGATGTTGGGACCAACAAAACTCCCAAATACTACTTCCAAAGTCAACTGAGGTACTTCTGAGAATCTTATCATTGGATTAGCGATATTTTCAAGCTCTTAAATAACTTTTCTAGAAACCAGAGCACTCAAGAATCCCAGAGTCTCACCTCTGGCATCCACTCACTGAGTGACCGAGCAAACCTCATCATTTTTGAGCACTCCCCTCATCCCCTCCAGCAGCACCGATGGTTCTGGCTGCCCAGGCAGGTGTGCTTCCCATCAGCTGACCTCTGAGCACACTAGATGAGCCAGGCAAGATTAGGAAGCTGGTCTTTGCAGGGTGAGCCCATTAGGCCGCAAGGGGACCCTTTGAAGTTGCTAGAACGCTTTCCAGTGGCTTCAGTGGACGCTGAATCAGGCCCCACAGGTTGATAGACTTGTTAGACCTTGACACAGTAGGTGCCTTTGAAATACCTATATATACAGATACAGACGTAACTGGCCCATCTGTGTCTCAATTTCCTCATCTATGGAATATGGATAGCAACATATTTACCCATCTCTATAGAAGGCCTGATAATATTTAAAGCAATTGGTGCAATGACTAATTAGCTAATGTTTGAACAGGGATCTGAAAATTTAAAAGCACTACATAACTGCTAAGTACTATTACTAAATTAAGCCAACTGTCACTAATGGCAGACAGTTTGATCTTCCCTGCTTGTTGACACAAGACCAATTACAAATAACGAGCTCCATAAAGTCTAGAATATGTCATACATGGAGAAATTAATGAAAATTAAGAGGAATAAAAAGGCACATCATCATCACTCAATATTAAATTTATTTATTAGGTTTCAGGATTTTAATCAGCAATGCCTACAACAATTTCCCTTTCTATATGCACGGTACAGTTAAACAAACCACACACGCCTCTCACTGGAAATAAGGTCTGGGTTAGCCTTGTGCCATCAGCCTGTCCCCTGATACTGGCAGCTCCTGCGTCAGGAGCCCTGTGCATCTGTTCATGATGCTGCTCTTCCTGCTCCAGCCGGGAGGCTATTGTAGAATCTCATTTATAGTAACCTCCTAATTACAAAACTAATCCATTAATGACCAGTCTATTTCCATTTGGCCTTTCCAGGTGGCACCAGAAGCTCACAGTTATTCTGTAGTCAATTAGCATACCCAAATTTATTTCTCTGCCAAGATTTTCCCCACCTCATGCTGTATCGGCTTGTAGGGACCAACAATTTCCACTAAAGGCAGAAGCCCCCAGCTATTAAAACTTCTAGTCTAATTTCCATAGTTCCTGCTTTCACACGGGAGTGTGAAAAGTTCTTCCCAGTATGGGAAGAACTGGACATTATCTCTGCACTGACAATGCATCCTCGTCTTGTGTCAGCAGAGAGTTTCATCAGTCTGTTCCATCCTTCTACACCCAAGGCGTTAATGAAAATGTTAAGTAATATCAGTCCCAGGCTGGTCTGTGAGGATTTCCACTAATAGCCTTCCACTCAACTGGCAGAACCTGTGTCATCTCCCCACTGCCTTCCCACCAGCTTCCTCAGTTTGAGAAAGGTGTAGCCTGTGTTTGCTATCCTAGTGCTTCACTCCTGCCAACGCAGTTTAACAGATGAAATCTCAGCATTTAAAGTTAGCCTACTTTATGTAGACATTCTTTGGCATGTTCAGGGCAAAATTCTGGTTTTTCAGATCCCAGACTCATACAGAACAAGTACAGTACTCTACACTCAGCTTCAGAAATATAGATGTAAGTACAGGTCTCCATACACATTCAGCCAACCCATTACCTACTGTGTTTTCAAAAACTGCAGGGAATTATTCCTTTTCAACTATCTAAACAACTACTGGTATTTATTAGCTCTATTTTGGCAGAACTGGTTTAACACATTCTTAAAAAAAACACACAACTTATTCTTTTTGATCATCACAAGAGTGTCATCAGCCCACCACAAATATTATAATAAATAGCTCTGCACCACAAAGAAACATGATCCTCTAAACATTGAATAAACATATTTGTCAAGAAGGTGTGTATCAAGTCAAGTCATCTCAACATATAACTGATCCCCTGGTGGGAAACGAGAAAACAAACAAGAAAACAGAACATCTCACCTTTGAAATGCCAGCAAATCCATCTCCACAGGCCCAGTTTTCCTCCAGCACATCCCCTGCAAGGCAGCTGATGGGGTCACGGAGCTGCTCTAGCACATGGCCTGGTCTACAGCTCTCAACAAGGGTTTTTCCTGGTCACACAGTGATCAGGGACCCTGCAGCTCTTCCCACCAAGCCAGGAACAACCAGGCACTTCCTCTTCTCCTTGTCTGCAAGGCCACACACAACCCCTTTCTCTCCCCCTGAGAAGGTGGACTATTTTGAGATGGCAAGTGGTCCTTCAGCCCCAGATCCTCCATAACATCAACAGCTCACAGGCTCCTGACTCCTGTCTCTCAGGGGAACGCAGGTACGACTGCTCTGGTAGGGGAAATTCCCTCCCTGGTATTAAAAATCTCCTCCCTCAAGAAAAAGAATATCCCCCCTACACACTTTGCCCGGAGGCAATAATCAGCATCCTCTTTTTCTAAGTCTTATCCTTTCCTTCCCAGAAAAACATTCGATCAGCCAAACGGCTCTTGCTGCCCCTCCACTTGGAAAGGGGGAAGGCAACGACCAGAGGACAAGACGTGGAAAGAGAAGCACGACTGGAGAAGGAGATGTGGCAGCGCTGACCTCGGGCCGGAGGGCAGCGTGGGAAGGCAGGCGGCTCGCAGTGGGAGGGAAGCGGCAGAGGAGAAATAGTATGTATATGTGTGGACACCCATGCAGATGGGGATTAACCGAGGAGCGGTGAGGAGGCGGCAGCCTCCCGACCGGCACTGGTGCGCGTGGCAGGAATTCCTGCATCTTGGGGTACGGCCGCAGCAGCGCGGCCCAGCTCCCCCACCCCGAGATAATGCGTCGGTGCCTACACGTCTATTCGAGACAGGACCAGTGTTACAGAGCTCTCTGTCACACGTGCTGCTTTCAGTTAACATAAAATACTATTTGTAAGCTCACACAAGGATCATGATCTGATCTCGCATTTATTCCACGCCTGCGGTTCCTAGAGGCCTGTGCACGCAGACAGACTCTAAGGCTGTAACCCAAATTCCACTGCAAAAAAGAAAAGGAATTAGGCAAAGCCCCTTTGTATTCTTTGTGCTTCCCAGGGCAGATGCCCTTACAGCAGATACTGCTCTTTCAGCAGATCTTGTGGGTGGAGATTTCATATCAGCATGTCTGCCAGCTCCTGCCAGAGTTTCATCCAAGCCACAACATACAGAGTCAACATTCATTAACATTAATTATTATTTATAAGCAGCAATATTATCTGCACTGCTATCATTCACACTTATTTTTATGTCTTGCACAGGGCTCATGTGCATGCTACCCCACTGCCCAAACAGACAGAGCGAGGTCCCACGGAATCTGCAGACTAACGCACATCATCGCCATCCTTAAACTACCTTGGATAGATGGTTGTGAAAGCCAGGGCATCGCCTTCTCTGTGCTCCCATGAACTCACCTTCTACTTTCAGCTTATAGTCAGGTCAACATTTCTCTCCTCTTTTTTCGCCATAGCCAGGGAGGAATAATAATCAAAAAATCTTGCCTGTAGATCATAAAATTATTTTCTTTCTAACCAAAAAAACCCCAGCAAAACAAAGAAGAAGCACCACAAGAACAGCACCCCCCCCCAACCAATTTGAACCAACACAAACCAGCATTTCCAGCACAAAACTCCCAAGTGAGCCTTTTGCTCTTTACCAGAGTATACGGGTTTGATACGAGCAGAGAAAATGTGCTGAAGGCATTCCTGCTGACTTCATTCCTCTACCCATTTTGCCAGCACAAGCAGAACCTTTCTCAGCCGTCTCTTTATTCTGATTCAAACCTTGTCTCCGAACCCAGAATCCTGTTCTGTGAAACAGAGTTTTGTGTTAGCCAAGGGGGCTGACTTTGTTTAGTACTCATGAAACTGAGAAAGCTTGCAAATATTACAAAATTCAATTCAGAATAGTTCATTAGTCCAGATCTCTGTTATTACTAGTATTGAAGTTGTTAGTATTGTTGATAATAACTGCTCGTAAATAATCATTTGCATACATTAAATTTAGCTGGAAGAACTTGTGAGCATTAGCAAATCCTATAATGAGCACAGTGCATATTCTGTTTTTAATGAATTTTGCCTCACTTCCAGTTTAAATAATACTTTTTACCACTTTCTTTCTTGCTTATTTTGTTGCTTGATGCAACACACAATGGCACAGGCACCAAGATCAGTGCAGCAAATGCAATTTAGACAGTCTCTTTTGCACAGGCCAAGGTTAATGAAACCACTTGAGGACGTTAAAGTAAATTCACTTAGTCAACCCAGGCATGTTGGAGAAACTATTAATAATCAGCTGGAACTGCTGAGTCAAAATTATGAATGAGGTGGAAACACCGAGCACATTTTATGTGCTCCCATTGCCCGCATCCTATTTGGGACTGTTGCAATCCCGAATTACGCACAGCTCAAACACTACATACTTTGACCACCGTGCATTGCAACACCTCGCCGGGGAGTCACAACACGTTGTGTCACACCGCGTACACCTCTCGGCGAGAGGCACGAGCTGAAGGGGACGGGAAAACGCTGGATTGCCATTTGCTGAGAGCAGTCAACTTCTCTCTGAAGAGATTTCAGAATAGGTTGATTTCTACTGACACTCACATTGTATTTGCTTTGCTAAGGGATTGGATTAGACTTAATTCCATTTTCAGATTCCTAAAAAAAAAAATCTATTTTAAAACTAAATATTGTTGGCATATTTATCATTTTCCCTATTATTCACATATGTATTAGATTAATCTATTCCACAAATTATCTAAGCAGAAAAGATAAACCATATGATTTATATTACATAACTAGCAACCTTGAACATTACAGGCATTCTAAAGGGGTTCTTCTTGGTGGTTGTTTTTTTGGCCGAAGCAAGTCATGGTTAACTCATAACAGGACACCTGAGAACACTGTTTACAGCTCACGGGCAACTAATATATATATATAAATAAATTATTAGCAGAAATAAAGCATTACTTTTTTTTCACTCAAGTTTCCAAGTCTGAAGTGTCATTCACTTGGTGAGCATTCTTCACGTGAAGAGAGAAGACGTGTGCTTCAGGGATAATAAAAGCACTCTGTATGGAAAAAAAGTCTGATCTTTATTGTATCTGTAACCAGTAATTACCATGCCATTATATTTATACCAACAGCCGAGCACCTCAGCAGCGTAAACAGACACACCTCCTCCGGCAGCAGAGTTGCAATCACATACGCTGGCAGTTATCTCCATCCAAAACACACAGGCAGTTAAATGTGAGGAATGTATAAATTATTGTCCAGATCTTTAGCCAGTTTGCCCCACGACACCTCGCCGAAGCTAATAATGCCATACCATCTGATAGCACGTCCTGTTATTCACAGCCTAATTAAATTGTACATGGAAAATGAGCAGAAAGAGGTAACCAGCCAATGCAATGCAAACCACGCACAACTCAGCGTGGCAAGCTCGAGCCAGCTCTATTAAGCAACGCATCACTAGCGGTGGAAAGAACACTTTTGGAAAGCCCTCGGTATCAATAAAAACATCCTTTTTTACTATTGATTAAGCCAGGCAACCGTCAGGGCACATAAAAACACCTATTAACTCACCTTTTCCTGGAGCAAGCGCTGCTGTTCTAGCATTTCATGGAAAGATGTTACAAAACAGCCTAACGTGACATGTCCTTCTGCGTGAGTCATCTCAGGAGGAATGCTAAGCAAGTGGCAGCCAGGCGAAGGAAGAGAACAACCGAAGCGCTTGAGGTGGAACACAGCGGGAGGCTTTTAAGCAGCAAAGAGATCCCTCTCACTTCACACAAGGTCTAGACCCCTATGTTAAATAGTATCTTAACTTCAGGATGAAGCTTGATTAATGACAAAAGTAGCTTTTCTTTTCACAGTCCATTATCTTATATAAATAATCTCCAGTAAGCAGAGTATCTCAGACAATAAAGACTGGGCTACCTCCATTTTAGGTGCTTCCCAAGAGGAGCCAGGCAGGCTGGAATGCACCTTAAATACTTAAGAGCCCTGTAATGCATCCCAGGTGGTCACCTGGGAAGCCTTGGGCTTCCTTTCAGCTAACAGAAATGGGCACTGCAAGGTGCAAATCACTTAGTGTACTGCAGGCACCTGCTTTGGGATGAGGTGATGACAATTCCTCGCTGTCACAACATGGGCAGGCACTTACAGCTTGTTTGCAGCCTGAAGCTGCTCATGAGCTCTGTAAGCTGATTATGAGCTCTGAGAACTCACTGTCTGCAAAGCAGAGTCTGCTTATGAAGAAATTGTTACAGATTTTCAGTCCAAAGACACTACTATGTCTTAGTTTCATAAGTTTCATTTTCTCCCTGCCTATGAATTTCTCTGCCTTCTCCTCTATTCAAAATAAAGTCACTCTCCTCAGTGCTGTACCTTTCCAACCCGTTAATGTCCCAGCCAATAGTTTCCTTGTGAAAGACTGAAATGGTGTTTATGAAAAAAAAAAAACCAAAACCAACAAACTTCAGGCTATCATCAGATCTTACCTCTGGAAGGGAAGACTCACCACACACTGGGGAAGACAGTTTCCCTGCAATGTTCTCCAGCATCACTGGAACAGAAACCAGCCAACAGACCCCCAAGAGGACACTGCTGAAGATAAGCGTGGTGCTGCCGTTTCCTGCGCAGAGCAGACAAGAACAATAACACTTTACCAGTGCTTCAAGATGTGACATGGACATAAATATTCACTTGAGCTACATCTTGCACTTGCAAACTCAAAGGAGCCAGGACGTGGGCTCAGGAGCTGGGTTGTGATTATCCACATGGTTTAACTAGTGGCAAGCTTCCTGGCGTGGGCTTTCCCCTCTCGCCTCACACTTTCTCACACGGGTATGGTTCAGGGGATAACATGGGCAAAGGACAGGTCCCTCTGGGCGGTACAGATGAGGCTGCTTCTTTGGAAGGAAGAATATTTAGCCATGTGGACGCAAGCCCTCAGGGGCAAAGTCTGGGTGCTGGCCTGGTTTAGTTACTCGTGCTAAGGTAGCCATAAAGACCAGATGGGACGTTGTGGGCATCTAGAAGTATAAGATCAAGATTGTATCTGCAAGACTCACCATACTAAGACCATGAGGTTTTAAATATTAATGAATACATTCATGCACAGGAGTAATTTTCTCAAATTAATTAGGATTACTCCTATGTATAAAAGTATGCCAGCGTAGGTGTTTGCAGAAGAGGTTTTGGAATGTCAGTCATCATATACCCATCAGTTAAAGTACACTCATAAATGCTTTCGCTTGGAAGATTGTATTAGCCTTAATACGAAATACATGTTTTCTGGGTCTGATGACTCAGGAGGAACTTGCAAGTCTATACCTCAACCCATTAATCTTATATAAATAAACTTTCCCCTTGTGAAAGGGAGTCCCATAGCGTTAATAAATAGGGATCTTTCTCAACCATAATCAGATTCTGTAAGAACCATTTAGAAACATTTAGATTAATTATTTGTTGCGAATTATTCCCTCAGCTCTGTCTTTTCAATCAAGAAGCACGGCTCTATTTCTTTCGGCAACATGAGCTGGTATAATAGAAAACAGAGTTTCCACATTTAACTCTCATATCCAACACCATTTAATTAAAGTCTCAACTGTGAATAGTCAAGAGCCTGGCCAAAGCGTTGAAGGTTTGAATTCAGGCCCACTGGAGTGAAAGCCCCACCTAGTCCGTTTGCCTCTGCACTTGTCTCCAACTAACTTCGTCAAGGGGCCAGCCGTTAACGACAGCACATTTGAAGAGCAAAGTCGGGGGAAGAGGGTACAGGGGGTATCACTTTACATCCTGCCTTCAAAGTAAACTCTGTCTAAGTCACCAAGATTTACTTACAAAGAGCTGACGGGTATTTAAAGGAGCATCGTGGAAGGGCATTTTTCCCACAACACTTTGGTAACCCTTAAAAGTTTTAATATATGTTGGGCTTTGCTAATTTTCTTGGCACGGACTCCATCTCAACTGGAGATAGCAAAAATGGACTCTCTTCCAAACATGTTTTATGGCACAAATAAATCACGTTATGAACAAGGACGCTCATAAGCAATGAGTAAATATCTCCATAGTCTGAAGCATCAATGTCAAGTGCCAGAGCTTACGCAGCTCCAGTATGAATTCTGAAGTTTGCAGATTTGTGAAATATTATCCTGCCTTCTTGAAAATCCTTCTGTGCATCGGTCATGCCTCGTTTCTGCTTCAGAATCTCCTATTCTCCACAATTGCTGGAGATTTTTGCTAGGGGCGAACAAAAAAGGAACCATTTTGTACAGGAATTGCAATCAGAAAGCAGTATCCAACTGATGCGTAGCAGCCCCTGTCAGGAATTACAGACTGATGTTCAACCTTCACTTTTGCATTTCTTAATTATTTTTTTTTTAATTCAGTAATAATAATAAAAAAAACCCTGCTCCACCACCCCTAGCCATGAAATGCAGGGGAAGTATACTCCAAGAGAGAAAATGCAGATGAAAGACGATTGCTTCCAAACGCACCATGGGAAATGAAAACCCAGAGAACTCCCTAGCCTGAGGAAAGCTGTAGAGGTGAGCAGTCCAAAAAAATTCCACCAGAAGAAGCAGCCAAATTGGAGATCTTTGGGCATCCTGGAAATTTTCTACAGTCTGAGTGGAACGGCTCTGCAATTTGCTCTTGGTTGGAGCTGCCTACTCCAACGTTCTCCACATCTCCATCTCTTCATCTCAGCTTTGCTCCAGCCCCCTTTTCCTTTTCCTCTGCTGCCTTTACCCTGCCTGCTCCCCTTCCCCACAGGCTGCCCTTCCTTTTTTTTTTTTAAAGTACAAATTAAAAGGTTCTTAAATGTCATTTCCATCAAAAATGGAAAAAAAAACCCCAAAAAACGTAAAAAAAAACCCCAGTGCGTTCGAAAGCAAAGATGACCAATGTAAAAAGAAACCCAAACAAGCATCTCTGTGTCACAGCAGCAGATAAAAGCCCCAGAGGAGTGAAGACACGGTGCTAGACTCCCCCTATGCGCACATCTCTAGGTACACACACACTTACTCCCTCCTCATGGTCCCGACTGACCGACAGGTAAGCAGCCACTGCATTAAAGCAGGTTCAGAGATGTTTGGAACGAGCTGGTCCTAGCCAACCAAATCAGGACTACTGACAGCCTTACAGGGGAGAAGGTTCTGGGTGTGACACCAGAAAATCACTAGCAGACGTTCAACTGCCTCACGTCTGTGGACGACGCTGTACTTGCCAGTCCCGGGCTAACACCCAGGACTTTTCTTCCCTCGCAAAGGTATGATGTCAGGCACATGGCAGTTCTCGAGATTCTGTGTAAGCCAGCATTGCCAGAGGCTCTGTGCAGGTGTGGTTAACAGTTATTTAATGATTCTTCACAATTGCATGTATCTGTCTGAACATAAATACAGTCTGATCGTAATCTTTCTTTTCACACCATGGATTTGCCCTCGTGTTTCCACCCTTGCAGGTTCCCAAGTGCCCGATGGTAGTTATTACCGCGCGGAGATTCGCCAGCCCGTTTCAAACCCTTCGGGAGCACTTCGCTGTCCTTTTGGCTTGGTGAGGTGAAGAGACCAAAGGCAGGATATTTAGCACTAACGCTGCAGCTCTTCACCTAAATTCTGTACGTTTGGCTCCCTGATGACTCACAGGACTCCCCTCCCTTCCCCATGTTTACATAGTGATGACAAGTACTGTTAAGTTTCTGAGAGCAAAATTATCCAAAATCCCAGAACCCCAGCAACTCCTGGGAAAAGCTCTCGTCCTCCTTCCCCCGGCAGCTGCACGAGTCTTTATTCAGCATAAATACTAGCACTGTTCAATTAGTTAAAATAATCTTCAGTGATCGTTTGACTGTTTCTTTTCCAAAAGGTAATCGTTTTC
This sequence comes from Eurystomus gularis, assembly GCA_013400335.1. NCBI lineage: Eukaryota > Metazoa > Chordata > Aves > Coraciiformes > Coraciidae > Eurystomus > Eurystomus gularis. The sequence goes on from VZZY01002706.1 coordinate 181,973, forward strand.
CTAATTAGTCACTTGCTTTGATAAGGCACTGACTTTTACTCTAATCTAAATTAACAAGGCCTTATCTACCTGCATCGTTTAAACACACCCTGCTTGCAAATCTGGTATGACTAAAAACCAAGACAAGTGTTTGGTTTCATTTTACATTTGCTTCAAAGTGCCCCACTTGGAGGTTAATTATTAATCTACTCAAGTATATGTAAAAGTTCAGGGAAACAACGGGGTTAGTAGGTAGAGCAGTAGTTGAGGAACTAGGAAACCCAGCTTAGATCATGTAAGTTTGGCCAAGACATTTAAAACCCGTGAACCTTTACTCACCAAACAGAAATAGCAACCCCCTCCACACAGAGCACTTTGACATCTTTAGGGAAGAAACTCCACGTGTGTGTGTGAGGCAACAGTATGTTTGCTCACACCTTTGAGAGACTGAAACTCAGCTAATCCCTTAAGAACCCAGTGAGGAACGAGAGATCAGCTACTCAACCCATGCACCTCAACAAAACTAATGATTTTGCCAGATCTGCGGCCGCAGAAGAACCAGCTCCTCAGGCTTGTACTGCACTTCTCTGCCACCCGAAAAGTGTTGAAAGCACACCTGATTTCTGGAGCAGGGTTTGGAGGTTACACACCCCCGACCCCCCCCCACCCTGAGGTACTGTGATAGACATACCCTCGGTGGAACGATGGATGCTGCGTGTCCCAGGAGTGAGCAAGCAGCAGCATGGACCAGATGTTCAGATACCCGTGCTGCTCTGGAGCTGTCCAGGGAGCTGGAGGATTTGATCTAAAGCACTCAACAGGTGAAGCAGGGAAGGAAAATGGAAATGGCAAAGGGAGGGCAGAATGTGCACAAGAGAGAGTTAATTTGGAGGCATTACTGCCAAATCCTGCCCACAGCAGACAGGCCTGGCCATCAGCAGCTTGCTCCTGAAGAGCTCCATTATAATGCAGTTCACTTGGTCTTGGGGAAAAAAAAAAAAAAAATCAAGATCTTTTTTACACCATTATTTATTTACAGATTTGGCTACTGCTTATATAAATGATGGGATTCCACCCAGAAATAGCTTTTTGAAAACGAAGGAAAAACAACAACAACAACAATTGAAAACCAAAACAAAAAACCCAACCCAGAAGTAAGAATGTTGAACACTTGCTGCTGTTCAACTAGAATATTATTGGCAAGGTGATTCATTCGCTAACCCACAGCGCTATAAATAGTACTTTAACTTGGTCGAATGGAAACATACCCTTCGTATCTCCAGTCACTTGTTTGCCCATGTAGAACATGTGCGTTTTTGAGCTGGCCTAGGTGCACTCCAGGAAGGGCTAGCAAAGTTCCGTGACTCTCCATCACGCGTTCACTCCTGGTTAATTTTGCTGTACTTCCCTTACGACGTTGTTCATCTGCTCCATCAGACCATGGACTTGCAGGCAGTGAGAGGCTATTGTAACAGCTCAGCCGGTGTTTCCTCATATCATGGGCCAGTGATAGCAGGCCTCTGGCATCAATACCAAGTTCGGCGCCAACAGATATTTGGTCTGGCACCAGCAATAACAAGCTATGATGGTTTCTTTTTAAGTTTGTTTGGCAGCAGTAGCAAGAAACATTCACTATTCCTGGAAGAGAGCCACAGAATTTCACCAAATGGCTTCTGCATCATAACTTCATAACAAACATAACATAACTTCTAATTGCGGTGGAGCCTGTCTCTTAGCAAGCAATTCCGTCCTGACAATTACATCCAGACTTATCAATACCTGTGCTGCCTTCCAATCCCAGTCCTACTGTAAGAATAATCTCCTTGAAGAGACAATGGAGCTCCATGAGTCCATCACCATGTGGATTTTCTCTCTCTTGGTGCAGTTATATGAAACCAGGCAATCAGCTATGAAAAAAAGCCTGTAAGGACAGTTACTAAATTAAGTCATCACAAAATATGTTGTAAATACTGTGTTGACTTAACCTCGCTCCTCACCCTGCGCTCTTTCATGTCATGTACTTTCGCAGATTGCAGACCTGCAACATATTCCAGAGAGATTCATCTTATTGCCGCTGCGGAGCCCCACTCAAGCCCCTGAGGCTTTAACAAAGCACTAGTAGAGAGAATTAGCTATAAATTATCTGAGTCTCAAGACAGAGCAATCTCTGTTTTGACAGCTCCTTGCTAAATGGCACAGTGCTTCTGAGGAGGCCTCGTGGTCATACCTCAGCAGGCACAGCGCAGGAGAAGGACTCCGAAGAGCTCACTTCTACACACGGGGCTGCAACCGACTTGCCGAATGATTTTCACCAGGACTCACCTTCACTCCACTTTGCCTGTAAAACAGGAGACCTCTGAGATCTCTGGGTGGAAAGGACGGTGTAGGAACCAGGAATTACTTCTCCGGCACTGAGCATTGGTAACAACAGCAGTCACAACAGTGGTCATCCTCTTCACAGGAGAAAATCTGTCCCTGCCCATCCTCTCACAATCCAGTATGCTGGAGCAAAGAAATTTGCCTAGATGTAGACTTCTTACTGGGACATGAATTGGGCACGGGGAGGAAGTGATGCTAAGCTCCTGGCATGGGAAAATTTCATTCTGAGCAACAGCTCCCAAGAAAATAAAGACTGTGTGAAAGGACAGCTGAAATGGAAGTCCCCATGGTAAATTCAGCTCCCAGTACCTGCCAAAGACATGAGAAAATCGCTGCCCACAGGGAATGGCTTTCCTGGTGAAAAAGTCCAACCCTGTGGAGCTCCCAATATGGGCATTCACGCAGACACACATTCCACTTCAGTGATCAAACTCTTCCTCCCAGGTCTAAATGAATTTCCACTAACCGCCTTCCTTACCGCTCAGTCCCTGGCTGCCTGGATTTCCTTCAACTATAAAAATATCCTTGGTGCGATTAGCCAGCCTTCGCAGACTCTGCAGTCCTGCCGTGGGCAGCCCCTCCACAGAGAACTCTTTGAACCAGTCTGTTGTTGCTAGTGTAGTGTATCGCGTTGTCCAGTTTCATCATTCCTGGCAAGGCAGCACAATTCCACAGCTTGCGGCAGGAGAGGAGAAGAGATGATGAAGCACTTCGCCCGGACGGTGTGCGGACCTCTCAGATGTACATATAAGCTTGCGCATAAGGTAGGACCTTCCCCATCAGCACAGAGAGACCTTTATTGACCAGTTGTGCTCATACGACCTTACCTGGAAGCCCTCTCTAATCTAGTTAGCAGTCTGGATGGACAGAAGGTAGAAAAGATGATAAGAAAGGATTGGGAGGAAAAAAAAAAAGGATTTAAAAATGAAATTAAAAGTAAGACCATAGGATGACACACCTTTGCACGGTGTTTGCTGAAGTGTAAAACCAAATCATGGTGTAAAGCACGATGGAGACAACACAACTGGATCAACCAAAAACATACCTGCAACCACCAGCCAGTGCAGCCCTTTGCCACGTTTGTCTAGGAATATTTTCACAATTCACAGCGTGAGCAAACTGGAAAGGACTACACTGCCCTACCTCCAGATACCCGTTGGCACAGTCTTACTGCTTCTGAATGGGTCAAATACTACAGAAAACGGGAAGCAAAGTTGAGCGCGTGCTGTTCAAGCAACCATTCACATTCTCCCCTTTGTCCTTGGCTGGGTACCGTTTGGGGTGGGAAAAGAGTGTGTCACACATCAAAAAACAGTCCTGCTCTGCTGCTCCGAAGAGGAAGAGACATTTCATTTCAGAACAAAGAATTGGATTTTTTTTGCATTGCTTCACTAGAGGTTTTTGGAGGCTTTTCTTGGGGTGATGGGGGTGGAGTGTTTGGCTTTGCTATAATACAGCACATCAAAGCGCTTTTGATGTGAAGTTTACTTAACAGAATCAGTTTTTCCGATGATTGTGTTAATCTTTATAAACCTGAAGGCGATACTGTGCCTTTTAAGAAACTATAGCAGGAAAAGACTTGAGGTTACATATACTCTCAGTGGTGAGAGATGGGAGTAGTTGGGCTATTTCGCCACTTCTGACAACTTCACCGGTTGTTTCACGGGTAGCAATAGCAATGGGCTTGACCTCGCTCTCTCCTGGGCCAGGAAGGATCTATTTAAACCCTGCACGGTCCTTCACACAAGCACCTTCACATGTTTTCTCAGGAAAGAGCCACCACAGATGTCAAGGGCCGGTTTACAACAGACACGCGCTCAGAGGCCGCGAAGGGGCCTTGAGTCGAACCAGCGCTGGTCTTTGAAAGGCTCCCTGCTCCCAGCCATTAATAGCTATTATCGTTGTACCTGTATTATTTTGAGCACAAGCTTCTGTCCCCTCTTAAACCTTGCAAAACCAGCTTGGCCATCCACTCCTAGTCTTGAAGTATGGCTCTGAAAAAGCTTCTGTTGTGTCTGACGTGTTTACCTACAGCATTTGAATGACTTTTTAAGTTCTTTGAATAAAGATAAGAGACAGTGTGTGTACATTTTCCACACAAATAGTGGAACGGTAATAAAATAAACATCAAAGGTAAGCTAGCAAATCATCGCTGCTTCACTGCTATTTACAACAAAAGCAGGAAGAGGAAAAAACCTCCCTGCGCCATCGGCATCGTCTTAGAAAAGACAAGTTTTGGAAGGAACGATAACTGCTTCCCATACCCTTAAACACAAACACTGGCACCTCCAGCTAACACAACGCTTCGCTGAAAGATCTCGGTTTACATTACACGGAGACAACAACAACAAGGAACCAAGAGAGGTCTCCCTCCTCTTAGTTTTGTCTTTCTGAACTGGCAGCTTTTCCGAAAGGGTTCAGCTTTAGCAAGAGCGGGAAGGCATCGAACCGAGCCGCACGAATTAAAGTTCACAGAAGTACCAGCAGAAGGACAGAAGACGCTCCCATCATTCAGTGTTTACTACTGAAGATTCACCCGGACTGAAGAAACGTTTCAGCTCTGAAACACAGTGCAGGTGTGGGTGGGAACGTGGATTCTACTCAGCAGAGACCGAGACAGAAAGCAGCGCTGCTTGTTTCCTCTGCTCGTCTTCTAAACCTGCCTTTTTTCATGTTCCTCTCCAACACTCCCACTCCTGCCAGACCATGGCGGTGCGGTCCTGCCCAACTCTGCATTAGATATTTATTCCACAATAAGGTCCAATCTAGAAAGCTTGCTCTTGGATAAGATGGAGCAATCCAACTCTTAACTCCAGGACATAAAATTCAAAGTGTGTGCATGAGAAAAAAATATAAGCACCACACTGGATTTCTGCTGAGGTTTTGGTTTGGTTCTTGTTCCACGGACGCCAGCACTACTGCCCTGTGAACTCAGGCGGGGTTTTGCAATTGGCTTTGAACAAGTGAGCAGGGTAGGACCGGACAGGGAGTTTTCAGAGAGCCTGCAGCTCTCCTCATTGAGCGGTTCTCTCCAGCGTGCTGCTGGGGGACGCAAAACCCCTGAAGGAGGCAAGACCCCTGGACAACTTAACCTAAAAACAAACCGAAAAATCACAAGCAATTTTTCTAGGATGAAAAGCACCGGAGTGGAATTACAGAACACCTTTTGACCCGGGTTTTGCAGAAAATTTATAGACCCACAATGTGCAAAAAAAAAAAAACCCGTTATGATAAAGTCACTATTAAAAAAAAACAAAAACAACATAATAAAAGATTTTATTGGAGAGCGACAATTGTAACAGGCTATGAACGCACCACCCGGAAGAGATCAAGCAGAGCTACGATACGCACGTGAACACACTGAAAACCAAGGCTTTAGCCCGCTTAAAACTAAGGTTTTTCCTAACTCTCCGGCGGCCAAAGCCCACAGCATCGCCTACCTGCTCCCATGCCACCCCTGCACCAGGTGTGGCCGCGGCAGGAGGAAAGAGGGGCCAGGACCGAAACGCCTTCTCCAGGCTACATAAACCATGAGGAGCACGAGCTGCGAAGCCGTGTGCTGTTTTCCGGCAGGCTGTAAGACAAACGCGTTTCGTGAGACAACTTTCCAACCAGACCTCGCTGTCATCCCGGCTAATCGCGGCCCGGCGCTCCCCCACCTTTGCTACCTCGCTTCTCCACCCACCCGCCTTCCCGACCCCGGCGCTGGCTCCGCCTCTCGCCGGCGTTATAATGGGCTGGGCTGAAGGTGGTGGAGGGACGCAGATCCACGGGGGAAGAGGGCGATGATGCCCGTGACACGGGGAACCCCGGCGAGGCGGCGTCCCGGCGCTGACGGGCCCCGGCAGGAGTGACCCCCCGACGTGCTTTCCCGAGCTTCGCCCGGCGCCAGCGCCCCGAGGAGGACC
>VZZY01002709.1:305-13170 GCA_013400335.1 Eurystomus gularis
TGGTAACAATCTGCCAGTAAAATATAGATACAATGAGCCTTTTGTTTCTATTTGTTTCTGTGTTGTGACTTCTGTTCCAAATTCTAATAGGCTTGGAGAGGACATATTAGGACACTGATTTGTTCCACATCTCATCATAAGGGCTAATCTCATTTCAGTGAAGAGTTGTGAGGCGAGTGAGATGTGAGCACTGTGTCCTTTGCTTGATATCAGGGCAGAAAGTGGTGAAAGTGCCATGAAGAGCAAAAGGCCAATGTATCTATAGTGTTGTATTCAGGCAAGATTAAGTCAAATAGTTCAGTAAGCATTGGATTAAGGAATTTTTTTTTGAGCTATGTTTTCTACATAGATTTAGAATACTAATAGATAATTAATCTCATTAGTATAGTTTATAGTGTGTCAAGATCTAGTGCCTTTCAGAATTAATATCATCACAAAATCACCAAGTTCGAAGGATTCTCCAAAATCATGAGTCTGAGGAAAGGCACAGCACACTAGATAGAAGCTTCACTTCTGCTGATGAGCTGAAGTTAATCGATCAGCCATTTAATCATGACATGAAAATCTGAACGAGTCAGTCCCTGAAAAGTGATTCCACAGGCCTGCTTTCATGTTAAAAAAACATTTTTTTTTTCCCAAATTAAAATTATTCTCCTTTCAGTATGGCCCATACTACATTTTACTAGCATTTTCTATTTGGCTTTTGTGTCTCTTACTATCACTATGACAATGTCAATGATGCAGACAGGGAGGCATAACTAGTGTCTTACAAGCGCATGTTTAAAGGGTAGCTTTTTCTTTCCCAGCTGCGTATTTCATTAAACTCTGTCCTGATCCACTGTAAGTAACAATCACAAGTACTGTTTTCATGTGAATAGGTATTTTCACTTGTGCTTCCAGAGCTTTCCTGCTGGGGATCCCATTTCTAGTATCTTATGAAACTTGTGGCTGCTCCCTGTTGGTGGCTTAGGTTCTGGAGGTGAATTTTCTCCTGACCATTGGCTTCATTCCCAAATACCACAACTTAGTCTGTCTGTGGCTGCTTCAGAGCATGAGTGAGTGTTACCTGTCAATTTCTGAACTTTCATTTGTAGTGCAAAAGTTATCAGCCAAAGCTAAGAAAAAGCTTTCCCATCTCTGCTCTTGTCATTTAAATTTCTTGCTTTTCATTCCAGTTGGTCTATCAGATTTTCCACTGCACGTGTATCTCCAGAGATCTCAGAATCCCAAATCCTTTTCTAAAATTGAGCAGGTGTGCATTTTTAGCATCCAGTTTTGTCTGTTTCTTACTTGCATTTGGCACCAGAAAATTTTTAATAAAATCTTTTATACTGATTCTGTCATCTGTTCTCATCAGTTATCTGCAGTGACCCTGTTGGCATTGGCCAGGTTCTTAATTTTTAGTCACTTACTGTTATTACTTGCTTCTCTATCCTGAAGCTTACTTCTGCTGTCTGCTTTCTGGCCACTTGACCTCACTTAGACTCAACTCAGAATGATATTGCAAATATTGGAGTACCTAGAGAAAAAGCAGGACTGAAAAACTCAGGACCTATTTCTTGTATCCTACTGTGAGAGACTCATTATGAACATGTATATTGGCAATCTTTACTTCTGTATTCCAGCTCAAGAAGTCTACAGGAGAGCATGAATATTGTAAAACCATCCATATTTGATGCCTGTTAATCACTTCTCAGTCTCATTTAACACCATTTGAAGGCCGAAGTGTTGAAGTCCCAGTTGATGCTGTGGGAAAGGGACATATCAGATCCAGAGGTTTATACCAGCCACTCAGATTCCAGATGATAAATTATCCCACTTTGTACACTGGAGAGGAGTAGTTTCCTCTTGACTTTCAGATTACCAAGACAGTTAACTGTATGTTACATACAAATGCCATTCTGAATGTATTCTATCTGGAAAAAAAAGTATTTTTTTCTTACCGGTTCATAAGATGATTCCTTCTGAGGGGAATAGCTGTGAAACAAGGAGACTGTAAAGACTGATGGTCAAGAGAGGGAGCAGGGGACAAAATTGACCTTGTCTTGTAGAAGAAATAGCAAAGATGATAGTACAAGTATTTTCATGATGCTGATCATATCTACAGCCATATCTTTTCTGATTTGTCTACTTCCCTATTCAGCTCTGTTTTTGAGAGGAATAGGCAGGACTTCTTTCTTTCATATAATAATAGAAAGCATGGCTAACTTTGTAGGACCATGAAACACTGGAGGAGTGTTATATTTGCCTTCATAAATTTCTTGACAGTGAACAAGCTTAGCCTGTAGAAAAATAATGTGTTATACCTTCAAATACAGGGGCAGTCTATGTGGATTTGGAGTGGTTCTCCAAACACTTATAGGCTCAGGAGGAAAGGCTTGTGAATGTTAAGTTGGTACTTTGGCCATGAATACAGCTTGCCCATAAACACACATATGTGGGAAGCTATTAACTATTAATATACACTCAGTGAAACACTGAAGCCTGGTGTATAATCACATATAGTATTGAGCTACATTAAAAACCCACATCTATAGCAGTGATTACTCCTTGTACTTGAAATTCATTTGGGAGATGAAAGCTTATTGGTAAGGTAGAATATCCTATTCTGAGTCAGAATTACTACTGCTCCACGGCCTGGTCTAGCTTCCAATGGGACTTGAAAAGCTGTTTTGAGCTTTCGCATTCTACTGGTGTATGAGAGCTGTTCACAAGTTTCTTAATGATGATTTATCAATATGCGAATTCACTCCACCTCCACAACGTGTCCAAAATAACCACCACTTGTTCTCCAATGAACAGGCCAGAATGTTTCTTCTGGATAAGGTGTTTTTAATGGGACATATGCAAAAAGATTAGGGGAAGAGCAGCTGACTTGTTTTTGTTCTACTGTGAAGCTTGTTGACTATGCATAAAGGTTTCTATGATTCTTAAGGTTTGTGTATTGTATATTTAATTGTTTGAAGCATACTTGAAATCTTAATTAGACAGGCTTTTACAGAGGATGCTGAAATAGCAACAAACTAGGTATTTACCTGATTCATAGTAAAGAATTCTAAACATTTCATATATTCTGGTTTTCTGTTATTAAATTCAATAGGATTCATACTATATATTTAACTTCTCCCCTCTTCTTAAGTGCCTGATCAACCTAAGGCATATGCATTTTCCAAAAATTGTTCACCTACTTTATTCTTTCGTGTTTTAAAGCGGACCTATATTTTTATGTACCAAATTGGAACAGTAATTTTTAGCACATTGTGTGAAGATTTAATTGTGCAACTCTCGTTAAAGCTAATGGAGATTGTGATTTCATATTCCCTTAAGTGTCCTTATGTTGCTGGTCTGGGAAAAAGTTGTACTGCCAGAGACATGTGCACATCTGTTTCAGTGAGGATCTGTCTAGCAGGCTTAATTTTCTTTTCAGATCTGAGCCCAAAGTCCTTGAATAACTGGTCTCATATGTGTAATCAAACTAAATCAGATCTTTTGAGTTCAGGAGAAGAATTAGTAAATGAAATGGACAGATTTAGTTCAAATTACCAATATATTGCCTTTCTGTGGGATTTGGCCCAAGAGAAAAGGTACCTGTAACAACTTGCAGACATAGTGCCTTTATTTGTGCTAATAGTCACTTCTGTTTGGCAAGTGAATTTCAAATGGCTAGAGGAGGTGAACTATTTCAGTCTAACATTGTCAAGACTGACCTCATTCTTTTCTGCTCCTTTCAATAGGGTTTTTGATATTTTTATTTACTTTATAGATTTCAGCACAAATTTGGCCCTTAAAATACTGTTTTATCCAATTAAGGGATGAGATGAAAACTTAGCTTTGCTTTATGTCATTTTTGCAGGGGAAGATATTTTATGCTGGTTTCAATCTGAATTAATGGAAATCTCTTTCACTGTAGAAATAAAACTTTACAAGGAACCCCCTTCTATCTCTATGTGGAAGTATTGCTCTTCATTTCAGCTACACTGAATACTGACTTTCAGAGAGAGAGAGAGAGAAATCTTAACCTGTTGTCACCCTGGAACAAAATTATGTCTCTAGAATAAGAATTAAACACATAATAGCAAAAAAAAAAAATAAATTATTGTGACTGTATAGTTTTAGCACAGAAATATACAGGAAGATCCATCTAAACACAAGGATAAACTTCATTACTGTGAGAGTGACAGAGCACTGGAACAGGCTGCCCAGAGAGGTTGTGAATTCTCCTTCGGTTCAAAGGTTCAAACGGTTCAAAACCGTTCTGGATGTGTTCCTGTGCAACCTGCTGTAGGTGAATCTGCTTTGGCAGAAGAGGTGGACTAGATAATTTCCAGAAGTCACTTCCAACCCCTACCATTCTGTGATTCTGTGATGTACTGCTGAGGATTCAATTTCCACTAAGATCGACAAGGAAGTACTATGGTAATTTTTTGACGTGCTCAGTAGCATGACCAATTCCTGCCTGAACTGCTACGGAACTATTTGAGACTGAAAGGAAAGATGGGCAGGAGAAGTGGGGAAATATGCTGTACTTCATTAGGAGAAAACAGAAATGACAATTAGAGCTCAGTGATTTACAACGGAACTTTCTGACGTATGCAGGACACAGGGACCACAGTTGAGTATGAAAATTATCCCGGATCCCACAGGTATTTTGCTGTGTGCATGTACAAATTAAAAATATAAGGAGTTTGTGAGTAAGCACTCGTTATCCATCATTTTCCCTCTTTTTTGGCTGGTATCAACTGTCAACTATATCTCAAATGTAGATAGCCCTGCTTGGCCTATGTCTGCTCTCCCTCCCAGCCCAGGTTACCCATATCATATGACCTCCAAAGAGGGGAAAAAGGAGGTGTTGTGTGTCCCCTCCCTGGGAGTGTTCAAGGTCAGGTCGTATGAGGTTTGGGCAGCCTGATCTAGTGGAAGGTGTCCTTGCCCATGGCAGGAGGGTTGGAACTAGGTGATGTTTAATGTCTCTTCCAACCCAAACCATTCTATGGTTCTACAATTCTATGAAATTTGCCCTCCTCTGCTATGCTATAAAACATAAGAAAGTGTATCATAAATAGAAAAGTAGCAGGATGGTCAATGGACAAACATGCTATCTTATTAAAGAAGGCAAAAACATTCCATATGAGCCTAGAGAAATGAAAGCTGGGAACAGGCATGATTGCTGTGTGATTAATTAGATACGCTCAGGAGACTGCTCAAGATGCACATTTTCACAAAGAGCAAAGGAGTTATTGAAATGCCACCCTCTGTAGGTTCATTTTCTTCCATTTCCTTTCTGCAATACCCACTAACATCACACTTGCTGTACCTCAATTTTCCCTCCGTTCACATCTCCTGAGGCTCCTACTGCAAGCTTTCTACCTCTTCTTGCCTCTGCACCCTTTCGTCTCCCTCCCATAGCGCAGGTCTCTCACCAGTACCTTGCGGCCCCCTCATACAGGCTTTACACACCTTCTTGTGTGGGCAAAACCCAGCATGTTAGGATTAATCTAGACATGCTGACAAGCTTCTATCAAACAGTGAAAAAAGGCTGAGCTTCCTCTGTTCTGCTGTGGCAGCAGAAGCTCCTCATTTCAAGCATGCTACTGACTTTTTAACAGGACTAGTAGGAGTCTGCTGTCTGCAAGACAGCCTCCTGCCCTGCCTCATATTTTTTTGAAAGTCTCTAGCAATTCAAAACAGAAAGCCTAGTCATACAAGTCTCCATCTTTCTGGAAAACATCCTAAAAGAAGAATATAATGTTACAATATTTGGAAATAAACTGATCAATGATGCATTTTAGGCTGAAAATGGCAAAAAGAATTTAACTTTTTAGGGTACAATTTGAAGGCAGCCTTCTGACATGAGTTGTGCAGAACAAAAAAAAAAAAGACTTAAGATGTAGCTTGATAACATTTCCAAAAAGTAAGCTTTGCTGCCAAAGACAGGATGTGACATCCCATGATATTCCTTGCAATTTCATAAACAGTATAATACAGCACAATTGAAATACAGGCTGAAGCAAAGGCTTATTCTCTTATAATTTTGAATCACAACATAGTAATTTCCAGGAACAGACGAATTCAGAACTGCTGAACCCATGGGTCCAGAACTTCCACTGGGGATGGGGCAGAAAAACTGCACTTCCTAATAGGAAGCTAAAGAGCCAACACAGAGTCTTTTCCAAAAAAAACTTTTGTAGTGTTGGCTGAAGCATTTATTTCCTCTGCATCCAGACTATTTTTTTGCTTTGTTGTACCTTTTAACTGGCATAGATACCAACCGTCGTTAGCTGCCAACTGCCAGTAAAGCCGCATCTGAGTTGAGATATGTGTCTTTATCCTTCTTTGATTGCATTGAGCTCACACACCTGTCCCGAGTTCAGAGAACAGATGAAATAGGAAATAGCCAGGAGAAATCAAGAAAATTGAAGAACAAGTTATAAGAATACAGTGTGCTTGTATATCTTAATAACAGGCAACCGAAATTAATTTAAGTACTATCTAAGATTCCTACTGTCAAAACTTTCTGTACCAGAATTAATGGGTTTCTGTAGTTTTTCATGTTCCCTTATCTTGTATCCAGGATGACTCTTATGATCCCTGCCAGCTGTATGACCTCTGATACTGCTTTTCTTTTTTAATTTAAAAAACAATCTTAGAGGCACTTTTGTGCCCTTTAATAAAGAGTTGAACAATTCTGGAATGGAAATCACTCATGAAGCCTTTTTTTATTTTAATCAGTTTTTCTGTAGTTTATGATGTATATAAAATCAATTAGAACAGTGTCTGATTAATGAGTCATTACTGTCCTCAGTTGTAAATCAACCATTGTGAAGTTAATAATTTGTTTCTTATCTCATGTAAATTAGGGTGCAACTAATGAAATAGCAAACATTTTGCTGAATCTTGTGCTTTTCCCAGCCTTTAAGCTAGGTAAAATAACGCATGTTCACTTTTGAAATGGAAATATCAATTCAAATCACAAGATTGCAGAAGCAACCTTAGCATAACTCCACAGGTGGCATTTTTGCTTCTGCAGTGATATAAATGAATGCCCCGTCATTGTGCTTTTAAAGATATTGGAACAAGACATGAACTGGTACTAAAGTACTCAAGTTATTCTTTGACTGAGATGAGGAACTGAGATCACAATCTACTTACAGAACTTAAAGTTATCATATTTGTAACTGAGGAGGAAGGACTTGTAGTTCACAAAGGCCTGGTTAAATTAACCCAGGTACTAACGATAATACAGCCTGTGCTGAAGATCATGAAAAAATGGCTTCACCCAAGCACTGTGGTACCCAATGTGTGGCTGATGTCCATGTCACTATGGCTTTGCTGTTCATCAGACCCAAGCTGCTTAGATCAATACTGAGATTATTCTTTTTCAATCATAGAATAAATTTATATACAGCTTCTGTGGCAGTTTTATAAGATATGAGTCTTCTTGAAGAGTTTCCAGTCAGCATGACTCTATTTGGTCCGTCTAGATACAAACCATTTCTTAAATATTGTCTTGAATGCTTTTCCTTGTGCCTTACTCATTTATGTTGCTATGTGTTTTTCCTCATGACTGTTATTTTTCAGTGTACCATGAATCAATTCATTTGTATCTCATGTTTGTTCACAATACTCATGTCTGAGCTATGAAAGTCAATGATGGAAATTGAAACCACAGAATTTAAGGTTCAATTGCAGTGGGTTATTTGTTATTTTTGCCCATTACTTTGGCGAGGTTTTTGAGAAATTGTAAGTTAATCTTGGTTGAACACATGCAAAAATGTCTCATGTACCCTAATTTCCATATCCAAGTATAAGTAATCGTAAACAGCAACCCTCAGGAGTGAGCAGATAAGCACATAGCTTTCAAGACAAGTAGGATAGGATTAGACTTATATTTATTCTCTTCTAAGCTTTTCTAACTTCAGAAAGGTACCAGCTGAGGCACTGCCTGCTATGACAATGAATAATTTTCTGACTATGCAAGATAATTAGTCTATTAAAGAGAAATCAATTAACAAAAACATTTGCAAAGGTATTCTATTTGCTAAGAATCTTATGCTATGGAAAAAACCTGAACTACCATGCCAAGGAGTATCTCTGATATTGTGGTGTCAGAGGTATGTAATATATCCAGAGAGCAAACGTAGGTCTTCTCTCCAGTTCCTCCTGTTCCTCCTGTTAGAATTTAAAAAAAAAAAAGCAAAACAACTCAGATTCTATAGGTCAATGTATAGTTCATGCTTTATGAGTTCTCCAAACACCAGACTGGAACTGGCATTCATTTAGCAACATATGATTGGTCTCATGGGAATAAAGAGGAGGGCAGCAGGGAAACTGGACAAGGATTTCATAGGGAGGTTGGGAATGTGAACCAGTAGGCACCAAAATTAGACATGTAATTAGAGGATGTTATCATGGTGCAAAACAAATTAAGACTGCATAGATATACTGGCATATCATACTGGTCAAGTACTGACTTCTAGAATTTTAATAACATTCTTTTAAACCAAATTTTAAAGAATTATTTATTCACATGAATATACACATACCCATATGTAATACCAAACATACTAAATACTTGTTAAAAGACCATTTTGATTGCACTGTCAAGCACTATAGACTCATGAAATGCCTGAATTACGCATGTACAGGCAACCCAGTTTGCCCCCTTGTGTGACTACACTACAACACAGGTAAATCCTCATAGTTTCTAAGGCTGAAGCTCTGCTATATATTTCAACACCAGATGAAATTCCTATGAAGATTTTTCCAGCCATAAGGCTTGGGAGTTTTTCTAATAAAATTTCTACAACAGGAGAAGTTAGGACAGTGCTAGTAACACTGGCATTATTTCTGAAATCAGTGTTAGTAAAAGTATTGTGAGTGCTGTTGACAGTCTGACATGGCAAAACATTAAAAAGTGTCGGTAATCAAATGTCCTCCTAACCAAGCTCTTGCTTAAGTCACCTCTTCCTGTTCAGAAGGTATAGAGTGCCCAATTTCACAGGTTTGTAATAAGAATTTTATTGCTAGTACAATCTTTGAATCTTGACATTTAATTTAAAATAATTTTAAATCTTGTTGCCAGTGTTGTACTAGGCAAATGCAAGACTGTGGCAAAATATTTAGGGTAGTGTCTGGTTTTGTTTTCAAGAGCTGACAAAATGAATTTCAGCTTGGACTCAGTAATAACCTAGAAAAACTAGCAAAGGAAAGTGAGAGAGTGGGATCATTAAAAATCAGTCATTTTCCTGTACCCTTTGGAAACTGAAGGGAATAGATGCTGTGAAACCATCAAACTGTAACAAATAGTTTTAAATCATTCAGAATTAGATGGCCTTGTGCCAGTTCAGCCATCATCATTTTATGCTGCCAGAAGTTGCCTGATCATACAGACCAACTCTGAACTCAGCAACATCCCCTCAGAAGTCTTCTTTCAGACAGTCCTGCCATAGGTTCCTCTGCTGCCCACTGTGGGGCCAGCATTGCCTGCTGGACACAACGGACAGAGACGGCTCCCTCAGTGGCCCTTCACATGGAACGACACCACCCAGAGAGCTCAGCAAGATGCAACCAACCCCAACAGAAGCCACACCCAACAGGAAACTCCTCCAACTGATCAGCTCCTGGTTGACACAGTAATGGCCTCGCCCACCACCCCAACCATGACCACCTGGGTGAGGGCAGAGCCACAAAGACACAGGTGGACCAGATTCTGCCTCTGGAACCTGAAGCCAATGGGGAAACAAAACATTCTGCTAGGTTGTGACTTATCCACAGGTTACCTCCAACTTGGGGCCCACAACTCAGTCCCTAGCACTTCACATGGCAACTTCACAGTACAGAAAGGTGTAGTTTTATGCAAAGCCACTTGAGAGGGGATCATATCTGGCTCCTTACACATTAAAGGTAGGAATACTGCAAATTTTGCCTTTTCTCTATCTATATTCATGTTACATGCACAACCTCAGTCACTCCAGAAGAGGCTCATTTCAGACTTGGTAGTAGCCACAGAACTTACTCTGTCCCCTTGTGCCCACAGCACATTAACCAGATATGTCCATACAAGTCATTAGCATCCTGGGGTTGTTGGCGGGCAGGGAAGAAGAAAGGCTCTTTCAGAGTTTGGCAGCTTTTCATCCAGATCCTGCTGTTCTGTGAAGGGTTTTTAGGCATTTTCCAGAGCCCTTGACTTGCACTCTGAGACACTTCCTGAAAACACTTATTTGTATCTGTCAGTAGGCTCTTGCGGAGGACAGTAAATACATTTGGGCAGATACCAGCATCTTAAAATGTCATTGGGTATTGTAATGATAAAAAATATCCACTCTCTCTTAAAGTCCTGGACTTTTTATTTGCTTGGAGACAGCTCTGGTGATGCCCCAGTGAGGGCGTTAAGAATCTTTGGGTCCATTTGTGGCTAAAAATATTTTGAAACACTGAGAAAAAGTTTTACTTTTCTGCTCTGCTGTGATTGCAAACAAATCATCTCCAGCTGTAATGAATTCTCTCTGTGAAAATCTACAGTGCAGCAGCAATAAAACTGGAGATACTCTTCTTGGAGATGTTGCTTTATGACCAAAGGAATCCCAGTGCAGCTGCCTCTTCAATATTTGCAGATCTCTTGCTTCTCTGATTATACAACACACAAAGCTGCCTCTTCCTTCTCCAGTATTTCCCAGCATGTCTCCTGGCTGCAGAGTACTAGGAAGCCCCAAGGCTTGCACTGTGCAGTGGAAGATCTGTCTTTTGAGCAGCACAGTGTTTTGGGGAACAAGTTCAAATAAAGTACTTACCTGGCTTGCCCAATCTGAGGGCACCTTTCAAATCTTTCCAGATTCAGTTAAAGGAAATTTGTATTCTGTTGCTCCAACTCTGCACTGATAGCCTCATCCTCAGCACTGAAAAGCAGCCTTGTGCATCAATACCCTCCAGAGAAAAATGCAGCAAAGGACCAAATGGTGCTTCTTCATCAGCTGTCTATATCCTGTCACTGGAGAAGGGAATTTGAGAGTGTCAAGAGACATGGACTTTCTCCAGATACTTTTGCCTATTTTTGTCTAAAACCTTTTTTGGAAAAAAGAAATCCCAGACCCATCTTCTTCTCATACATCTTTACAAGTTCAGGGCCATGACCGTTTCTGAGATCATAGCATTGCTTCCAAAAGTAAAACTGGTTAAAGTCTCGCAGACTTCAGGATATTTATTTTTGCATTGTTGCATCAGTCATTACATAGGCAATAACTGTAGTTATTTGTAAGTAATCTTTCCCATTAAAAAAAAAAAAATTGTATTTATTTCTGAAAGTTTTTTAAATTATTATTATTTTGCTTATGCCAGGCATACCTTTTTCTTAATGCACCAAAACTAGGTCATTATTTTCTACCAAAGAATTTCACATTTTATAAAGAAAGCTTTTATTGTAATGCTAAAGAGCTGTTCAAATTCTGTTCTAGGTGGTGAGTTGTTTAATTTTCATGTAACTTCATGTAATGCCCTGGTTATCCGCAATGTCCTCAGTTTGTATCTCTAGATATCCTTGGTTTGCATCTATTTTGACTGCAGAGACTTTTGCCAGCCATATACATTCCCTTTTCTGAATCTTACTGAGCTCACATATCATATCAATGCATTCCAGAAACTAGTTTTATGTTATAATATGAAAGAAACTTTCCAATTAGTCTTACATTTCTTGCCTTTAATTTTTTACTGGATATCATTTTATTCTTTTGCTGTAGGAGTTGATAAACATACTTACCTCATCCATTTCCTCTTTTGCATTTATTATGTTCAATAACTGTAATTAATCTCCTCTACAAGGCAAACAAACCTAATCCTCTCAGTCTCCCAGAGGAGGACTGCTCTCTGTATCTCTGATTATTTCTTTTCACCTAACTGCAAACTGTATTTTATTTTCATTTGGTAAATAACTTGGTTGTAATATCACATTCATCTCTGTGGAGTCCATCTCAAGTGGTGGCATAACACTGGGTTTTGTATTCTAGTGTCCTACTACATTCTCATTTGCTGTATTTGCTGCTCTATTTTTCTTCCTAGGAGGTCAAAGTTTAGTTAAAAAACCAAACAAAACACCAATTATTAGAAATGCAGAATGATTATTCCAGGTTTTTTAACCCAGTATTTTAAAGTCTTTGTTTCTGAAGACTTGTTTCTATCTGCCATCCACCTTAACCACTCATCTGTGAAAGGACAATCTGGAGTTATTCAACTTTCCCTAGATTTACCTCACACAGAATAGCTGAAGGGAAGATAATACCTAGATGGAAATTTTAGTGCCTCACTCCTGAGTTTGTCATTATTCACACCCTATCTTGTGAAGCTCCAGACACTGCTCTTTTACCAGCTTTCTGCACTGGATTTTGCATTCTCCTATGGACTCAGACTCTCAGCTCTTGTGATCTCTCTGGAGGTGTTCTTGGATGAATCTCAGACTTCCCAGTTCAGCCTCATGACTGCTTCCAAGACCCATTCTGGCTTCTCAGCTAATGAGAAAAGTTGCTTTAAAACTTGTAAAAAGGACTAAGGAAAAAAATTTGGAGAAGTTGAGCTTAGAAGACATCTTGAAAGTTCTCCATTAACCAGCACAAACTTTGTGTCTTAATACTGGAGCAAGTTAGTCTCACATTGGCACAGTAACACGATAAACCTGTCCGTTCTTAAATTGTGAAAGTGTCTTATTAGCAGCCCTTTCAGGTAAATGAATTGAGCATTGCCAATTACAACATCCCCATGTGTATGTGTCCCATAAGGTGAGTATTTTAAAGTAGGCAAATTGAAGCCTTTCTCCATCCTGTCTTCTAACAGCCCATCACTCCTAAACAGGCTTATGTTTTTGTGGTGAACCGACCAC
>VZZY01002712.1:11911-23584 GCA_013400335.1 Eurystomus gularis
GAAGAAGTGGTGCCGAAGAAACTGCACCAAATCTGCGCTGCCAGAAAAGACGTGCTGCCAGAAAAGTTGCACCAAAGAAACTGCACTGAAAAGCTACAAGCCGCTGACGTCATCGAAACCACCCACGTCTGCTGGTCGGGCATCGTTGCCTTTCCACGGGGACCATCGCCGAACGCTGAAAGGACAGATGACGACACATACACGCACACACATGCACCATCCACACATACAGGTCATATCTTGACATAATTAAGTCCTTATTTGCCCTTATCTCTCGGTGGGTGAGAGGGGGAGTGAATGGGTGGGCGTGGTGTTCTTTAATATTGTAATATTTCCATATAGTAAATAAGGTTTTATTTGAATATATTTAGTAATAAACTTGTTAAATACTCATTCGATCTCCGTGTTTGCTTGCGAGCCTGGTGGTGAGACATTCCACTTTGCCCTCAACCCTTCTCCCTTTGGGAGGTGGTCGGACCTCTGCGCACCCGACCACAACAGAGGGTTATAAAATTATTAGGCTATTTTTATACCTGCTTAAAAATACTGCTACAAAATGAAATAATAAAATTTAAAAACCATGTTAATTATTTTCCATGTTTTCTGGATTCCCTTGCTGCAACTGATAATGAAATGTTGCTACTGCTTTAAAATGAGTCAGGAACAGTCCTGTCATATTCCTAAACCAATGAGGTTGATGAAAAAAAAACACAGAACTCTGAATTAAGATCTTGACTATGAGAATCATGTTCACTTTTTTGGTTTAGTCCTTATGTCACGTTATGTGTTACACTTGCAAAGTCTGTAATATTGTATTCTGCTCCTAGGAGACACCAGAATACATTACAGTGAAAAGGTAGTTTTTAGCTGCTGTTGTAAAGGCCTAGAGGGTTTAAGTGAGGGTTTATGGTTAATATTTTTTAAAATTTGGCTTGTAAAAGACATTAAAATCTGTACTGCAAAACAAAAGCAGGCAGTTTGTAGAGTTTTTAATAATCTGGGACTTGTCTCAAAGCCTACAGAAAAACAGTGCAAACTTGAACATGTAATTGAGGTGTGTGCTTTGTATTTGATTCAGAAGCTGGATTCTGGAACTGAATTCAGGAATGCATGGTTCAGTATCAAAGGCAGAATGGACGTAGTCCTCCCCGGACACCAGCCATTGAAGAAGGAGCTTAACACTTGTGATCCCTCATACTGACTATGACATATATGGGATGAAATACCTTGCAGTTTAGGGTCACCTGTCCTGTCTACTACTCCCAGAAGTTGCAGCCTTTTACTTTCTGCACCCTGAACATAGCACACAAGATATAACCTTGGTTTGCTTAGGAGCAAATATAAGCAAGAGCCTGTCTGCACACCAATCCTCAGTAGTAACTATAAACATCACTGCTAGAAGCAGACACTTTCTGCAAACCTAAGTTGCTAACTTCAGAAAGTGCAGTTATTTAGAAGAGACTTAGCTGAAAAGTAAAATCACTGAACAGAATTAGTTCTGTTTTAACTTAAACAAGGACAATTCTACTAGTCACATACTGAACCGACGTTTTATATTTTAGTTTGGGATTTTGTTACAGTCCAAATAACTCCTAGTTTATGGAAGTTAAATTAAATAAAATTTGGCTTTTTACTATGCAGGATTATTTTATATCTTCCCATGTGAGGTTGCCATAGATAGCGTAGTTACAGAAACGTGACCACATACAAATCTAAACAAGAGTCTACGTAGAAAGTAAGTTGATGTGAGGTGTATGAGCCATGTATAGTGGTACTAGTGCAAAAATTTCTTTAGCTGATGTGTAAAATACTATGTTACATGCAACCATTTCAGGTAACAAAATATGTTAATTGATGAAAGAAAACAGATATTTCTTCTTTGTGCACATTCCAGTTCTTTACCATGAGCAGATATCTAGCAGGCAGAATCTCTAGTTTATTTTCAGTGCTGAACTACAAATGTTATGTTAGGCTAACTGGAGGACTTCTTGTGAGAATACATAAGCTTTCTTATCTGAATAGATTTCATGTCTAACTGAAAAACCTGTGCTTTCACTAGGCCAGAATAAAATGTTAAAAAAAAAGCTCTTGATTAATGAACTGAGTTCAAGGTTTCTGAATTTAGTTGAAGCGAGTCTGTTACAGTCAAAATGCTTGTCATTATATGCCTGAGGTGAAACTGTATCTTAAATTTCTGATTATATGTTAAGGATTAAATTCTCACTTCCACACCTTTATGCTTCTTAATAGAGCCTAGAGTGAAGCCTTACAACAGGCTAAAAGAAGATTCCCTGGGGCCAGCATCCCTTCCAGAAAAAAGCTGGAGAGCTAGTACTTGCTAAATCTCCTGTCTCCAAACCTTGACACAGGGGTGAAGATGTAGGATGTTGTGTGACAGGGAAACTGATTGGCATGATGGATGATACGGCAGCTCAAGGAAACAGCTTTATGTTTAACAGAAATCATCTGTTGCCCTCTGTTTCCTCTGTTCAAAATATGTGAGATCAGCCAGATTTTAAAAGAAACAATGACCTTAACTCCTCAGTCTTTTTGCAATGACTTTTGTGCTGCACTGCTCTGTCTCCACAGCAGGGAGAAGAACAAGTGAGCTGTTATTCTTCCCTAACTATACTGGAGAAAAACATGCCAGCATGTAGGGACATTTCCCTCCCTGTACCATCCTGTGTCTCAAGCTTTGCATGTCAAATTAGGAGTACGTTTCAGTACGTGATGGTTGTTTTTCATCTATCTTCAAATGCTTGATCTGGGGCATGAGTAATTAAAGTGGTGAAGGACCTTGGAGTCCTGGTGGACAGCAAATTATCCATGGGACAGCAATGTGCCCTTGTGGCCCAGAAAGCCAATGGTATCCTGGGGTGCATTAAGAAGAGTGTGTCCAGCAGATGGAGGGAGGTCCTTCTCCCCCTCTACTCTGCCCTAGTGAGACCTCACCTGGAGTATTGTGTTCAGTTCTGGGCTCCCCGGTTCAAGAGGGACAGAGATCTACTTGAGAGAGTCCAGCTGAGGGCTACGAGGATGGTTAAGGGACTGGAACACCTGGCTTATGAGGAAAGGTTGAGAGACCTGGGGCTTTTTAGTCAGGAGAAGAGAAGACTGAGAGGGGATCTAATTAATGTGTATAAATAGATGAGGGCTAGATGTCAAGAAGAAAGGGGCAACCTCTTTTTACTTGTGCATTGCGATAGGACAAGGGGCAATGGATGCAAGCTAGAGCACAGGAAGTTGCACCTCAACCTGAGGAGGAACTTCTTTACTGTGAGGGTTCCAGAGCACTGGAAGGGGCTCCCCAGAGAGGTTGTGGAGTCTCCTTTTCTGGAGACTTTCAAGACCTGTCTGGATGCATTCCTGTGTAACCTGCCCTAGATTCTATGGTCCTGCTCTGGCAGGGGGGTTGGACTTGATGATCTCCAGAGATCCCTTCCAGCCCCTAACATTCTATGATTCTATGAAAGTTTAACCTTTCTACCTTCACACAAAGGCTAGATAGCCTGTAACTGGTGATGGAGAAAGAGATAGCAAATAGCAGTAGTGGTAACATACGACGCTCCCAGGGCTAGGATTTCACTCTTGGAGGAAGGCAAGCATCTTCTGACCAAGCATGTAGAAGTTCTCTGTGCAAAGCCGATGTCATGGACTGATATTTTTGTAATACATATTAGGAAAGACATTATTCCTGAATTGAAAATCTCTTGTTAGCTATCACTGTGTTACACAGGCAATATATTTGTGTTGTCTAAATCTTAGAGAGAACAATTTTCTCCCCCTTGAGGGAAGAAAGGAAAAAAGAACAATATTTTAAAGCCAAGTCACACTAATTTATTTGTCACATTTTATTAATGTTTTCTTCTCATACAGGCTAATGTGAGTTTGACTGTGAAATGTAGCTTTGAGTTGTCAGGCCTGAAGCCTGGTTGAAGTACTGAATAACAAATGCAGCCTTTCCACAAATAATGCTAGAAAGCTAATTTAGTGTTTCTGCAGTAGACTGGCATTAGGAAATACCTAAGATAGAGTCCTGATCCATTCTTTCTTGAGAAAGCCGTCATTGGACTCAGAGGTCACTGAAATTTTATTCTTCTGTTTCTTGTATTACACCAACACATTACTTATATGATATCACTTCCATAACGTTGTAGCATAATAGATGAAAAAAAGAAATCAAGTCATTGGAATGGTGTTGTCATTTGTTCTGAAGTTGAGATGAGACATAGTATTACTCCCTTCAGGATACAGAGATGAACTTCTAAGGTATTTGACAGATGATTCTTGATTTTTAAAAGGCCTGTCCCGCTTGTATTTCAGAAATTAAGTGTGAACAATCTCGTCTGAGCACAGTTCTATATAAATATGTTTGGATCTCAAAAGAGTAGAATCTGTAGTACTGTGCTCAAACATGAAGAGAAGTCCAAACACTTTTGCAGAAAACCTTTAAATGTGATCACAAAGAAACAAATTACCCTGATGCTTAAGGAAACCATACACAAATCAACAAACTTTTTTATTTTACTCCCTGGGAATGCAAGATAATCCCTATTCTGTTCAAGAAAGTATAGCAGATGGTAACCTTAACTTAAAATTGATATAAGAACAGGCTCACATAGATAATTCTAGGATAAGACTTGGATGGTTAAACAACCTAGTATTTATCTCTTTTATGAAGTTATAGTAAATACTTGAAATTTTATTTACATATGTGCTTATTTACATATGATCTCCTGGTCAAGGAGGACTGGGTTAGGGATCAGTTTGAACACTTGAACAACCATAAATCTATGGGCCCTGATGAGATGCACCCACGGGTGCTGATGGAGCTGGTGGAAGTCATTGCTAGGCCAATCTCCATCATCTTTAGTAAGTCATGGGGAACAGGCGAGGTGCCCGAAGACTGAAGGAAAGCAAATGTCGCTCCAGTCTATAAGAATGGCAGGAAGGATGATCTGGGTAACTACAGACGGGTCAGCCTCACTTCCATCCCTGGAAAGGTGATGGAACAACTTATCTTTGGCATTGTCTCTAGGCATATCAAGGATAAGAAGGTTATTAGGTGCAGTCAGCATGGCTTTGACAAGGGGAAGTCAAGTTTGACCAACCTGATAGCCTTTTATGAAGACATTACCAGGTGGATGAATGGTGGCCATGCAGTGGATGTGGTCTATCTGGAGCTCAGCAAGGCATTTGACACCGTCTCCCACAGCATCCTCATAGGTAACTGAGGAAGTGTGGTCTAGATGACCTAGTAGTGAGGTGGGTTGCTAATTGGTTGAAGGGAAGAAGTCAGAGAGTTGTAGCCAATGGGGCAGAGTCTAGTTGGAGGCCTGTGTGTAGTGGAGTCCCTCAGGGGTCAGTGCTGGGGCCTGTGCTTTTCAATATATTCATCAATGACCTGGATGAGGGATTAGAGAGTGCTGTCAGCAAGTTTGCTGATGATACAAAACTGGGAGGAGTGGTTGACACACCAGAAGGATGTGCTGCCATTCAGAGAGACCTGGACAGGCTAGAGAGCTGGGCAGGGAGAAACCTTATGAAGTTCAACAAGGGCAAGTGTAGAGTTTTGCACTTGGGAAAGAATAACCCCATGTACCAGTACAGGTTGGGGACTGCCCTGCTGGAGAGCAGTGTAGGAGAAAGGGACCTGGGGGTTCTGGTGGACAGCAGGATGACCATGAGCCAGCAGTGTGCCCTCGTGGCCAAGAAGGCCAATGGCATCCTGGGGTGTATTGCAAGGGGAGTAGCAAGTAGGTCAAGAGAGGTCCTCCTGCCCCTCTACTCTACCCTGGTAAGGCCACATCTGGAGTATTGTGTCCAGTTCTGGGCCCCTCAGCTCAAGAGAGACAGGGAACTGCTTGAGAGAGTCCAGCGCAGAGCCACCAAGATGATTAAGGGAGTGGAACATCTCCCTTATGAGGAAAGGCTGAAGGAGCTAGGTCTCTTTAGCTTGGAGAAGAGGAGACTGAGGGGTGACCTCATAAATGTCTATAAATATGTCAAGGGCAAGTGTCAGGAGGATGGAGCCAGGCTCTTTTCAGTGACATCCAATGACAGGACAAGGGGCAATGGGTACAAGTTGGAACATAGGAGATTCCATAAAAATATTAGAAAAAACTTTTTTACAGTGAGGGTGACAGAGCACTGGAACAGGCTGCCCAGGGGGCTTGTGGAGTCTCCTTCTTTGGAGACATTCAAAAGCCGCCTGGACGCATTCCTGTGCGATCTATTGTAGGTGATCCTGCTCTGGCAGGGGGGCTGGACTAGATGATCTTTGCGGTCCCTTCCAAACCCTAACATTCTGTGATTCTGTGTGATTCTGTGAATAACACTTCTTTTGCAACTTTTTTCAAATAGCAGACTTGCACATTTTTAGTTGTTGTGCATAACCTTCCTATTTGTGTTACAGGTAGAAAAAAAAGCATTGAGGTTTGAATCTTGTTTAATTTTCCAGAAGATTCATACTACACTGACCTACTAGGAGAAAATCAACACAGGAGTTCTGGTAACCAAGAAGCAATGCAAAACCTTCTAAGCATGAAGGAAATAAGCTATCAAATAAACTGAAAGCTATGTAAAAGAGGACTGTCTTGTACATGGTGAAATCTATATCCATCACATGATTGTCATTATACAGATCAAAATTTATCTGCACTGGGAATAAAGCTGAGGATTAGCATTTCATTATGACTGTTCAGGGAGTACAAAGAAACGTCAGAGGAAGGAATTTTGACGTGGAATTTGCCTAGGCAAGCATTTGCTCTGTCACTGTGGGATTCAACCAATGATGGGTATGCACATCTGTGGCATAGATCCCAGTAATGGCATATAGCAAGATACCTGGAGACTCTCTCAGTGAAGAGGAAGGAAATGTCCTCGGTTATAATGATGTCTGTGCTGTCATGTCCGCTTGGATTTGAATCCAAATGTGAATTCAAACCTCTTCATTGTTCATGTGTTGTTTTGAACTGTGGTCTGATGCTGAACAAACCGTCTGGTTCCCAGGTAGAGAAACTCAGATCTGAAGCAAGGGGAGGAGTTGGGATTTGTTTGAGTTCCGAACAGAATAGATGTGACTCCAAGTCTTTTTTTCAGATGAAACATGAAGAACATCTTAGAACATTAGCTTTATCTTCTTCTTTATCATCATTATCCTTATATTCCTATTTGATGTATAGTCACGATTACTGTCATTCTTCACCTACTCCTTCCCTTTTTCTGTGTAAGGTACTGTAGAAATAAAGATGATACCACTATAAAAAACATAAATTGAACAGTCAAAACAAACAGTATGTCAGGGAAAGGGTTATAATATACAACAAAGCAAGTATACTGATAGCTTGTTAGAGTCATGGTATCACCACCTTTTTCCCTCTTAATCCCTGCTGAGTATGTGGATGCTCAATTTCTATCGTTTATAACAAAACGAAAAAGCCAATCTTATTTTTTCTGAAGGGGAATTACTGTGTGAAGATGGTGCTTTGAAGAAGGGAATAAAGGAGGAGAAGTAGGGAGATAAGCATGGTAACATCTGTAAAGTGGCTGAAGTGATGATTATGAAAAAGGCCATGGAAAAGAACTGAAGGTCAGTGACAAAAGGAGGGGGAAAATGGTCAGAATTGTACTGCAGAAAGCAGTCTGACACCATTATTTTCTGATATTCCTGGATAAAGCCACTTCTTGTTTTTGTTTCTGAAAGCCAGAGGTTTTTTTGGCATTGATCCAGTACAAATAACACCGACAATGAGTCTGTTGAACCCTCAGTCTGGTTTTTTTTTCCGTTCTCTTTGGGTGTTTTTCACCTCCTTTTCTATCATTGTTAAAATATGCTTCCTGCTAGTTTGCCAGTGCAGTTAGGTTATCACTGTATATTGTCTTCTGGCTTAGTGGGAAAGTAAATCTTGGCATGTTAAAATGGGAGTTTTGATAAAACACTCAGAGTTGTTGGGTCATCTCACTAAAATCCACTGGCTGTGTTACAATGTTGAATAACAGTGCAGTCTTATATAAACAGGAGCAAATACTTATAAAATTGTCATTAATTCTTTTAGGTAATGACTTAAAAGTGCCCTCATATCCCTCAGATTGCCTTTCCCATAGCGTTTAAAATCAAAGAATACCCACAGAAATTTCAGTCAGCTGCCTTTACAATGAAAATTGTCAGTTACGGCAATGCTAGTGATTTGATACTGGAACAGGGTCACTTATGAAACTGATCCCTTTAAATTTAGAATCCTCTGAAGAACCGGAGTGCTATTTGTTACATATATATAACTGAAAGACTTTCTTTTACATTGTTAGATTACTAGCTTCTGAAAGAAGTCACAAAGTCCACGAGGGCAGTTCAAGATCATAATACATATCTTAAAAAAAAAAAAAATAAAAAAAAAATAAATTCTCCAAGAAATAAGCAACCAATTTAAAATATTTATTTCAGTCAACATTCTGTTTAACACAATTATAACATGTTCTTTATATCCCTTATTAATTACTACACTGAGGTAATTGTTGTGGAAAGAAGCCAGAGCTAGCAGTACAAGATGTATCCTAGTTTTACAGTTCCCCGAGAACTAAACTAAATGAAATCAGATGCATGGTATTATGAAATCAGTATTTATTCATGGTGAGAAGACAACAAAGGTGCATTAGATACTCCCATTAGGCAGAATAAAATTCCTTTAAGTACGTTAAATTCTCCGGGAAAATGAAGGCCCAAACCAGAGCACATGCCTACAGAAGAGGAATCTTGTTTGCACAACATTTGTTTAAGCTTAAGTGGACAATACTTGGTGGTCTTCAAAGTGCTCCCTCCCTCCCCTCTTATATAGGGAATTTATTATAGTGCTTTTTCCCTGTGTGCCTGATACTGAAGTTTAAGTTAGTTGCCTATCAATACTCTTTTTTTAAAATAAGAAATAATTGCTTGTAATTCCCATAGTATAGCTTAAAGTAATTATTGGTAAAAATGCCTGTTAAATGATGAGTCTTCTTTTTTTGGGCTGCACAATTTATGTTGCTACCTAAGTATGAGCCACCTCTTCAGGTGAAATAGTTAAGCCAGTAAAATTATGTGAGAAACCTAGAATAAATCAAATTGGAAACAACCTCTGAGGTTATTCTGGTTCAACTCCAATCTCAAAGCAGGACTAAGTTTCTCAGGGCCTTATCTGGTCAAATTTTAAATATCTCCAAAGACAGAGGTTCTTAGACTACTTAGGCAACCTGTTTCAATGTTTGACCACCTTTAATGTGAAAACCTCTGCTTCATATTCGTTTGTGATTTCTTTGGATTCAACTCATAACTGTTTGTCTTTTGCCGCTTTGCTGTGTACCTCTGAATAATGTCTGACTCTTCTCTAAAACTACCCATTAGGTAGCTGAAGACAGTCACAGTTGATTTATGTGTCATCTAAGAATCTGATCCAGTATTCGTGCTGTCTTATATGGAAAATATTTAAAAATATCTGTACTTGATAATCAAGAGTGGTGGGCATATGATCACTGATGAGGTAACAAGACTAGAAAACTCTCTTTACCGCTCTCATGAATCGCAAGAAAAACTTCTATTTCTATTATGAATTTAAGTTGTAAAGACATAAATGAATTTTGGTTTAGTTCAGAATTGTTACATATTCTGCCTTTTCTTTCTTTTCTCTAATTCTCATCTCCATTCCCTGTCTAGCCTTTTGAGACTTGACAAATATGAGCAATTAGGTACTAAAGTGAAATTTGAGTCAGGAGCACAAACAACTATACAAAGTGAAATAATTGAAACATTTACTGAACTTCAGGAAAATATAGTATAACCAGAACAGATGCCTTTAAACTGCAGTGTTTAGAATTGAATGAATTGGATAGCCTTCTTAATTTTTCTAATTAACTGCCTACTAGCCTGTAGATGATATAGCTATTTATTTCCTTTGGAAATTGGTATGAACACTGAAAGTGAACAAGGCAGTCATGCAGACATGATCTACTATACTCTGAGAGCAAAGTCAGAAATGCTGACAACTGCAGGAAGTGTTAGTTTAGCTTAGGTGTCTGCATTTCCCCATAATTCAGTATTAATAAAGGGTGCAACCTTAATAAAGGTTGTGAGCCACAGCAGCCAATTAGAATTCAGCATAAAAACACTGCTATGTTGTCAGTATGGTACTGCACTGTGCTACACTGAGTAAAACACTATGGCTGTTCTGCAAATGAGTCATTTTTCAGCTCATATTTGTCATTTATGAACAGTATTTTCTGACGGTCTTGAAAAGCCTCCAAGATTTTTATAATGTCCTGGTTGCATATTCCTTCCTGTAATGGATGAACTGGCAAGGATATAAGCATCAGCAAAGGCATGTTGCTAAATTAATATCAGTAGACATGGTCCTCTGCATATTATCACTGTATTTTGTGAATATAATTCATCCTTACAGTAAGCAATAGTGGAGCTGGAACACCATACACTAATGAGTCTGCAGTGATTGCTTATACCAGCCTGAGCCTGCTTGTTCCACAGCAGAGACAACAAATCTTATATCTCTTTGGCAATTCTCGTTTATGATTGCAATAATATGCACTAGGGGGTATGGGTATTAATATAAATAAAAGAAATAAGTTTAAACAAATCTACACAATGGGAAGTTTAACTACTCAGCTGAATTTAAAAATATGTTAGCCTGTTAATAGTGCTATGAGCTAAGAACAATATAATCGCTCTTAGTATTTTTGCCCACTTGTTTTCCTAAGAATCATCAATTAGCAAAACATTTAAGTAATGTTGCACACAGGACAACTTGTTACACACAATTTATTTTCTCTGAAGATTTATGGACCTACCTGTGTGAATTGGAGGTAGCAATTGTAACTTCAGGCTTCTCCACTATGCAGAGTTTTCTACTAATGATGTTAAGGACTATAGCCTAATTATTGATATTTCAGTATTATGAGTATTTAATTTTAAATTTGCCATAATGTGAGTTACACTCATGTTATCCTGTGATGGGCTAATCTTGGCTGGCTGCCAGAAACCCATATGCCATTCTCTTACACCCCCTTTCAGGATGACAGATGAAGAAAATAAGATGAGAAAAATTAGTGGATCAAGATAAGGACAGGGAAACCACTCACCTATTACTGTCACAGGCAAAACACACTTGTCTTGGGGAAGATTTCTTTAGTTTATTGCCAATTAAAAAACATAGAGTAGGGTAGAAATAAAGACAAAACTAAAAACACCTCCTGCCTCATTTTTTCCCAAGCTTAGCTTCACTTTTTCATTCCTGACTCTTCTGCCTTCTCTCCACTCCCAGACAATGCAGAGGGATGGGGAATGGGGGTTGTGGTCAGTTCATAATACTTTGCCTCTGCCACTCCTTCCTCGTCACAATCTTCCCCTGCTACAGTATGTGTTCCCCCTTCCAAGGGATACAGTTCTTCACAAACTGTGCCAGTGTGGGTCCTTTCCATGGAGTGCAGTCCCTCAGAAACAAACTGCTCCAGCATGAGCTCATATTCATAAGCCACAATTCCTGCCAGGAGCCCACTCCAGTGTGGGCTCTCCATGGAGTTCAGCTTCCCTCAGGGCAAGTCAACAGGGTAGCGACCATGAAACATCTTAGAGAAATAAAGGGATGTCCCTTTAGGAAGATGAGAGGACCAGCAGCCCAGCTGAAGTGC
>VZZY01002714.1:0-38624 GCA_013400335.1 Eurystomus gularis
ACCATAATGATTCTACGATTACACCATTTCCTTACTGATGTAATGGAAATTTTACCCTTTGATGGTATGAACACGTTGTGTAGTTAAATATCTGCCAGGCAACTTTAGGAATTACTTTATAATTCTCTCTCGGCGTTACACTTATTTAGACTTTCTGCATTAAATAATGGTGTTTGACAATGCTTTTGCAGTAAAAGTCTGCCTATTTATCTTAGTTCTAATTTGTCACTCATTGCTGTCGTGTTTGCAAGTCACCCATCCCAAACAGAAAGGTTCTCACTGGAGTTCATGAACCCTCTGACATTTCTTTTTTTTGTAGTACTAAATCTCTGCTTTAGGTCAGAGATTGGAAAGAAGGAATGACGTAGGGTTTAGGAATAAAAAAGAGTGCTCACATGGTTATAACCTTCTTGGTGGAAAGTCTGTCTTTCAGAGGAAGAATTTAGGATGTTCTTCAAATCTCTCATGCTGGTTTGTGACAGTAGCTTTGCCCCAGATCCCTGATGCTAATTAGTGTGTGTTCATGGACTGCAATTTAAATTTTTATGTAACTGGGAAGTGATTAAAAATGAAAATCAAATACTAACCCAGCTCTGGATCTGGCTGATGGCCGCTGGAGGATTTGTGACATTCAAGGCACTCATGCTATCTCTGACCTCAAGAAGGTGGCAGCTGTACGCTGTGCCAGCTAGAAATTTTGCCTCACTCAGTTTCAGATGAAGCCTTTAATGAGGTTGCAAATATACAGATCACTGACACCTCTCCTCCCTCTCCCCTCAGGAGGAAAGGATGCAATTTCCTCAGAGGCTAGAGGAGAAAGAGGCTTATTTTTCAAAAAATCAATCAGAGTACACTGCCTTAGAAAGACATGAGACAGAACCTCCAAGCAACAAGAATATTAGTGTGACTAATGCTAATGCTACAATTACTTTCAACTGGGCTGCTTTATTTGGAGGCAATCTATGTGTGGTGGTAGAACCGGTGGGAATGACACTTAAGGCCACATATCAACATACTGTGGCCAGACTAACCAGCCTAACCAGTTTCATTCCATTCATCAAAAGATGAATCAGAATGGACTCCATTAGTTTTCTGCCTTTGAGTTCTGAAAAAGGTGGGGAGAATGATTCGCATTCTGAGAAGTCAGAGAGAAGCAGCTGGAGCCATTTCTCCTTCTGAGTCATGGGGCAACCTCAAGGCTCACTGGGGCAAAACAGGAGAGGTTGTGCTCACCAGGTAGGGAGGGCTTTCTTGTGGCCACGACCCTAAGGAGACACTTCTTAGAGTCACTACTACCATCTCCACGTTCTGGTTTGTGTGAACCGTGGCAATGTAGAGGCTATTTTTTCATACCACATTTTGGAGCTGAGTAGCCAGCACTTTCTCAATTACTTTTACTATTTTGAGTTATTATTCACCTTCAGTTTTTAAGACTTTTCTTCCTTTTTTCTTTATTCCCCTCCTTTTTCTTCATATGCTTCTTTTCACCACCAGTTTCTTGACAGTAAAAAAAATAAATGTGTAAATGAGAGAAAGTTATTTTTCTTGTGTGAAGAAGGAGAAAACAGCTGGAAACATTTCATCAAAAGACAAAGCCATGCAAGGCATTTGGAAGAAAACACATTTTGTCCCTTGCAAATTTTCCCCGATATTTTGGAGCACATCTAGATAGTGTCTACTTTAAGGGTTTATAGATAAATATATATTGTAATCATAATTCATAAAATAATTCTCATCAATATGATTGCTAGGAAAATAAAATGCAGAGTGTTTTATGTTTCTTTTCCTGGGAAAGTGCTTGTGTTTTGGTGCACTGAAGGGATCTGAAAGATTTATCTGACACTCTTATGTTCTAATATAAGTGATTCTCCTGGAGTTCAAAACAGAAGAAATAATCTGGAAGTACCTATATACAGCACTTCAGCCCACATTTGTAGATAATTGAAAGTTCTTGCAAGAAGTGAGATTAGAAAAATGATTCCAGTATCAAGATGAATGCCTAGAATTAAGGACTTTCATTTGGTATCTTTATTCTTTTGGAGGTCCCGTTTCTTAAGTAGTACCAATGACTTATTTCTTGTACGTTTTCATTGAACTAATGGTAAATTTAGAAAATGGTAAACTCACCTCTCTGGTGTTCCAGGTGAGGAAGTGACAGGTGAGCACATTTTCCTGCACAAATTAATGTGGTTGAACTCCATGTAGCTGTGCTGGCCCGTGACTCTCCCACAGTTCCAACTCTGGTTGGGACACTTGGTATTTGGATAATGAGTTGGGGTCCTCTGTGCTCAAAGAGGCCTTGCTATCTCCAGTGCGACCCAGGGGAGTGGAGACTTGCCTGGCTATCACAGGATGCAGAGAAGGAGGGGCCCCGCTGAGGCAGGACAGCCCTGCTTCTGGTCAGCAAGGACAACAAGGTAACAGGAACCTGCATAGTTCTTTGTTTCTGAGAAAGGGCTATTAAGTCCGATGGCTGCCCTTTGCCTCATTACCTGCAAAATGCATATTCCAGCTAACACCCCTGCTATAGCTAATGAAGATTATAGAGAAACTGCTAAACATGTATGACTATAGCATGTCTCTCCACCCAAATCATACTACATGTCACCTGAGGGGAGGAATCCTGTCATTTGGGGGATAAAAAGACGGAGAAAATAATGGTTAAATTGGGAGAGAAGAACCTCAATATGTGACGGACCAGCCGACGGGCTGCATTCTCTTCCTCCACCTCAGGCAGGGACCTCTCTGGGTAAGCACTGAACCTTTCAACCCTCTGGTGAATGTTAACCCCAGCTTGTTGTTGGTATATTATTACTATTTTCTGCTAGTAATATTAACCTTAATTAGGAGCGCTATTGTCATTAGTGAATTTATTAATGGCAATCTCAAATCTGTTCTGTCACTCTTAATAAAATAATTTTTAATTATTTGTGAATCTGACTCAGTAAAAGTCCTTTGTGGGGACTCTGACAAACGGGTCAGTGAAAGTCCTGGGACTCCAGCAGACAAATATAGAAATTATGTTCCTTTAATGCAACAGACACATCATTTTTATAGTTCTTGGTGCTTTAAATTCCAAATTAAAGAGGTATTTCTGACAAAAGCAGTTGCCCCACATGGCTCCTCCAAAAACTACACTTTGAAAAAGCTTGCAGTGTATTTTGTAACACTACTGCTTAAACAAATCATTTTTGTGTTTATAAGAATGTGGAAATTGAGAACAAAAAACCTAACTTGCTATCCTAGAAAAATGTCAGGTTTCGAGTCTCACACATCATCAAATCAACGGCACTAGCTGTCTCTTGAGTTCCAGGAGTTTTACAAGCCCAGAGATATGTTATGATTTTCTGTGCAAAGAGATGGGAAAGTTAAACACAGGAAAACTTTTTAGAATATCTGGAGGATCAGTATCATCAGTATTTTTCAGTGTCATGTCTCCTGCCTCTTAGAGCCCTTTTTAAGGTTGAGTAACAGCAGAAACCAAATAATATTCTATTTAATGTATTTATAGCAGAACTCCCTGCAGCCTGGGCATATAGTATGATTTTAAAACACATGTAAAATGGGGCAAAATAATTTAATGCAACTTTTACAAGGAATGTGGTAATATCTTAATTTCAACCAAAAGAGACTGGTGAGGAGAAGTTAAATGATGTTGCTTAAAAGAAACAAACAAACAAGGAGACTTAATTCTGTAAGTCTTCTTAGACTTCTTAGACATAAAAGTTCTGTCCATATTAACAGTAGCTCTCCAAACAAGAGACATTTATACGAATCCATGTTTATTTAAAGTGCTGGTATCTCACAGTCTCTCTGCCTTAGTTCTAATGGAAAACTTGACAATAGCACCTGACTATGTGATGGGCTGTTGCTTATTTATCTTCAGAACAAGCATTGGAGGCGGAGAACTACTGTCCCCTGTCACAGATGCAGAGCAAAAAAGTAGAGTGAAATTAAGACCACTTTGGTAGCTTGAGATAAATAGGTAGTCTTTTAATCACAGCTAGCTTGGCCCTTTGATTCACAATGGACAGTTGTTCATTCTGCTCTTCACAAAGACAGATGATTAAAAAAAAGTAAACTCCTTTATTTCCAGCCGTCCAGAACATCGTGCTCTGAATTTGTACAGATGAAGAGATAGACTTGCAGTCTTAATTGCCAATCCTTATTAACCCAGGATGTGCTGGCCTCATTTACACTAGGAAGTTAAACAATCCCAGGGAACATTGCTAAGACCTGGAACTCAACTGTCAGTACTGTTAAAAATGTTAGACTGGTTGCTGGTGACCTGCTCACTTGGACCAACCAGTACTCCCTCTGTCAAACAACTCTCAGCACAGTGCCATGTTTAACTTGGGCCAAGGGCCACACTGAGTGCATAGTTTGGATGGAGCTGACATGTTTTGTACAGTAAAAAAGTTTAATATTGTGCACATTGTCAGAATGTGCCAGTTGAGCTAGAGAATAGACTCTGGGACAGTGATTTCCAAGGAAAGGTGAGCTACTAATTCCAGTTCAGTAACTGGTTTTACTGCTAGCCAACAACACAGGCATCATCATTGTACCCAGGAAGCAGAGCACATACATGGAAGTGGATATTTTTGTACTCTGTGGTGAGTTTTTGCAGCTAGCTCTGTGTTTCTGATCCGTGCCTCCCTTATGCTTCTGTCCTCACTAGTGGTATCTCCTTCAATTACTTTGCAACCATTCACTTTCTTCTTTTCAGAAGCACCTTTGGTCAGAGAGTTCCCTGAAGAGCTCTATTGTTTCTCCCCAAAACTGGATGAAACAGAGAAAATATTTCAATCCTTATTCCCTCTTGCAATCAGTGAGGTGACAGCCCCTTCTTGATGTTCCTCCCACCCTGAAAACAGCTTTCCCAAAGCAGATATGGAGTCATAAATCATGGGAAGCTCCCATGATCATAGCCTCTGAAAGGCACCTTTGACATCACAGTAACAGAGATATTTGTCACCCAAGTGATGTCTTGGCTATTCCTCTCCTTGTCTTGGTATCAACTATCTTTTGAGCATTCAAAGCACTCTCTACTACAGATGTTAGAAAATGCATTGAAGCACAGGAGAACCAGGTTATTCCAGGAACTTGTGGACTAACCAGATTAAGTATATCTTGTTGTCCTTCATATGGCATGGACTTCAGCAGCTGACTAAGCCTCTTAAGTTAGTAGCTGATTGTCCATAATCAGCGGAGAGAGACCAGACTGAGAGTGTTGGAGTTATTCAGCCTGGAGAAGAGAAGTCTCTAGGGAGACTTTATTGCAGCCTTTCAATATATAAAGTGGTCTTATAAGAAAGAAAGACAGATACTTTTTACCAAGGCCTGTAGTGACAGAATAAGAAGCAATGATTTTAAAGTGAAACAGTGTAGATTTAGATTGGACAAAAGGAAGACATTTTTTACAATGACGGTGGTGAGACCCTGGAACAGGTTGCCCAGGGAAGCTGTAGATACCCCACTATTAGAAATGTTCAAGAGCATGTTGGATGGAGCTTTGAGCAACATGATCTAGTCAGATCTAGTCAAAGATGTCCCTGCCCATGTCAGGGGCATAGGATAAGTGACCTTTAAAGGTTCCTTTCAACCAAAACTATTCTGTGATTCTATGATTATAAGCACCTCTGGAAAGCCATTTAGCCCATCTAAAGATATGACTTGCCCTCTGGAAGCACCCATCTTTCTTTACAGACTACAAATGCAACCTGTGGTGGTTATGCACTCTGTTAAATGGTTGGAAGAAGAATTATTATTAGGAGGGGAATCTAAGCTATTGCCTCCTGTTGTCAGTGCTGCCTGGAATGAATTTATAGATTACAATAAGCAGGCAGTTTCTTTGCAATTACAAAAGAAAGTGTTGTTATTGAAAGAAAACTCTGTTACCGGATTACATTTAATTTACTAGCATATTTACTAGAAATATGCAAACAATTGGATAAATTGACCAAACATATATTTCATATACAGTTACTCCATATTTCAAAGATGTTATGGTCTATACCAAGAGCAGACACGTTCCTCTGATGCTGAAGGAGCCATCACTTCCACCAGACTTCATTTCTGTCTGCTTTTATTTTGCTGCGAGACTCTGCCTGCGTGAAGCAGGACCGTGTACATATGCATGGAATCATTTGCTGCTTCATTCAAATGCAGATACACCAGGAAAAACAAAGCAACTTTATTCCTGCTTGAAACAGCATCAGAGTTACCCTGTTAAAAGAGTAGGCTGTGTAAGAAAGGAATATTGGTTTAAAATATTTCAAAATTCATTCAGTCATAGCCAGTTCAGCACTGGTTAGAAAAAACAGAAGCAAATATCACCATATGAATTTTTGAAATATCTCATATCCATTGGTTTTTATACTTAAAAAAAAACCAACACAATTACAAAAGTCAGTCACATAACTTCAGAAGGAAAAAAATACGAACTTATTTTTGTATGGGATTTGCAAGAAGCATTTAGGCAAATAGAAGACAATAATCACCCTCACAATGAAATCATGATAGGATTACTCAAAAGGCCATCTTCTATAGCCCCTCCTGAGTATGTCCTGGCAATTACTTTTGAGCTGATGCATTGACCTCATATACGCAATACTTCATATTAAGCGCTGGACACTGGATGCATCCACATTCCTGACTAGTGCAGCACAAAGACAGAAGAATAAGCATTTGTTTCACTGCCACCCATGGTGACCATGTCTTTACCAGCAATGTAGTTCATGCCAGCTACTGATGTCAGTCACACACTATGCATGCATGGAGAGCTAAATATTGAAGGACCAGGCATCTACATTACAAGTGGATACTATCAATAGTACCTCTGGGAACGACTTCAAATTCAGTTACACCAGGAAGGAAGCTACTTCAAGTGCCTCAGGTGCACAATTGAGTGTGTATTGTAAGACAGCGATTGAAGGGACAAATTTGCACCAAAGAAGAATCTATTCAGTTCACTAAAATATTAATACAAATCCACCCATTATATACTAGATTTAAAGAACTGGGTATTCTAGAGTAAGGTCATGACCCAGTTTTTATCCCTCGTCAAATTCCATATTAGAATTCATTCCTGTAGCATGTGGCACCAGTTTTCAAAGAGACAAACTTAGGGAACACTGAAAGTTATGGCTGGAATGGAGCCAAGAATCATCTAGACAATTTTCCCAGTCTTATCTCCATTTAATTGAAGTTAACAACTATTCTGGACTTTCAACAATTTTATTAGTTAAGTATTTACTAGAACTTAACTATTCTTTAAGTTTGGAAGTTTTTCTGTTATCTAATTATAATTTCCTCTTTTCAAAACTGTCAATTCATTCATATCCTCCTTATGAAAGGCATAAGGAAAGCTCACAATCTTTCTCTTCCTAGGTCTTTTACATGTCTTATTATGTCACTAATTCATGTCAGGCTCCACTCAAATGCAATCTTCCCTTTTAAAAGAGTCGTTCTTTTTGCATTTCCACAGAGGTCATGTTTTCTTAATCCCTTGATTTTTTCTCACCTTTGGACTCTTTCCAATATGTCTATATGCTTCTTTAAATGTGGTGCTGAAACTGGGCAGAGTACTCCGTCTGAGTTTTCCCTGGTGCTGTGTAGAATGGAATTATTTCCTCTGTCCTGTTATCACGGTCCCAAATGAGAGTTGTCTCTTTTTTAGTAGCATCAAAGAGCAATGGGTAGATTTTGTACTCCTAGAGCCTTTTCCACACTGATGCTTTCTGGCTAGTTTGTGCATTTTTTTTTTCTTTCTTACATGATCCAGAGTTTGCAGAATGAGAGTATGCATTTCCTGCACCTTGATGATAAGGGGAAAGGCTTGTTGATAGAGATAAATCTTTCACACTGATGTTTTTTCAAGACAATTTATATGCTGGAATTCACACAGCAAATTGCTTGATGGACATATGAAAACTTTGTAACTGTCTTTCAAAATGGGCTACAGTCACTTTGGAATAACTATGTGAGAATGAACAAAGTTAACACAGACATACATGCATGCTATAAAAGTAAGGACTTGTTGTGTATGATTTCCACTGTACCAGTCTATTTATGTATGTAGCTTCTAATGTTTGACTGTTACGCTATTTTGTGGTGAGTTAATGTTGGCTAACAGCCAAAACCCCACCCAGCTGCTCACTCACTTGTCTCTCTCTCACCACCATTCCTCATTGGGACAGAGCAGAGAGGAAATTGGATAAGAAAGCTTGTGGGTTCAGAAAAACAGAAATTGCTTACCAATCACCATCACAGGGAAAGCAGATCGAACACAGAAGAAAAAAAATTACTGCCACTTAAAATAGATTTGGGTAGTGAGGATCAAAAAGGCAAACACTAAAACTTTCCTCTTCCTCAACCAGGTTCAACTTCACTCCATCAATCCAGGCTACTTTACACACCCTCCAGCAGCACAGGGAGATGAAGGATGGGGGTTGTGGTCAGTGCATAACAGTTTTGCTCTGCTGCTTCTTTCTCCTCATGCTTTTCTTCTGCTTGAGTGTACATCCTTCTCACTGGCTACATCCTTGAGGATAAACCTGTTCTGGCACATATATCCTCATTGGGCTGCAATCCTTCAGTATAAACCTGCTTCACAGAGCATGGTTTCTCCATGGGCTACAAAGAATAGCTGCTTTGGCGCTTAGAGCCTCCTACTCCTCCTTCTCTGACCTTAGTATTCCCTCACTTGTTTCTCACCCTTTTTTGTTCCCTCTTCCTATCTCCATCTTGAGTTATTTGCCCTTTCTTGAATGTGTTTTCACAGTGGCACCACCAAATCCCCAGACTGGCTGAGCTTTGGTGCAGTGGGCTTGTTATGGAGGTGGCTGGAACTGGCTGGAACCAGCTGGATCCAGCTGAAACTGGCTGTGACTGGTACAGGGCAGCTCCTGTCTTCTCCCTGCAAAGGCTTCTCCCACAGCCCCACCACCACCAAAACCTTGCCACATAAACCCAAACGTATTTGAATGTCCATTCCCTAGCTAAATACACTCAGCAGTCTGTCTGGGGGCATGCAATTTTGACATTATCCAGCGCTTTCTACAGGAACATCACAATAGCTGTACAAAGATCCCAGCATTTCCCATAAACATCTGCCAAAAATCACAGAGGAATTGCAAAGGAAAGCTTGAGTAAAGTTAGAAGAAAGTAAAGTCTTTGTTTTCAGAAAAGGTAACAAGCATCAACAGGCACAAGCCCATTTCAACTATGAATATTTAAAAAACCAGCTACAAGCAGCATAACAATACAACAAGGTAACAGCCATTTCAAACCAGAAGAGAGATAGATTTACTGCAATAGAAATTTTATAGCCAGAATGTCATCCATGTTATCAGTCTGAGCAAAATGTTACACAAATGATTCTAAAATGTTGATGTTGAGAGAGTATTGCTTGCAAAGAAAGATGACTATCAGAATCTAATCCACAGAAATTTTCTTAGTAAGCATTTCTCTGGGATATTTTTTATTTCTATTCTAAAATAAAAATGTGTTTACAGATGTTATTGTCTCAATTTATTGCATCTTTACAGAAAGAATCTTTTCAGGTTACAAAAATTACGTCGCTTTCATTTACATTAAAATATAGCTTTTCTATTGTCATTAAGCAAATTATATTACCTGAGGTAAAACATATTCAAGGATCTACACATAAATAAACCCAGGTACATTACAAGCACTATTGTAATATTTATCACTGATGCAGCTTATGATTGCAGAACTATATAAAAATCTTTAGGGGTTACCTTAGCTTAATGGTGTTCTTCCCTTTCACTCACCATCCATTTCTTATTGCAAACATCTGCTTGGAAATAAAAAGGGTTTTATATTTCCCTGGGACATACTTGGCTCTACAAGAACATTGCTCATTTTATTTAAGAAATACTTAAGTTTAATCAAGTTTTTAATTCCAGAAATATTACAGCCACTCATCTTGATGACTTGCGACTCTAATCTATATATTTTAAAATACCATTAACAAAAAAGAATAATGTAATAGCTATTGTTGGATTACTTAGCAGAAAATGAACTTCTTTGCTTTCTCTCTTGATTAGTGCTCTGGCATTTATTCAGTGGCTTGTCCTTGCTCATTTTAACCTTGATGCAATAATAATAGCAAATGAACCCTATTACTCTTACTGTTTACTTACTTCTGCTCTGATGTTAGGTACTCTCCAGTTCATCTTGTAAATTACAGCTAATGTAATATCTCTGTAAGAATGTAAGAAAACAAGTTCCTTATAAACTTTACAAAAAAACATTTTTTGTGAAATAAATCTAAAGGTTTTGGAGAGGAGAAAATTACGTTTTGCACTCACACTGATGAATGCAAAAATTACATACCGTATTTTACTTACTAATATGAACCAGTAAAATTCATGGCATGCTGTTTAACAGGCAGTAGAATACTTTTTCCAGATGTGGCTTCATAATTCTCCAAAGACTATCATAGTTATCATAAGATTTATGGAGGATAATTTATTAATCACATTTTTTTAACTTTGGAAATCTGTTTAGCAAGATGAAAGGGAGCTTTAAAATAAGTCATTTTAACCAAATGTGGATGGCATTATGATATCAAGTTACTCCTTTTGTTCAAATTATTTTTAATGACTTTATTTGTTTTATGGCCTCCACAAGTCAGTACCAACTTGGTGGTAATAATATATGCAGCAAAACTCTGAAAACCAGTAAGAAAACTTTTTCTAACGTACTAAATTAACTGAACTGTGCTGTACTATTGTTATAGCTTATTTAGGCATATGTAAGCTACTTAAATATTTTTTATAAGATTTGAAGGAGACAAAGCTTATAAAAACTATGCCTCATGACTTTAACCCGGTTTCCTTAATGAAATTTTATAAGTGGATCATATGCATAACCCACTGCAAGAACTGAATGCTGATTTAAAATCTGTATTTTACAATCAAGTTTATATTGTTGAAGTAGTTTCATTAAATCTGCAGTGAATAATAAAGTCATGATAGATCTGATCCTGGAAGCTATTTCATGCACAGATGGTCTGATCTAAAGTGTAGCATGGTTAGGGAAAATAATTTTCTTAACCTTTGTAACCTTTGGACCATACCCAGAGCTCCTGGTTAACTGATTTCAGCACCTGGGCTACAGTTCCATGTCTGATCAATTCCTTCATCACTGTCTCCAGCTGAACCATGTGAATGGCAGTAAATACAGATAGCCTGTGTAATACATTTGTGAATGACACGAGACCACAAGGGTTCAAGTTCAATTGCCGACAAACAGGCACATAGTGACTACTGATTTGCCTTAGTGTCCTGTTAGGCCTTCAGTTGTGGAACCAAGAGAGTTCAGTTCCTGTTCAGTTGTCTTAAGATATTTCAAGGCATTTTAAATACCACCTGAGGCCCAGGTTTAGGCAAATGAGCTTTACTTCTCCATTGGCTCTAGTGGCATCTCAGATGGTAGCACGCTTGTAGACATCTATGTCCTGGGTTCAGCTAGGATAGGGCTAATGTTTACAAATAGCTGTGGGAGGCTGCAGGATAAACGAAGGAACCAGCCAATGGGACATTCAATACCGATACCATACCGATGTCATGCCCACTGTATAAGGGGAGGGCTGGCAGCCAGTCTTGCTTGGTTTGCATCACTCACTTTACATATCATTTTGTTAGCATTACAATTACCACTGTTGTTTCTTGTCCTTGACTTGTTCTATTAAACTGTTCTTATCTCAACCCATGGGGTTTTCACCTTTTTTCCTCCTGATTCTCTTCCCACAACACTGGGGAGGACAAGAGGGTGGAGGGAGCAGTGGGCAAGCGGCTGCGTGATGTTTAGTTGCCAGCTGAGGTTAACCCAGGATACATCTACTTACTGACATCTAAATGCACCTTAAATGGAATCCTGCCCTGTGTCTCATGAATCCATGAAGGGGACACCCAATTGATACTTGTCTCACTGAGTGCAACAGAAAGAAAGAAAGAAAAAAAGATTAGGATTACTGGGTGAAGTTCAAGAGAGTACTGTCACAAAAAATTGGCATGTTGGAAGAAGCAACTGGAGAAGGTAAGGATTACATCAGCTCCTGTTACGGGAAATGATTCAGCACTTGATATATGGGTTTGTAAACTGATGTTCTGAGAGTCAATTCTACGTATTTTTCATCTATGCCATAAAAACACAACCCAAGCTTTATCTTTCTGATGTGAGCACCATGACACTTAACAATGCCTTTACCACTGCACAACAGATTTTATACAAAGTGGAAATTAAGCATTTACCTGCTTATTAAAGATCTTCCTACAGATTTTACAACTCCAAATATTTCACCATTTGTTAAGCACTGCCTAACAGCTAAGCAACCCTTTAGCTCTTATTTCTCATAGGTTATTATTTTATCATCTGTGGATTAAACCGGTTAAATAATTCTACATTTTATGTTGTGTGTTATGTATTTTAAGAAGATGCCCATAGTAAAGTCACTCTCAGTAACTTTCTGCTGCAGACCTTGCCTCCGTTTAGTTTCCAAAAACAGGTATGAATGAGTTAGGGGAGATGATGTG
This sequence comes from Eurystomus gularis, assembly GCA_013400335.1. Lineage (NCBI taxonomy): Eukaryota > Metazoa > Chordata > Aves > Coraciiformes > Coraciidae > Eurystomus > Eurystomus gularis. The sequence goes on from VZZY01002714.1 coordinate 12,564, forward strand.
GCATTCATTTGGAGTTGAGGCTTACAAAATAGGCTAAGGAACTTTCCACCCCCAGTGCTATTAACGTTCTTGCTCAACTCCATAGCATTAATTTGAAAATCCTGCCTGAGTAATGCTCATGGGTTTTGCATGAAACATTGCAGAGGCAAGTTATCAAGCTGAGATAATAGACACCCTGCATATGACCTAAAGCAGATATATACATTTGTGCACATGCACGCACAGATTTTAAGGTAACCAAGCTAAATTTAAGGAAATTCAACCATGTACTTGATTTCTGTACCCAAATCTGGAATATTTGAAAATAATGCAGGTGTCTCCCTGTGGTGGTGCAGTCCCTGCTGGGGCTGGAGCACCACATGGCCACCGCCACTGCCCCCCCAGCACCGGGCGGGAAGGGAGACAGAGAGAGCACAAACCCGGGAATGAGATAAGGAGAATTTAATACAATAACACACAAGAGACAATCAGAACAACAACGGCGGTAACGACAGTGAGCAAAACAAGGTGCAAACAGACCCGAGCACAGCTTCAGCCCATCGCACGGCGCAAACTGGCGTGGGGGGCACGACATCGGCTCGGGATGGAAGAGCCCGGCTGTCCCCCCCCAGCTGCTGAGCATCACCCCTGTCCTGGCCAAACCAGGACACTCACCTAACGATAGGCTACATTACAGATGTTTACATTCAAGGTAGTCAATCATGTCTGTCTTTGTATTCAACAGAAAAAAAATGAACATTTTCTGGGAGTAACTCATCTGGACCACTTCAGATGTGTTTTAGAATGGGGGTGAATTTTTCTCTGCAAGAGCCTGTTTCTCTTTGTTGAATACCTACGGCTTGGAAAACCAGTTCAGATTTAGTTGTCTACTTTGTAGATGTCTAAATTTGAGAAAATGCATCCCATATTCTGTGTAAAAAATAATTTCCTACTGATTTTGAGGATTCCAGATGTTCAAAATTTCACCATATCAAGGTTTTAGTCAGGCTTACAAAAGCAAATAATCTGCGTTAGGGGGACCTACCTTTTTAAATGAAGTGGTTTGTGTTCATGCTGTTATTTCTTTCTTTTTGCTTATCCTTGCCAAACTAATTTCCTTTAAATCTGCGAATAAGCATAAACCATTTTTTTTTGTAATTTTAAAGATTGTTTTATAGTTTTTTAAAGCATTCCTATGATTTTAGGAAGTTCTGACAATTTCTTTTTCTCGCATCACCAGAAAGACTGCTGTGATACCTGAAATAATAAGACATCAACATGTTGTTTTAATCTTTCATATGGTTTTATTTTTCATTTCCAACTGATACTGAAAGAGCTGGAAGGCAGTTCACAGTCTCTAGTAGCAAGCTCACACAAAGATCTACATCCTCAGCAAAACTGCCCTCACTGTTGGTACAAAGAATATTGGAAAGATAATTCCTTCGAGTCCTCTACAAAAAGTGAGATTTTTTTGACAAATCCTTCAGTAATTAAAACTCACTAACAGAAGAGAGATTGTATTATTAGAATATATATTTATCTTAAGAGTGGGAGTATTTCTCTGATGATCCAAACTGTGATCAGGCATTAATAATTCAGGCCACACAACTCTTCAGAAACATTACATATCACAACTTTAATACTTACATATGGCTCCTATTTTATAGCTTCTTTTATGCTGCCCTGAGGGCTAGAAAAAACTTTTTCCAAATGAATTTTGGCATATTCACGTATTATATAACTCAACAACAAGGCAAGAGTGAAACTACCAAAGATCACCATACCCCTATTAAAAAAAAAAAAAATAGTAAGAGCTGGCCATCCTGTGCCATTCTCTAAGAAACTATAAAAGCCTTAGACACTACTGTACCTTATGAAGCAAAGATGCTAAATAAAACCCCAACTTGGATACTGGTGTTCAACAGGTTTGCCTTCATAACTCCTTACAAAGAGTCCCCAGTTATTTCATTTAGAGTCCATTGCCAAAGAAGGCCTTCAAGACTAATCTCACTGAACCTTAACACCTAAAAGCAAAAGTCTACTCTCCATTAGGGAACTTTGCCCCTCCAGGAAACAACGGAAAAAATGGGCATTTCCAGAATATAACCCTCTAACAGTGCCTGTTTCTCCCTATGTACCACCGAGAAAACCTAGGAAATATTTGTGAATCTCACTGTCATTGATTTTCATCAAAAACCAGATCTGACATATTAGATATCTTAGGGTTTTCTGTTGCAATGTTTCACCTATATATTTTAGCTATTCATTTCCTGGCAATTATGTTGCTAATTCATTGAAAGATTTCATTTTGCATTCACAATTATTACTAAACGTCCACAAAGAAGTCACTAATATTTTCTTGCTTTATATTTGAGGGCAAGCACAATAATAGCTGTTACAAAAGGTTTCTGCATAACAGTAATCAAGTATTGAAGTTATCTGCCAAATTGCTGTCAAAAAATAAATTATCAAGAACAGAGCTTGATGCAAAAAAGCTACACAACCAAGAGACAATCATAAAGTCTAGTTCTGCCAGATATTTATAACATATATAAAATCTGGACTGAACTTTAAACTACTTTTTCACCTTGTTAACTGAAATTTGTAAGTTACGAACTCATTGGCTATTATACAAAACATCCATGGATTAAGACATCTTCTCTAACAAAAGAATGATTGTAGCCCAGTTTAAAATATTTTGGAACCATCCCAGATTGAAGAGAGCAATTCACAACTCTCAGGATAGCATAACTGTGAAAAGGCAGGCATTCTTTAACCAACCAGGTTGGAACATGATCAAACAAATTCTGCACTATTTCAAAAATACCTGACAAGGATACCTGAGAAATGTTTCTAGAGTACTCAATTATAAAACACAAAAGATCCATTCCCTTAATGGATCAACAGCTATATTTTCACATTGCAGCTGAATCCAAAAAGCACACAGAAATATTATAAGATGTCATTAAACAGAATAAAAATGTCCTTGATCAGTCTCATAAGAAACTTAACAGCAGAATAGGCATCACAATAATTCCTTGCTTCAGAGACAATCTTCCTTCAATCTAGGACCCTGCCAAGGTCTTACAACAATTTTACCTTCCTAATCTCTGTCGCAGGCAAAACCTGTAGTTTGGTTGTTCTCTTTTCATTCAAGGGCGTACTACCAACTGACATTAAAAAAATACCATATGAAACAAAACAGGTTTTGAAGAGTAAAGAGTTCCCCAGTAAACTCTTAGAAATCAAACTTAGCTCATTCTTGAGCAGGAATTATTTGCTGCTTTCTGGCAGTGCCAGCTCTGCGTGGGCAGAAAGGGAAGGGCTGTGCACATTCCCCTCTATCCCACGGCCCTGCTCCTTCCTATCCATGCCCAGCAGGATCACCTTGCAAGCCGTGCTGCTGCCAGTTGTTCCGCCACATTCCCTTTGCTTCCTCTATGCTGCTGCCCAGAGTGGACAGACTCCACTACACTGGATGCAGGCTCCAAAGCCTTGGTAGCAGGCCTATGTCCACAACCTCGGTGGATGCTTCTTCAAGCCCAGGGCACTGTCCTGCCAGCTGCCAGGCATGAGCACACCTGTTCCAGTACTCAAAGGGATTTGGTAGAGCTGCTCAGGTTGCCTTGGAGAGGCTGAGAGGATTTTTATCACAAACGGAGCTAAGCAAAGCTCTGCTCCAATTCCAGTACACTCAAGCACAGACCACAGCACGTTTCTATATTCATTTTAGCTCTGGGATGCTTCTTGCAGTCCACATTGTCCTGCTGACGGCTTGGCCTGACTGTGGCTGTTCCAGTACTGCAAGGGGGTTGGTAGGACTGCACAGGGTGTCTTTGCAGAGGGCAAGGCCAGAAGGCTTTTTAACTATCATAGCTTTTTAGCTATTGAAAACTCTGCTTTCATTCCAGGATACTCATTCCCAGCCCATAGTGCCTTTGTGTATTCATTTTAGCAATTAAGTGCTCCAGCTGCCTTTTCACAGCCTCATCCAGGAAGGGCAGGTCTGGCACCATGGGAACCACCATCACATGATGATTTTCTGTCTGCTTAGGTGTTGGAGGAGCTGAGGCTGGGACATTCTGCAGAGTCCCATCCACATTGACTGGCAGTCCCAATTCCTGCTCCAGTTTCATTGCTGGGACAGGGCCCTCCGAAGAGGAGGCCCCTAAACAGATTGGTTCGTATGCAGCATCCATCTATGGGTGTACGGGGAGGCAGCTGCAGAGGGACAGAGAGCAGAGTTAGTGGGACCTGTCCGAGTGAGGGGATATTGGAGGTGACTGTCACACTCCAGCGGGGACAACTCCACTTACTGGATCTCCAAGGGATGTAAAGCCTCCAGGAGGACAGACCCTGCAGATAGAGGAGACAGAGGGACGGGATGAGGCATAGCAGGATGGGGTGATTGGCACGTGGGGCAAGGGGATGTCTTGGCAGGCAACTGCCCTTGCCCAGGGGCTGCTCACCTCTGGCATCCCCCTTGTTGCCTCTGCTCTGGTTCTTCTTTGGTCTGTCCTCCTACAAAGGCACAGGAAGCAGCAGGTGAGAGAAGAATGCTCCCCTTTGCCTCACAGCATCAGCATAAGCAGCAATCCATGGAAAGACCAAAAGGCAACAAAGGCCATTGGGCTGACTACCAGGGGCAGCTGAAGACCCTATTTTTGACTTGCGCAAGCATGGACAACACCACAGCGACATGGCACCAATTTGGGAAACTGCTTTGCATAATACCAGGAAGGCTCGTGAATATGTAGTAGACAGCTAGTATAAATAACCCCAATTCGTACCTCAAAGGTGTGCATGTTGGTGGAGCGGAGACTCCTCGCGCAGCCAGCGCTGCTTGCTCACCCTCAGCACCATCACCACCTCCATGTCAAAATCTGCTCTCATCACAGAGAAGGCAAGGGGAAAATGCAGGGCCTTCAACACAGCATCATCTGCCTCAAGCAAAAAGAGCTGCTGGTGAACCCCAAATCTCAGGGCTGTGATTCTGCCACCCTGCCAGGGCTTTCAGCTCACTTCCACGCCATTCCCTAGATGTTTCTTTAAAGGGAGAGGCAAAGATTTTGGAGGAGAAGGACCTCCCCCATCCCACAGCAAGAGGGAGATGTGTTGCCCACAGAGGCATTTTAGCTGCCCTTCCCCGGGTCGCTGCCTGTCGTAGTGCAGTCAGAACAGACACTTGGACCTCTGTCTTCTCTGTCCCATGATAGACACCAAGCTTCATTGCTCTCTGTGACTTGCTGCCTTGAAGAACCTGCACTACTCCCAGCACTGAAGTGCGCTGAAGCAGCTGTGGTGCACAGGGGACCTCCAGGAAGCTGGGCAGCCCATGCTGCCTCTGGAAGCCTAAGGCATGAGTCAAGTCCCAGATCCCCATCCACAGGGGCCTGGTTGAAGGCCATTGTGGTCCTCTCCACGGAAGCTTTCAACAGAGCTGCTGCCTGCTTTGACTGTGCAATGAGGGGGAAGAAGTGAGCAGGGGATGGAGCCACTGCTCCTCCCCAGAAAAGAAGAGACTCCCATGAGCTGACAGACACATATGTATTGGGAGTGCTCCTGGTAGGGCTAGAGGGGGTCTGCTGCTAGAGAGCTAGAGGCAGGCCTGCTGGGCTCTGCTTCCCCTGGACACCTGCAAGGGGAAAAGCAGGGTAATGTTCCAAGGGTCAGGCTGCACTTTTGCTCCCAGCTAGCAGCATGTGCACATGCTTCCCATAGGCAAGAGGAGCCATTGTTGCCAGGGCTGCTACTATCCTGGCTCTGTCCCTTGCTGTCCCCTGGCCTCACTGGCACCATGTCCTGATGGCACCTGTCTCTCCACAGGGCAAGCCTCACCTCAAGATCCCACCAGTTCCTTCCAGTCACCACCAAAGGTGGTTGCAGGCTTTCCCTATCCCCCAGGGACTGCCTGGCCTGAGCATGACTGTTCCTGTGCTGGAAGGGGCCTGGTAGGGCCGCCCAGGGAGCCTTGGCAGAGGGAAAGGCTGAGAGGCTTTTGCTCACAAATGGAGCTATTCAAAGCTCTGCTCCCATTGCAGAATACTCCTGTGCGGCTCATAGCACCTCTGTATCTCCATTTTAGCAATGTGCTGCTCCAGCTTCATTTTCACAGCCTCATTGACGGAGGGCAGGTTGGGCACTATGGGAACCACCATCATGTCATATTTTCCTGGACGCTGAGGTGTTAGAGGACCAGAGGCTGGAACATTCTGCGGAGTCTCCTCTGCATTGGCTGTCAGGCCCAGTTCCAGCTCCACTTTGGTTTTGGGAACGAGGCCTTCCAAGGGGTTCTGCCCTTTGTGGTGTGGCAGAGGCTTCTCCATTTCCCTGGAGTACAACTCGGGCACCTCTGGAGGTGGAGTGGAAACATCCAGCTCCAGGGGGAACAGCTTCACTTACTGGGTCTCCAAGGGCTGTAAAGCCTCCAGGAGGACAGACCCTGCAGGCAGAGGAGACAGAGGGAGAGTGTGGGTCATAGCAGGATGGGGTGATGGGCACATGGGGCCAGGAGGTGTCTTGGCACCACAGTAAGAAACACACTCTAGGAGCCTCTGGGACTATTCCCTCTCTGCTGTGCTGTATTTCCAGCAGACATCTGGGAAGTTGAAGTCCCCCACAAGAACAAGGGCAAGCGATCACGAGACTTCTCCCAGCTGCTCATAGAAGGTTTCATCTGCATCTCTGTCCTGATTGGGTGGTCTATAACAGACTCCCACCATGATATCAGCCTTGTTGGCTTTCCACCCGGTTCTCAGACACTCAACGTATCATCACTGTAATTAAGTTCTAAACATTCGTAACAGTCCCTAATATACAGGCCCACCCCACCACCTCTCCTTCCTTGTCTATGCCTTCTGAAGAGCTTTTAGCCATTGCCTGCAGCACTCCAGTCATGACAGACATCCCACCACGTTTCTGTGATAGCTACTATATCATAGTTTTCCTGATGCATCATAGCTTCTAGCTCCTTCTGTTTGTTGCCCGTGCTACATGTTAGTGTAGATGCACTTCAGCTGGGCTGATGTTCCTGACACTTTTTTGTGAGTGGAAGCCCTAATTCCTACTTGACCATGAACTGGGTGTTTCCATGACTTCTAACCCATGTTGTGCTGGCTCAGCCATCATCATTTTATGCTGCCATCAGTTGTCTGATCATGCAGGCCAACACTGAACTCAGCAACATGCCCTCAGAAGTCTTTTTTCAGATAGTTCTGCCATAGGTTCCTGTGGGCCCAGCTCCTCCACTGCCCACTGTGGTGCCAGCATTGCCTGCTGGACACAACACACAGAGATGACTCCCTCAGTGGCCCTTCACATGGAAGGACACCACTCAGAGAGTTTAGCAAGATGCAACCAGCCCCAACAAAAGCCACACCCAAACAGGAAGCTCCTCCAACTGATCGGCTCCTGGTTAATGTTATCCCCAGCACTTCAGCATCCTTCACTGTTATCTTCTGCCTGTTGGAGATCCTGCTCACCTCCTCTTCCTACTCTGCAGACCTGCACTGTTCTCAGCCCAAACCCACAGCTGTGGTGTGCAGGGGACCTCCAAGAAGATGGGCAGCCCATGCTGCCTCCGGAATCCTGAGACAGAAAGCCAGCAACAGGCTGAGGTAAAATTTGCAGGGTTGTATTTCAACTCTGTTTTCCTGACTCACAGTATATTTTTTTAGGTTTCCATATTCCATAATATGAGTATTCAGAATTTAGCACTTCAGTTTCACATAGTTACTAAATTCACATGCATTTTTTTCTTGTCCCTGAATGAAAAACAAAGTAGTAGCACCATGAAAAATCTAGCATCTCTATTGCCTTTTCAATATGCCCTTATGAAGGGAAAGAATAGTAGCATTCATTAGATAAAAATAGCAGTTCTAAACACACCCTTTGTTAATAAAAATGTCTGCCTCATGGTTTCAGACAGACAAATCAAGCTATGCACTGAGAGTTGTTTACAGTCTGAAAAGTCACAGACAGGTACATGACATGATACCACATTTCTTTTTTAATGTTCAGATGGGAATTCAAAGGATTACTCAACAAATTATATACTCTGATTTCTTGAAGCTGACAGATGAGTTGAAGTAATGTTGTACTTATTGCTGAGCTCTTATGATTTTACTGCTTGTAAATTGATATGAAAGACTTAAACAGTAGGAGAGGACCATCTTTACTTAATTTATACATTTTATTCAACCGAAGGGAGCATTTTTTTGCTTTTGTGGGAGTAGAATGCATAGTGTCTTTTGCAATAACTTTGCACACATGTTCATTGTGGCTCACAATGGCGGGTGGTTTCTCATCTTTATACCATGTTTTAATCGTAAATTTTCTATGAATCACAGAATGTTTTCCCTTGAAAGATTCACGGGATCGACATCTGTTGTATAGAGTGATACAGCTGAAGAAGACCTAATGCAGACAGTTTAATGTTACTTAAAGATTAGAGATTGCAGAGAAAGTCTTTATACATGGTCCCAAACCATTTGTGTATCTTCCACAGCGTCTTCCCAGTCTTTCTGTCCTATCTATCCAAGTTCACACAACTCATGCAACATTTCCTTCTGCCTTTTGTGTACTTTTAAAAAGGACAAGAAAAAATGTCTAGGACAAGAAAGGAATGACTCGTTGTTCTATATAACCATGAACAAAACCACTTTGCAGAAAAAAGTTTCATTGCTACTTATATACTATCTAAATACATGAACCCAGTATTATTTTTGAGACAAGAGACTCTTGTCAGGTGTAAGGTCCATTCTGCTCATTTGTAGAGTTATTTGCAAAGGTTTACCTGTATTATAAACAGTGAAGCCAGATAGTGGGAGAAAAAAGGGTGGTGGGTGTTTTCATTTTTCAGAATAATGAAATCAAGTAACGGAAATCATAAAGAGCTTGCTAAGGTAACATGGGAAACCTGTAGTAGAAGCAGGAATTCAATTTGTGTTTTAGGAGTCCTACCAGACATGCGTCTTGTGTCTTGTCTCTAAAATTGGCCCATCATCACATTGTAGTTTTCCTATTCAATCTTATCTGATAGTTTTGCCAGTTGTTAGACTGTGGCTTGGGAGATTTCCAGGTTCTGATGTACAGTGTACATGTTTGTTTCTTTGTGTGTGGTGGGTTTTTTTTTTAATAAGAGATTCAAGAACAAATAAAGGCATAGAGTGGCAGTGAAAGAAGTAATTTTCCACATCACATCTTCCAATTATGTATAATCCCTTTTGCATGTCATGTTGTGTGCATCTGCAGATAGTCAGAATTGGTCCCAGCCATAGCATGTGTGCATGCAGAGAACTCCTAACTGTTTGGAGCATGTAACTTATATTTCTTGTAGTCTGCTATTTAAAAGTGGTGGAAAGTTTGAAAAACCATCAAATGTTTACTATGTCAGGCAAAAACAATAAAGTATACACGTACATAACAATAATCTCTACATATATTATACAAAAGATCTAATGATTAATATAATTATATAAGCTTTTCAATTGGACATTTCAAAATGTTTTTCCTAACCCACAAGATGATGCCAGGCCCTGCTGATTTTGTAGGATGGGTATGAAGTTATTGGAAGACTACATTCACATTGGACTCACTATGGAATACTGAGTTCAGATGTTGCCAAAACTGCAGAATAAGGTACCACCAAAAGAAAGAGGGCAGAATTTCCCTGGATCTAGCTGCTTCTCATTACCTAGAACCCAGGAATTTGGCTCAGATGGTGTCTAGCCTGCATCAAAGGGCCAGTCCCACTGGGACCTGAAGAAGTCAGGATCCATGGATAGAAAGCTTCGTGAACTGGGAAGTTACTAGTAGGCAGCAGGGACAACATTGAAAGAAAAAAGTATGATTGAAAGAGCAGGACTGAGGTGGGAAATGGGTGAAGGAAACTGGCAAAGTAGGGTGGAAAAGGAAGCGCTGTGCATAGAAAGTAGTAGGGAAAAGAAAGGGGAAACCTCTCCTCATATTAGAAAATTAGAGCTCACCATAAAAAAGGAAGGACATCTGTTGATCATGTTTTAGGACGTAAGTATAAAGCCCTACGTGTGTAGAAAGAACTGAAACCAGCTGAATGAAAACACTGCTGAAATAATATTAAGAGCTTTTGAGTTGTCATATAAGCTATCTTTCCCCACCATTTCTGTATTTCTCAGGCTGTTTTGGCCCACCTGAAACCCAGTGACACTCTCAGTGAATCCATCTGCCTTTGGATCTGGTCCCACAGGAGAACCATTTCACCAGTTAAAACCCAACCCTTCTTGCATGAAACACAGCTATTGTTTAACAGTTCATAGCAACAAGTTGAGGGCAGGAAATGAAGAATAATGTCTCTACTTGAAACAGCTAATTATACTTGTGTTGATCTAGTGTTAAACTTTCCTGTTATCATTGGCTGTACAGTCCTGTGTATCTTGCCTGTGCCGAGGTTTTCTAGTGGCTTCATCTTGGGCTGCAGCCTGTATTATGCAGAAATATGGGACAGCTTTATTCAACACCAGCTGCATTTCTTTAAGCACTACTTGCCAACAGAGCTATACTTTTAAGAACAGATTGCCTTTGGTTAGAACGGCACATCACACATCTAAGAATGCAAGGAAGTTTTAATGTCACCTTGGATAAGTACTGCCAGCAAGCACTAAGATCCTTCCAAGCAGGGGAGAGCTGGAGCCACTAATTTCAGTAGCAATGTCTTCGGAAGCTTAGCACCTAGGGTTTTTTCCTTCAGAATCTCAGCACCCAAAAAAGTCAATAATTCATTCCTGAAATAAAATTGGGAGAGGATGTCTTTGTTGTAGAATTAATTCAGGTAATCAGCGCTAACATCTCTGTGTCTATATTAGGTTAGCCAGCAATGAAAGAAAATTGTAGCCAAGTTACTGAGCCCTTCTTAGGGGTGCACTCATTCACAGCAAAAATCTGGAGGCACTTTGTCCTGAAGCCAGCTGAGGTACTCACGATTTCACAAGTTGAGGCACTTGAGTCTTCTCTAGACTCTTCCCACATGTATCTGCTTGTGCCCAGAAAAGCTTGGTCCATTTCAGGGATTTGTCCTCACTGTAAAATAAGAATGGGATCCAGAGGTTGCCCAATCAGGTGAAATAGGAACTTGAGCTTTAGTTCCTTCACCGTAAAATCAGCTGGCCCACACTAAACACACTACCAGAATTCCATATAGTGATTATGTGTTAATAACAGAAGTTACATGTAATATCCAAGTACACTCTATAATGAAGACATACAAGATGCATATATATAGCTTCATGGTTCCAGCCATGAACAGCCGTGTATTTCAGCGTACCCTCAGGTATAGACTGGTATGGAAACCCCGAAGAGCTCCCATAAAGAGCAGTGTTTAGATATCAGGTTTCCAGGAGTTATCCAAGAAATATGTTTGAGAGGGAAACAGAACTATTCATTCCGGCTGAAATTTGAAACCCTCATAACCTGGGGAGAAGAGAATGCTTCATATTGTTTTGGTTTTGTGAAGATGGATTTTCATGACATACTTGTAATATATTGGTCACATACTGCCTTCTTTTGATAAAAAGAATGTTTGTGAATGACAGAAAGTAAATTCCCCCTCCCAGACTTTTAAGAGTAGCAGCAAAAGCATACATCTGTTCCCAAATTTTAGAAGAAACTTAGTTTCTTTAGATTCCATTCTGCGATACAGAAGGAAAATATTGCCTATCTTTGCAGATCCCAGGTTTATATATAACTATCCTCTAGATATTGCTGCTTATATCAAGGTCTGACTGGCACTGTGCTGGTTTCTGGCTCTGTAGAGCACCTGGCATTTTTTAGTACTCCTATATTAGCATACTAAACAGGGCCAGGTCATGATGTTAAATTACTAGCACACCTCTTGGCACCTTTTTAATCTAAAGTACTACTCTTCCAGATAATGTTTGGACACAGTTTTCAGGTCTTAGCTAACCCAAAAAACAACAGCCTGTTTGGAGGCAGCCAAACACAGTTTCAGAATGTAAGGATTCAACTGGCCGATCAGGAGGTCGCTCATGTCAATGGGCCACAGAGCTAGGGGGGAGCCCTGGTCCATTTTATTTACTGGTATAAATGTAGTCCCAGAGTTCTGCTTTGTGGCTACAACAAACATGGTGTTAATAACAACTGAATGTTTTCTCAATTTAACTGTTATGTGAATAACAGCTATTCTACTTTTCAGTTTTTACAGTAGCCCCGGCAATCACCATCCTTTGCACAGTGGATATATTTTTTTTAAAGTTTGATTTGTTTTCTGTAGATAGGCACACAGTCAATTTGGATAGCTCCCATCTTTGTCAAAGATGTAAGTAGCCAGTAAAGCAAACAAACAAACAAACAAAAAAAGCAAAAGAAAGAATTTTATTCAGTGTGACTGCATGACAGATGAATAACACAGGTATATCTCATAGCCAATAGGAAGAAACCAAGACTGGCCAAAGGTTATGGCTTACAGGCATAAATTTATCCTCTGTGATGAAATGTAACTCAATCCTACCAGTTTCAACTTTGAAGTCTTCCTGAAGCTGTAAGGTTACAGGTTTGAACACATCTCTACTTCTAGTTGGCATGTCTCTTGATTTTCTGCATATTTTTAAATACAAAAATAAAAGAAAGAAACTAAAGCAAACTATGACATGATAGGAATTTCAAACTTCTTTAACGAAACCCACAAAAGTATATTCTGTAGCACAGTTAATGATCCTTTAAAAATACAAGGCATAATACTTCAAGCAGACAATCCATTTCACCCATACTTCTTCCTAAAAAGCATGTATACAATTAAACAATAATTTTGACATCTATCCTTGGAGTGAGGTCTGCATTTCTTCTTCCACTTGTAGAAGAAAATTTGCTTTCTAAAACTTCATAATTTGTAATCATCATTTCTGAGTACAATGTGAAAAAAACAAATCTAGATACAGAATTGGACAATGAGGCTGCAGAATTTTCTTGCATAGCTATGTGATGAGATGTGAGCCTTACCTAATATAACTGTGACAACAGTTGTTTCAGTAGTATAAAAGTTTTATAGTTGCATTTCTTTCAGAGGGGAAAGTACTGTTTCACTGTAACAGTGCATAATGAACACTTCCTGATATTCTGGGATGCAATGAGACTCAGATCAGTTAATGCAATAGTCTGAAAGTATGGTTCTAGTCTCAGGCAGGCAAGACACGCAAAGTCCCCTTCTACTCAGTGGAGAAGTACAGGTACCTCTAAAATGCAATTCCTAAGCGAGGTGTTAAAGAAAAGTGGCATAAATCGCTCAGTCTGTCTCCACTGACAATAAAAGGAGTTGAAGCAACTGATTTTCTCTGAGCTCTATAACTTTCAGACTTACACAAGAACATAACAGTGTGTACTGAGTCAAACTAAAGGTCCAGAGAACTTATTTTCCTGTGTTCAACAACAGACCGAGAGAATTCATAGTGTACAAACAGGGCAAATATCTGTAAACACCCATTTGCTTCTCTTTAGTTCCCACTGTTGGGATGCTTTTTTAGTGCACAGCCATTCCTTCACTGGCAAGGACCTCTGGGCTTCAGGGACTTTCTCAGAAATTGTTCAAAGTTGTTTTTCAGGGACTAATCCAATTTTGAGGTGTGAAGTTGGGAAAGGTTAATGGAAACAACATCACCTTTCTGGGGGAGGGGATGGTTAGATGCAGAACTAGTTGCTTTTATTATTCTCTGAGTCATTAAAGCAATATTAATTTCCCTGTTAGAACAGCCTGCTGTCAGCCTGTATGGTCACCGTAGTCGTTCAGCACAGCAGTTATGTGCCACAGGAATGCAACGCTCAAGCTTGTGGATTCACCACAGACTTTTTTTAATTTTACTGCTCTGGAAAAAAAAAAAAACAAAAAAAAGAGAGAAAGAAATTAAATTCATAACAGCTGATGAGCAATGGGTGTTAAAGCTCCAAAGTCAAACATCTGAAAGCTGGAAAAATTAAAATTAAGTGTTCCCCACACCACATGAAATGGACCCTCCATGCTAAGGCCTGACTCTTGCAATGCACAGAATAGATCTAAATGGAGGCAGAGCAACCTCTGTACAGGGAGTGGTGATACAGCATTCCCTAACCTTCAGAGAAGCTGAACCTTTCATCCTAAAAAACTTTTGAAGCAGTTGTGCACCTGGATTTATCTGTGCAATATTAATGCAGTCAACCCTCTATTGTCCATGTCCTCAACAATAAGCCTTCTAATAGAGGTCAAGCCTGGAAAAAGCTGTGTGCCTGTAAAATACAAGGCTATAACGGAAGTTGTTTAACAACTTTAACTTCAATAGGAGTGACTTGTGACTGTTGCATCTGGAAGTCAGTGCAGAGTTCTCAATGACCTCCATGAAGCTGCCGTTTGCTCCATGGTCATTAAACTCCTGATACCCAGTAAAACATCATTCATTGCATAGGACAAAGCTTTTGAGATTCTAGCGAAATATTAAAGTGTTATTCCAGGAAGGTTTTTATTCCTAAATCCCTCTGCTGTTAAAGTTAATCTATAAACTGTATGTGCAAAAGATGCTTTCTAAAACAGTGCCCATGTTCAAGTGAATTTTCAGGGACAGGCTGTCACCTGTACATTGAAACTTAGTGAACCGAAAGATTACATAGAAGTGTTTTTCTGAGCACTGACAGGGCCTAAGCTGAGACCCTTTTTAGAAACTTGTTTCTAGTGTTTAGTGGTTCAAATGGACTGCTTAGTTTAATATTTTTGTCAGTATAGAAAGATTTATGTCTTTGTTCCCTGCCCATTAGAAAAACCTTCCTAATTCATAATCAAGATATTTAAAAGAACATGAATTTATCCTTAAAGCCCTTGATCGGAGATTATGTTATATTCTCTATACCTTTACAGAATTTTGAGGTTCTATATGTTTATCAAGGACATTTTTATTAGACACCTAGGATTTTAGGGATCCGTGATATGCATGATATAAGGACTTTTGCTAAGGCTATGCAAGTTGCTTTTGGAATAGGATCAAAACACAGCTCAAAGCTCCCTACCTCCTTACTTACAGAGCTCCTGTTATTGTATTTAGGTTTGGATAAACTTTTCTCTGGAAGGTGATTGCTCACAGCAGTTAATTTTAAACTTACAGGCTTAGATCTGGCTCTATGTGTGTGAACAGGCTGTCATCATGCATTCCAGGTTACTCTCAGAAATGAATGTGTCTTTCCTCAGCGTTTCTTAGTGCTGGGGTGTCAGACATTCCTTCTGCTCTGCATTAATCCAATTACTAAACACCTGCAGACATGCAATAACAGTTTTCATGCCAAGTCCCTTAGAAATGGTTTTGTAGGAGAATGTAATCTGCTGTCCTGCTATCAGGAGTCGCGTTACACACCTGCCAAGTCCTGAGCTGAAAAATAACAATCAACATTCTAATTCATTGCAAGAATGTTTGAGGGCACATTAAAGAGACAAAATGACATTCTTCTTAATTTTACTGCCATGGAGTCCATTAAACATTTTGAACCTGTAGTTAATTTTATTAAAAGCCAATTTCAGTACTAAAATATTTATAGTACAGCATGATAAAGACGGGCTTCTCATGGCAACTTAGGCAAGTTCCAAAAGATCCATTAAAGAGAGAATTGCTTCAAGCACATATATAGTGTCATTCCAGTTCTGTTCTTAGGGATTTATCTGATAATCACCAAAATACACTTCAAAGTGGAATTTTAAACTATGAAATAATCTGGTTTTCTTGTGCCTTTTTTATACTTTTCCCCAAAGATGTGTTTTTTCTCCTCTGTTGTAAAGTGGTTGTGCTTCTCAGAGCTGAAACAAAACTTGTTTCTAGAAAGGAAGACTTCAAGGCCCAAACGTTAGCTAGGTCCCAAAGAATAATACAATAGAATGGAAGAGAGAATTAGGAGTATCTGGTGCTGACAGCACCCCAAGTTTCTGTATAGCCTTGTGTAGGTCATTTCATGCTTTTGTGGCACAGCTTTTTTATAAAACACACATCAATGAATCATAGGAATGTCAGTCTGAATAGTAAGAAAAATTAAGACCTTCCTAGAAAAACCTCTTTGTGGTCCTAAGTTTGCTACGTGAAAGACAAGTGTGGTCCTTTACCAAGCTAAACAGCTCATCTTTTCATCTGTAAGACTATTTATATACACCCAAATGTCATCTTATTCCATCATGCTCTACTAGCTCCAATTACAAGAATGCAAACAGTACAAAATTATTTAAAGAAATACAACAATACCAAGCATAAATTTTAAAGAAATTGTCTATAATAATCCATAAAGTTGTTATCCCTCTTTACCTTGGCAAGGAATATGCAGCGATGATAGCATGTGCTCCATTCAGGAAGAGAAATTGGATTTGACCAGAGTCACCTGCAGTTTATAGCAGTGCAGTCACTGCTGAGGGCTATACATAATGTCCTAAGGGGTCTTTTGCACAGCTGTAGACAAGACAGCAAGAGACCACTAGCCAACAAAGAGCATTCCAAGGCTACGGCCCCGTGTACTAATCCCTTCCAACTAACTTTACATTCCCCCATCCCATATGTAACCTTCAGCCCTCCACTTGAAGCAGGCAGTCTGACAGTAATAATAGTAGTCACAAGAAAAGGTAACCGCTGTCTTACTAATAATTTTTGAAAAGTTAAGTGCCCAGGATGTGATTTTAATTAAAATGCATGCTGCTTGGTGTGTCTGCTTCCAGGAGAAGGTTTCTCTCACAGAAAGACGGTGATTCATTATACTTATTTGCACTCCTACACTTAGAGGTCAGTCCCATCATTACATGATCTGATTTGTAGAGAGCACATATAGTGATATATATAAACATAGGAATGAATCTGTTTTGCCTTAAGTTTGATTTTGCCCAATAACCTTTGCGTGAACAGTATTTTGGAATTATCTGAACAAAGGAGATTTTTTTGCTTTAGCAGCTCCTGTCAGTGTTACAGTTTTGCAGCCTCCTGTAGTAAGTGGAAGTTCACACAGGACTAGTACATAGGGATGGTGAGGCATGGATTTACCAGTGGAAGGATCAATCTCTTCCCTCAGTGTATACCACACAAAGAAGCATGTACGTAGTTTTAACTTCACAATTTTATACATCTGCCCACACCCATTACAGTGTATCTGGTTCTAGCATTGGCTGTTTCTTCCTTAAGACACTTTTGGGATTTTGTGTAGTGTTTTGCAGACTTTTGTTTTGTTTTACAAAAGAGAGTTCAGATTCTCCTGTCCTTTTTGGGGGAGGGGGATGAGAGGATCACCAAGATCTGTATTTGTCCATGGGCAAAGCTGAGAGAAGAACTAACGTCTTTGAAGTCAATCTTAAGTGTATTAGTCTTAAAGCAACGCTTCAGAAATTAGAAAACTCATACCATTCTTTCCCATGCACTCAAAATATTATTTTGCCTTCCACAAAAATGCACAGTAAACTCTCCCCTAAGACAATGCAGCTTAAATACTCATAAATGATCATGTTTATGATCTGATGGAAACTTGAAGACATCCAGAGTGGAAGCTGAATATCATTATCTACTCTACCTATGAATTTTCTCCAAAACAAAGGACTTGGTGCAAAGTTCTTTGGCTCAACCTCACAGTACCCTCCTCTATTCTCCCACTGCAGGGGTTGCTGTTCAATGCCCCGTGTCACTGCAGCAATCACCAGCTACTCTGCACATACAGAAGCAACTTTTGCAGAGAAACTACAAAATATTGCTGTGTGTGTTCCAACAAATATGCATTTAAAATAGTATAAATATTGCATTTGCATGAATAATGCCTTTATTATGGAAGTTAAGTATAACTTGCCTTTTTTTTTTCTGTTTTCCCAGAGGCATGCTCAATGCTTGGTCCCCTTTCCACGGAAGTTAATGAGAGTCGTGATACTTATTTCAAGAGGAGGAAGGTCAGTCCCACTGGGGACCCTCTACTGCCTAAAAATGACATAACTTTTTGGACCGAGGAAGGCCCAAAAGGCTCCGTATGTTGCTCTCATGCTGGGCTGACTTGTTTGAGGGTAAGGTCAGTCCATTGTGCAAAGGGCCAGGGAGTGAATAACATATTTACTGCATGCCTGGGAGAGGAAACTGGAAGCTGGGAAGTGGATCTGACTTTTTAATTCCTACTGGTCCTAACATCCTCAGGAGTTACTCCAACTCAGAGCCTGTACAGCTTCAGCATATGTTTTCAGCTTTGCCTCTGTTTAAACAGAAACAAAAAATCTCTACATTTTCAGGCTTAAAATGCAGCCCTTGATTATGGATCAAAACAGTAGTCTCCTACTCAACATAGAATAGTAGCTGCACTTGAGAAGACAATGACAGGTGTGATCTGGAGAATGGACCTCATCCTCCTCCATCTGTCTTCAATGTTACCATGTGAAATGGTCATTCACAAAAGGTGTCTCAAGGATCTTCATTTCCAGAATTTTTTGCATATGTGAATCAGCAGATTTATTGGAGGATGTGAACGTTATGCCAATGGACTTCTTTCCCCTAGGAAACAGTTCCCTTTCTGTGATGGTCAGTCAAAACATTCCCTCTGGGTACAGAGTAATGTCCACAGCTATGCAGTTCAAATTGCACAGATGCTTCTCTAGGCTCTGTCTTTTCTGACAGATGATTAGATGCTATTATCTATGGCACCAAAGAGAAAATACATAGAAAAAAAACAGTTTATTGTCAGCGCTAGGTTGGTTTCTTTGCTTGTGTATCACTTGACTTTTTAAAAATTGTGTATTGGTTATAAGGTGAAGACCAAAATAAGTATAAGATATATTTTTCATATTTCAACGAACAAAAGGCAGTAGCTTAAAATTTCACACAGAAAAAGAAAATCAATATTTTGATTACCCACGGGTTTTTCCTTTGCTTAGACTGGGGCTCAGGCCGGAGGAAGTATTTAAAGCTACTGTCTGAACTAACTTTCATAGGACAAAAACCACCACATAATCATACTGTAAGGGACAAGGATTGCCAAATAAAATGATTATTTATTTGCAGCAATGCCCAGATGCCAGAGTTATCATCTGGTGGAAGGAATACACATTATGTGCTGAAGGAACTTAGCAGATAGATCACTGGAAAGCTCTATCAGGCACAACCATAACAAATGATCAAAATCCATGCACAGAAGTGGGATGTGCTTACAATCGCCTAAATTTATCCTCTCACTTTGAAATCCTTCATTTACTGCAACACATTCTTGTATCACATCTAAACAACTAGGAAGCTAGTTGCTACCAATCATCTCCAGCCCTTTTCACTGAGATGTTTTTCTCTCCTTTTCTACTCTTCATGCCATAGGAATAAGAGTACCAGTGCCCTAAAGGGTTAACCCCCAGTTCAATTCTGCACACAGACCAAAGTTAAGCACACTTTGTAGAAAATAGTCTTAAAATCAAGAATGCAAAAAGAACCTAAAAGGAGATGCTCTGACACACTCTTTCATGGATTTACACCACAAAATATCCCAGGGTCATGTATTATCATTTTAACCTGTTTTATCATCCAGATTACACGTTTGCTGTACACTCACTGTCCATGTCAATATCTTAGTCTTCGCAAAAGCTGCTGAAAGTCATAACGCTGCTTTAACAACTTGGAAAACTGTATCACTATTGCCAGAGCTGTCACTGAAAGAATCAACATATGATACACAGACATGTCAGTGACACAGCTCAGTCAGTAAACCGGAGGAGCAATTGAAAACTTGCAGGTATAAAGCTATCTTTAACAGCAGCATTGAAAGCAAGGTTCAGCTCTATATGCAGTTCCAGATACTACACCATCCACCTGAGGATTAAGAAAACACTTTCCAAAGTGTTGAAATGCTTTAGAACCTTTCAGAAACATTACCCAGAATACAAGAACTGCAGCAGGTCAGAAAAATATGATGTGCATGACATTTTGGAGAGTATTCATAAAGCTTCATTTTGTCATCACAAGATTAATCTCTCTAGACATCCTTTATAGAGAGAAGAGCAAGGTGGGCTTCCCCAGGGGGCCTTTGAGAGCAACTCTATTAGACTAAGCTAACCTTTGTGAATACTCCCTTTCAACGTAAAATAAACATCATATTTGGATTACCTGTTCTCATTTTCAGACCCACTCTAGCCATAAATCTGAATGCAATTCACAATGCAGGTCATGCCGCAGTGCATCCCTCTTAGCTTGAGCCCTGTGGCTCCATGCTGAGCAGTTGGTTAAGTGCTTTGCTGGAGCAGAGCCATGTTGCTCTGCACCTTACCAGATGCAGCCCCAGATGAGTGTGTGTGTATCTGTGTACACAAGAAGATCTCCGAGTTCATCAAGGAGTTAAAATCAGACAGTACATCTACCAC
Source organism: Eurystomus gularis (assembly GCA_013400335.1). Classification (NCBI taxonomy): domain Eukaryota; kingdom Metazoa; phylum Chordata; class Aves; order Coraciiformes; family Coraciidae; genus Eurystomus; species Eurystomus gularis. Next base: position 32,881 of record VZZY01002714.1, read on the forward strand.
AGCCCTTTAAGCTGTGATCCTATCAAATTTTACAAGCTAAAGGGGATCAAGTTGGGCTCTATAAGAATCAGAGACATATAAGGATGTCTAGAGGCTGCAGGGAGTGCTTTTAATAATGCAAGAGGTGGCACTTTTTCTCAGTGCACTAATACTGAAACACAAATCTGATTCCTCAACCAACTGTGATCAGAAAAGACCCCACAACATCTTAGGAAATGGAAAAGAAAGAAGGGAAATATGTTAAAGTTCTGGCAGGATTCTGTTATAGTTAACTGCTACAGCTAGCCAAAACCAGTAAAAATTTGCTACCAAAGGTTAAAAATAAATGAATAGTGGCCATTTTCTCAAACTGGAGAAAAAGAGGATGCTTTCAAATCTCTGATCTTTCCCCAAATAATGTTTCTTAAAAAGAAAAATAATAAAAACTACACTTCTAATTGAAAACTGAACATGAAAAATGTCCTCATGTATTCATATACAAGAGGCAAAGTCACCTCAACTGTAGTGATGATGCCTAAATTTCCAGATATTTTCAAAGAAATAAATAGTACTCTCACCTTTTTGGCCCTCCAAAATATACACAGTTCTGTTGGCCTGTTTTTCATTACTGATGGTGTTTGGTTTGGGGGATTTTTAATCTTTTTTTTTTTAATGTTTAATTCGGAAATTGAACAATTTCAATGCACAAAAGTACAAGTCTTCCACATAGTTATCTGGCTGCAACGTGTTTGGGGATACCACCAACTGAAAAATACTAATACATCTAATGCAACACTAATGTGAACTTAAAGGTCTATTCCAACCATAGCGATTCTGTGATTCTGCATAGAACCATATAGATATCCAATATAATGCAACATAAGATGGTAAGACAAGCAAGACAGGCAGGTCCAAGGCTGAGACCCCAAGGTTTGCTGCTCGCTGCTGACCAGTTGAGTGCTTTCACTGGCAGAAGTGTGCAGCAGGTTTCCCACCCCAGGCCTTCACCATCAGCAGTATTCTGAACATGAAGCAAAGCAAGCTCCCCGAAACCTCTACCCAAACCCAACTGCCCAGGAAACAATTCCTCTCAGAAGAGCTCTTCAGGGGAAATGGCAGCAAGGAAGCAGCTTTGATGTTTTTCCTGACAACTTTTCAAGCAACAGACTTCATGCAGAGGCAGGCGAGAGAAGAGCAGTGTTCACAGCCTAAGCACCTCTTGCTCACCATATCTGCCAGCGCCATCTGGTGATACTGACCACCTCGCTTCTCCCTGACTGGCCATCCTGGTGAGAGCTTCTAGACTGTTTTTCTCCATCAACATGATAGAGCAGGGAATAGACTTATTTACATAAAGTTTTATTTCTATAGTAGACCTAAACGAATGAAGATGGTTGGCTGCTGGATCTACCTCTGCTATGTTTTTTGTACCGTTATCTTTCAATCTTCTTCTGCAGGAAACTAGTGTTTTACCTCTGTTTAGAATAGGAATAGCTGATGGAAATGCATTAATTTCACAGACAAGACCATGATAAGTTAATAGCAGCTTACCTATACTCTGTTAATGGCTGCCCAGTTCACTCTTTAACATGGAAAGAAAAGAAGAACCTCCAAACCAGATTTATAGTCAATTGTCAGGAAGCAGATGAGAAGACCAAACACATTGTTATCCTGGGACTAGATCACGCACCCACTACCAAGGAAAAGCACTCAGCCACTGATGTCAGCAGGAGCTGCTTGCATTCAGACACTGCCTATCTGACCACTTCATGTTTGCCGCAGCGTAAGACAGATGGAGGTGGGCATGTACATCCATGTCACCCTACAGGAAAATTAAGTAAGAGCTGACTTTGCAGAAAAATTGAGTGATGAAGGGAATGAGGATTATATTATAGTGACAGCAAGAGTTGGATTTCATAAAATCATCAGTTCGTAAGTTCATGGTTTGAAACAAGACTGTTCAGTGTACTTCTGATACAGCTCCAAAAAGAGCAGTAAGAAAAGGGCAGGATCATTACATCTTTGTGTTTTTTGCTCTCCATTAATAAAGATTGGTATGTGGAATATAAATCTGAGAGGAAAACAAAAATGCAACCACAAAGGCAGTTTTTTAAAAGTATCTATGCACCTGGTATACACATAATAAAATTCAAGTTCAGTGGAGTGAACACATTTTAAAACAATCTGTGCAGTCAGATGTATTACAAGATATCTCAGATACATAAAGGAAGAGAGATGTGTCCAGGGGACCAAGTCTTGCTACTTGCTACAAAATCAAGAAATATTCTGGAAAACAAACTAATCCCCTTTAATTAATCGAAAAAGTCATAACAGGAATTGTGTTTATCCATAAGATTTCATTATAGAAATAAACACTAAAACCAAAAGCAATCACTGGATTATTTGATGCATTGCATAAATAAGTCCAGTCAGGTCTTTGAAAATTTCAGTGCTCTGACTGTGAATGAATAACATAAATTCAAGCAACTCTGACAAAATACGTGAAGAGAGTTACAAAGTACAGGTCTCTAATGAATGTATAAGCTCATCCACTTCACCTAGAATAAGTCCTGAACTTCTGTCTAAATGTTCTGGGCTTAGTAAACTAGAGTTCCTTGTTTAAGGTCTTATGTCTCCTATGGCTACATAAGTCACACAGATAGGACCTCCCTCTAAAGGCACTCAAATGCAAACATTCTTACCACAGACTGTACCGGGAACTGGGACACTTCCATTAGGAGGCCTGGATACCTCAAATTTTAGAGCAGGCTAGTTGACAGAGTTAAGAAAACCATGGCAGAATGTCCCCAAAGAGGTAAAATGCTATTTTTTTGAACAAGCAGTGGTTTGTTTGCTTTTCCTTCTTTATGCAAATGCAACTCCTTGCTGATTCTGTGGCAATTTAAGCACAGTTGCATGGACTACAGAGCTTGTGTGGAGGTAGGTGTTATTGCACACTCTCTCCTGAACACCTCCTAACTTTTCAAAGATTCTTTGAGACCTCAAGAAAGAATGAGATGACAGAGGTAAAGTCTGAATTTCATTGTTTTGTCTTTGACTGGGTCAGTCCTACTGGAATTAAGCTAATTTTGCACTTCTGTAAAATGCGTACAGTTTGCCTGTGGAAAATCAAAGACTCCAAATGATTCCCAATCTAAGTTCTGGAACTGGTTATACTCCAGCGCCTGGATTTTTCATATATTCTAGAGCATGTAGAAGTACTTATAGCTGCCGTCTCAACGAACTGCAAAGAAAATCAGATTATTTTATCTTGTCCATCATAGAAATGTTTGACCTTTGCAAACATTTTTATTCTCAGTATTTATTCCAAAGGTTTTTCACCTATCTTAGCATTTACCTTGTGTCTCTTCCTAGGCTATTTTATTCTGTTTAAAATCAAAGGTGTGTCTTCTCCCAGGCTTGTCTCACCATTCAGCCAGTTGAGTTGGAGAAGAGGAGTGGTAATCATGGAAGAAATGAGATGTTTGAGGTGCATGAAAAACCACCACTGCCCTTCCAACTCTTTCTAAATTTCTGTATGACTGCAGCTTGTGTGGGGCATCCTACATTTTCCCTGGTTGCAAGAGTAATGTCCATCTCATGGCTGCTAAACTCACTGTAGCAGAAGGTGAAATATTTTCATTTTGAGTAAAAAAACAGTTGTTACGAATGCTGAGTATGTCAGTCCCAATAGTACATTTCCACCAGTGTATTATGGCTTCCTTTTTATTGCCTCCCCAGAGGACAATCTCTGCATTTACAAATGTTCCCGTTCTGCAATTCTTTTTTTTATTTTCACTCCATTCCTTCAGTGAATTATTTTCTACCAGAAAAAAAAAAAAAAAAGTGTGTTTTTTTTTAATTATTATTATTAAGAGTTGTGGTTTAATTACTCAAGAGAGGTCATTTCATGAGCGTCAAAAAAATGAAGCTTGTTTTCTCACAGATTTGTGTTTCATGGTTGGCTGGCTTTTTAGATGAAAGATATAAATGTTACAGCATGAGTTCACTCTTGATGGATGTTAGAGAATCTACATGGGAGAGATGCTGTGAATATGCTAAGAAAAAAAAGTATTAGATATCACATAGTCCTCACAGAAGAAAATTTTACATTCTCCAGTGACTAATAATGAGCAAATCTCAAATAAAGCTTTTCTCTTGTGTGTGGTGAAAGTTGACTTTGCACCACATCTTTTCCTTCAACAACATTCATAAGGCCTCTCACCTTTACACAGATGTCTGCTTTCACCGTTCATGCTGGAACTTCGTGTCTGAAAGATACATAAGACGTGGAGAAGCTGGGCAGAATTTAGACTGTACTGGCCTGTATCACTGTATGGGGAAGAGTTAAGCCTGGTGTCCCAGCAGCAGACATCTCTGGCATTGCATGAGCAGTAAAATTTTGCGAAGGGTCCATGGGAGATTTTCAGCTCAGAAGAGAGGTGCCTACTACTTCTAGATGCTTGAGTCTTAGGCAGGAGTTAAATACACTGGATTCTGCCACTAATCCCCTAAGGAAACCGGATTAAAAGTAACACTGAAAACCTTATATTCTGTGCATAAGCAGCCTTTATCGGCTGAGTGAAAAACTAACAAGAAATAAGGGATGTTTTTGAAAGAGAAATAGCAAATACAAAGACTGATTTGATACCGGCTAATGCCACATCTACACTAGAGAACATCAGCGTGGCTCACTGTAAAAGAACTAACAGGCTGCTCAATCCAGAACCAAATTTCCTTTCAGCGCTAAATGAGTTCATTTCACGAAAGAATATAGAAGGAAGAGGCCAAAAAGCAAAACTTACAATACAAGCAAAGCATTTTGGCATAAAACTTTTAAGAACGCAGGGAGATTATCATTCTGTGACTCCCAGATTTCTGCTGTACATTTGTGCTTAGGTAATCTCTTTCCAGATGTACATCTTTTGTTTAAAATGGCTTATGGCTAATTCTTTTTGATTCACAGAAGGATTTGATTGAAGAGCGTGAGTAAAGCTGGAGAAACCTTACAAATTCAATGGCTGGGATCTTTCTTTTCAGTTGCCAGGGCAGAGGTTTCCATTGTTTGTTTGTACAGTAATCTATCTGGAACAGCAGAAGGTGTTTTCAGTGAATGAACCACCTGTGAAACACTATAGGAAAGAGAAGAAAGATAGCTTTCAGCATTAGTTATTTGTATATGTGAAAAAAAAAATACCATTTGTCTATTAGGTAATTGGAGGACTTTCTGCAAATTGCTTGGAAATACTGGATAGAGATATGCTACATCAACTCCTTTCCATGTGCTCACACAGTGTCAGTGAGAGAGTTCAATTAGATGCTTTGTGACAAATTGTTAAGTTCAGTCTTCAGGCAATCATGCTGTTCCTACCTCTAAAAACCCCTGTGACTAAATGCTCGCTTGTGCAGCTCGCTTGGTCATTGTTAAAGTATAGCAAAAGCACCTTGCCAGTGCCTAGATTTACAACTTCTCCCTTATTCTATGTCACTTCCTTTCCTATCTTCTGTTTCTCTTTCTCTTCTTCCCTTCCATTGCTAATAAGAAATAACGTGAATGTTCTCATTATTACTTTAGGTGTATGAGTAAGCAAGTCATCAATAGATCTCTGTGTATAATGGGGAAGGCATGAATAGGTATAATTCACATTAGAATAACACAAAGAAACTTTTTCAGGAATCTGGTAAAAAAGTGGATTTGGAAAACTTTTATTTGGCCTTTGGTTATGCCTTGAAAATGATATAACCTTTTTTTTTTTTTTTTTTTT
>VZZY01002714.1:38652-97961 GCA_013400335.1 Eurystomus gularis
ACGAAAGATACAATTTAAGAATAAAAAACTTCCATGTTGAAAACTCACAAAAATCTGAAATAAATCAAATGTGCAATCCCTTTCATATCTGAAAATATGTACAAACTAGCACCTCAATTTTGCAAATAGTTATAGTCAGCCACCATTTTTATGTGTTTACTCCCATGTCTCTCAACCTTAGATGCTTACCTGTGGCTTATGTATTACTTAATACACATATCTAGAGCAGCATGTGGGGTTTTATCCTTCCTAAAACCCTGAGCCTCCCAAAGTCAAAACAGAGAGCTTTGTTGAGTTAATACATCTAGAAGCCTATGCTGAGTTTTTAAAACTTTGACCAAAAATCTTGCTATTTTAACTTGACACTTTTTTCTTCACAAATGTATCATTTATAAAGCACTTGCTAATGTTGTGCTGGGTAAAAAGTTTTACATTCCTTTCTTGATTTCCCTCCATTTTTAGGCATATGAATCAGGACAGCTAAAAGTAGTGGTATTATTTCAAAGGAGTAGTTAGTGTAATGCAGGCATTTTTGGTGAAGCGTTCAGGTAATAAGCTTCGGTTATTGTTACTACTGTTACACGTTCATCTGCTGGCCAGCACTTGCACTAGGGAAGTGAAGGGAGGAGGAAAAAACTGTGATGTGTCCCCCTGAACAGTATATGAGTATGTCCCTCTGAGGGCTAAAGATGTCAGAGGGGAACACAGCAAGGGAGGGGAACATAAAGCCCATCTCATATATACCAGGAGGGCTGCGTTTGACTTCGTTGTAGTTACTTCTGATTTACTCAAGTGTCAGCTGGAGAAGGACCACAACCCACACTTTAAAATGTTTTTCTATGCTCCTCTGAGTACAAAACTTGGAGAACTTTGTGAAAACAAGCTACTGTTGCTGGTTTGCCAGGTAGGCAACCTCTCTGAGCTTGAGAGCTCGTCCAAATAAAATGTTTCTCACAGCTATGACTGCATTGCACTAATTCAACTAGAATCAACAATTACATCAGAAAAATGTGTTTACTTTGGTTCTAGGCCACAGAGACTGGGCCCAAATGTGGTGTAGAACATACGCCTGTTGTTGCTTATAGGGACAAATAATTTTACAGGTGGACCTCAACATTCCTTCCTTTTGCTAAGTATACTCCTCCTGGCAAAGAATCTGGAATGCGCGTTTATTTTTTGTGGAATTATATGTAAACTTACTTATTTAAATAGACAGTGTAAACAGTAACTCTGAGATTGGAAGTGATCAGACTAGGACTTTATTTCTGTTTGTTTCCAAATACATGACCATAATCCTCTTACTAAAGCAACATCTGTTTACACCAACAAAGACTGAGATCCTTAGGTCCTCAGTAATCTTACGTTGGTGTAAATCAGAAGTAAAGTAACCAAAGCCAGTAGAATTTCACTTATGTAAAATTAGTGTAGTGGAGATTACAATCAGTCCCGTTCTCTGTTAGTGAACTCATCAAAGAATTGATCCAGACAGCCAAAAGTGAAGGAAAAGAGTCTGTTTAGCCAGACTGTTGGTTCAGATATCATACAATATCATTTCAGTCTAGAATTTTCATCTCTACAACCAAGGAAATTAAACAGAAACATTAAATGATTTTTACTTACCTAAGTTTAGCCATCTTGTTCCAGTAGAAAGTTAGAGGAATTATAATTGGAGTTCTGTTTAAAAATGATTGGTTTCAACTATCTGAGAGCACAGGTCTTTGGTTTATTGGTAAACTTGCATTAACAGAGGTGAATATATACAATCTATAGGGGATAAACTTTACAGAGCAAATATAAACCATTTAGGGGATACGTCTGAGTAAGGTATGATATGTACTTAAGCTGTTATAATAGAGCAGCTTTTATTCACATGGAATAACAAAGCACTGGATTTTTGAAGTTGTAACTTAAAAATTAAATCAGCAATTTAACAGTGAATAAAACTGAGTCTGAACTTCTGCCCATACTTATCCCAGACTTGAGGCCTCTTTTAATCTACAGTTCTGGGTTTAATCTAGTTAATCATAATGAGAGCTGTAAAAATTTAAGCTACATCAAAGTTGCATCTGCCTTTTAGTTTGAGAATATCTCCATAAGAGAGAACTAACAAGTAGGAATATTTAGTTACTACCAATGCCACCAGCCCATACAAAAAGAAGCAATAAACACCCATTTAACAGAGAGAGCTGACCAAGCCAAATTGGATTAAATAAGGACATTACTGAACTTTTATCTAGAGCCCTAAATTCAAACCATAATCTTTCCTAAAAATCCAGAATTAGGAGAGAATAGGCTGAAAGTAGAATTTCTGAGATATTACAAAAGTAGCTGCTCGTACACTTCTTTCTATCCAATCTGACATCTCGTAAGAATGCTTTCATGAGATGCCAAACCCCTGCTAGAGAGAAAAAGCATTTAAATAACTCACATGAGCCTTCGTGCTTTTGAGGTTCACCTACTTCTCCCAAATTTGTAGGTCTCTTCCATTTACTTCACTGTGAGCAGTAGGATCTTAATGAAGTGACTACTGTCACAAAGGTAGATGAGAGAAAGTCTTTGAAGTCCCCAAAGTGAATATGGTAATAGTTATCCTTCTGTCCAGAACAAATTCATACTTGGTCATAATACTGTGCCTTATTCCCCAAGCAGTCCCATTCCCATTTAGCATACCTTTTAAATTTCTTCCAGAAACTGCTGTGTAGAATTTTAGTGCTTGCTGCAACTGATGTAACAGTCATGAGGGTTTTACTGGTCTGATTACCAACTAATATAACAGAAATATGAATTTACCATGGATGCTATCATTTCTGGATGCCCAATTTTGAGCTGAATGGGACTCTTATTTTCCAGAGAAAAAGATAAAAGTCCAGGGAAAGTCTCCTTTGCTGTGAAAATCAGAGCTGTGCCATCTCTGGGTGTGGAGTAAAATAAGCCCTAACATGAAGGGACACTTCCGAGAATGTTATTCTTCCTGACAGAAAGTGAACTGAGATCCTCCAGCACAAAGTAGCAGAGAAATTCAATGTTTTCATAATTCATATGCCACCTAAACTGCTCCTTTTTGCATTGTATGAGCTGCAAAATGGCTGAAGTGTTACTGAAAATTTCTTCATTCTACACATTGAGGACAAACTTAAAGTATGTTTATGTGTTTTTATTAACCTTTCAACTGCGCTGAGCAATGCATGTGTTTAAACAATAGTTGAAAAGCCATTGAAATATTTGCTTAAATACTTTACAACAGTCTAATAATTGAGCTCCAAAGCCTCTGGGATTTAGAGGAACACAGGAAAGTTAACTGAAGGAAGTCTGGGAGAGGTCAGCAAGCACAAGCACACTCCTGCAAAATCTTCTACCTCCCTTATCAGCTTTAATAAACTTGCCTCCTAGTTTCTCCTCTTGAAATTCAAAGGGCACATGAAAAGAATTCACAACTGTGTAGGCTGTGTTCACAGCAATCTCATTCTTGTTGTATAAATGTAGAGTTGGTTAAATGTCTACACTCCTTTGGGCTTATTAGTTATTGATTTACTCCAGTTTTACACTTTCAGAGTCAACTGCTTTCTGTAGCATTATGCAACACAAAAAGCAAGTAACCCACAGATGATATTAAAAACAACATGAGCTGGGAAACTACAATATTACCTCTGATTTCCTTTACTCAAGTGAAATACTTTTCCTCCTGTGAGACTTATCTTTTCTTGTTTTTGCATTTCACACACTTTATTCGAGATTTGTCTCATGCCAAGCAGTAAAACAGTTCTCAGAGAACTGCCGGTCACCCAGCTGACCCAAATCTCCCTTCTCCTATGCCCTGAAGTCCTTAATCACTAGCAAGCAAATATTAGAGTCCCACCTGCTCTCTCTTTCTGACTCAATAAATATTTTATTCTTTAGGCCTGGCAAAACTTCTCCACCAAGAAGGACAGAGCCTGTTCTCCTCTTTCTCCTGTGAACAGGGTTAGGATGCTCCTGGAGAAGGCTGGAGTTGCCATTTCAGGATCCCACAAGATGCCAAGGAACACAACCATCCCTCTGCCAGGAGGACAGTCACAGTTGCATACATGGTGGGAGTCCTTGTCATGGGTTTGATAAAACAGAAGCTATAGTAACATTTTATCAAGGTTCTTCAGTTTTTGTAGCATGTTGGTGCTCTCTGAAAGGGCTTCAGCATTGTACCTCCCAAAGGATTTGAGAAGAGAGACACCTTGCTCTTAGAGGTTACCTACAAACTAGGTGACAAGCCGCACAGTACTGTCAAAACTGGGCTAGTTCTCTATGTGAAAACTGCCAAAACACAAGCGGTGGGATTCATCTCATCCAAATGTAACCTCTGCAATGTAGAAATCGTTGCCTCAGCCAGACTCCTGTGCCAGATCTTTTTATTACAGTAAAGTCCTATCAGACCTAGATCAGACATTTATGTGAGGATGAGATGACTGGCATCTTAGAAGTGACTATTTCTCTCCCTGGATGAAAAAGGAAGTGTTGCCAGTGAGCTTAGATACAAATTCCCACAGTGTAGATTATTGGATTTGGTCAGATGAATCCCACCTCTGTGTCTAGAGAATATTCATGCCAACAGCACTGAAAGTGGGGACTACATGCTGGCTGCTTTTTGAATCCTATTTGTGTGTGGACTTAGGTGTTTAATCCTTTATGGAACATAAAACTTACTTCCACTAAAGTCAGAGAGTCTTAAGCACCTTTGAAAATATTAACTTTCTTTTGTTATGGTAAGAGTCACCAGGTGGTCATATTAAATATAATCTTACACATTCCTTTTCTTAGTCTATGAGGAATACATACATTTTCAAGGAATGCAGTACTGTTAGCTTTTGGTGATTCAGGTTTATGGGGGAGCTTTTGTAAACAACCAGAGAGTTCAACCTATCTTATGCTCTTTGATTAGACTCAATTCTTGGTGCGAATTATTTCCTGAGAACTAGAAAGTAGCTTTTGGGTTAAGTCTTCTAAATAAGATTTTGTCTGCATGTAGTGTATGACCGCCTATGTTCAGTGACTGTTGTACACCGTATAAATAAATGATTCTAAGTTATTCTGTATCCCTGATTTCTCCCCTGATAGGAGGCTAGGCTGCAAGCTTTCCAAATCCATCACAAACAGGCAATAGTGTTGTATTTCAGGGTCTATCCTTCCTTTCCCAAATGTGCACAACTGCCATTAATTTTCATTAAAATCACTTGAACTCAAATACAAAATAGATGTTAGTTTGGGATGCAGTCATTTAACATATGAGAACTACTCTGAGAATGAATCTGGGTTGTGAGTGGGTTATTTGTTTGTTTATTTTATTCCTTAATTTATAAAAGGGATGATGGCCCACCCAGTGGAATTTTCCCATCAAAAATAGTATGAAACAGAATAATGGAATGCAAGATTGATTAGATGGTGTGCTTGTTGGCAATGGGTGCATGTACTTCTTAATCTTAAAGGATCATTAAAAAAATCCTTTCATACTTACCATAATGCATGTGCTAAGTTGTGGGTTCCAAGCCAATATAAAGAAATATTCTACGATTTCCAGAGATGCAAAGTAAGAATTTCATACAGCACATAAGTGGGGCCTCTGTTTAAATGCATAAAGATAATTTCTTAATTATGACAGTGATACTCATTAAAAAGCTTTCCAATAGTACATGCAGTTCCCACACTGGTCTCTCTCCCACTGTCTGACAGGCAGACAGCTTGGTTACACATGCTCAGAAAGGAGGGTGGAGGCCCAGATTCTTGGCTGTCTTGAAGTGGCCACATCCTGCCATCTGCTGAATCCTTATGCTATTGGCAAATCCAGGGAAGAATGTTTCTGAGGTGTCTTAAAATATTCCACACCTCTGCAGGAATGTTTTTTGTAAGGATGAGTATCCAAATGCTTTCAGGGAGATAGAAATCAATTGAAAATATTAACAAATAAAATATATTTTTTTTAATCCTCAGATTTAAAGAAAAGATGTGCCAAGAAGTCTCATCCTGATGGAGGGCTAGTGCCTAAACTTTAACATGTCGTAGCTGATAATAGGAATATACAAAGAAAATTTACTCCCTGGGATCTTTATAAAACTTTTAAGACAAGAAACTGTCAGAATTTGTAGAGTAAAGAAAAAAGGCACCTTTTCCTTGTCTTGCCTTTTACTATTGCAATCAAAACAACTGTGTAATTTTTAAGATGCATATGATTACATGTATATTTAATTGATAATTTCATGATATTTTTCCATTTTCCTACACCCTTTCTCTATCTGTATTTTTTAAACTATCTTGAGGTTTCTTCCAATAATCTCTCTGTTGGCTAATAATTAATACTGTATGGTTCCCACTTCTTCTTGTCACCTGCCCAAGATACTGTCCTGTTCCAAAACTGTCATGCTACCTAGCAAAACGCTGTTGAGAGTCTGTAACAGCCCTGAAAATGGACAGGAGAAGGTAACAAGAAAACACACCCCTTTTTCTAGCTGAACATGTTGCTTTTGCAAACCAAGTCTTAGACTTCAGTCTGTGGGTTGGTGTCTCACACCTGCAGAACGTCTGGGAAATAGCAGTATATTTAGTCTAAATGAGCCTGACTGAAAATGCATAGTCTTGGCCTCTGTGGTATGGTTCATGTGCCATTTTGGCCTGGGAAAGATTTCTTTGGAGGATGGCCCTTTATTATTTTAGAAGCTAGTCTTTTCTAAATTCAATGCTAGTTTTAACTATGTAATATCTGAGCATTTCATTTTGATCAAGCAATGTTTCCCTCTGAATTTCCCTCTGAAGTAAATGACAGGTATGTTCAGGCAAAGCCCTTAATTAATCAGCACTGACATTTACAAGAATCACTGCTATCTGCTATGCCAAAGGCCTTGGGTTCAGTTCCCAGGGGTAGAGATATGGACCTATTTCATCATAGGGACTTCTGAAGAATACTGTTCTCTGTAATGTAACCCATTACTTAATGGAAAAATACTATGTAGCAATGAGTATGTTTACAAAGTGACTTAGAAAAATGCAACTGTCTGAAAACAATTTCTTTCTAAAGAATGTAAATGTCCACAAAACTATTTTCCATTTTTTTAAATGCATGTGTCTCTTCTGGACTTGTATCACAGCCTCTGCTGTAAAGTCTGTTTGAAAGATGCCCACTTGGACCACACTGAGATCTATTCTGCAATGTTTTACTGCGTTACAATTTTACAAATGTTTTTTCTTTTAATACTAACTAAGGTGGCTGCTGGAAGAATAAAAGCATATACAGATTCCTTAGTGTTGTCTAAAGGGAAGTCGGTAACTACTTTATGCAAAGTGATCATGTAAAAATGCTGTCTGACCTGTGGTAAGCTGCAAGCTATACGGAGTATCTTTTGGAGTAGTGCAAGTTGGCCTGGACCAAAACTGTGCCAGGAACTGTGCTAACAATTAAATAGTAAAAGATAAAACTAATGATTGTCATCACAAATTGACAAGGCCAGGTGGACATCTGCTCTCCAGTTCTAGTTTTGCAAATAAACAGCCTTGTCCACAAAGGAGAAAATGACCCATGTCATTAACTTTCTTATCCACAACTGCGTGGGCAAGATCACAGGCTCCCTCCATGACCTGGGCTATTGAAAAACTGGAGATCCCCAAAGGGGCAATCTGGAGGCTTGAGTCTGGATTTTCTTCAGTCTTGACTTTCACATACCTCTGTGATTCCATCAGCTGCCAAAACTTCATTCCTATCAGGAGGATTTGTATGAACTGCAGGCTGTCCAGGCGGCCAAATTCTGGGACAAATTGTTCCCTTCAGAGAACTTTTGGAGAGGACAGAAACATAGGATCCGTGATTGATAATTATATTATGAATAATAAGAAGAGCTTCTTGGTTGTTTCAGGCCAATAGTGGGAAAACCAGAATATACTGGTAAAATGTATGAAATTTGAATTGTACCTTCTTCAAAATGTCTGTAAAAGGTCAGGTGACCACGAAAGGCTATGTAAAACATTGAAAGTCTGTAAGGTTAAGGAACATCTTTATTTTGCACTGGTTCACAATCCAGTAATACTGTAGATAGTACAGATACATCTTTGTTTGCAGTTGCTGATACGCTGTCAGCCAGGCAATACATCCTGTAGGGTCTTGTAGTCTGACGGAATTGTGCTGCAGCTGCGAAGTTCACCCCTTTTCATCTGGATAGGTTTTTAACAATGGTCTCTACTCTCCCCACTGCCCAAGCAAAAATATCTATAAACGGCAAGTTCCCTTCCCCTCCCTCCAAAACCCTGAGGTAGCGGAATGAATGCAGCACACATGGTGCTAAGTGTTTTAGAGCAAAAACATGCCTAATACATGCAAATACCAACATTAACCATTATGAACAGACATGATTTATGTGCCTGTCAGCAAGACATCAATCATGACAACAGAGAGTCAGCAGCAATATCAACAACAGTAGCAGGAGTGGAGGGTCAGAGCCAAGATGGGATGGTCCTTCCCAGCCACCCGAGGGGAAGAGAAAGATGGATGAAGTAGTAGGAATCCCCAAACATTCTCTTCTAGGGAAAGGGATGCTAAATTTTAAAACATCTCTCAAGCCCAGTAAATGTCCAACATTATTTATTTGTTGGATCTGTAAGAAAGAGATAACCAGTAGGGACATTTGGAAATGCCATCAGAGGAGGGATCTGGACATATCAAAAAGAAGTCAGAGTTTTAAAAATATGACATCAAAGGTATTTAAAAGGATCTTTGCAGGAGACATTTTGAACAATGAGATCTCTGATTTACTGTACAGTGCAGATGGCAAGTGTATTTGACTGTGAAACTTTTCTTTACTACTGACAGAAATTGGAGCCAAGAAAGAAACTCCATCAGAGCTGTGTTTGTACAAATTGATTGTATAGCTCAGAGGACATAATATGTAAGACTATTCTTTGATAACTGACTTTGGCTTCTGAGTAATCTAGAAAATACCAGTTCATGCTAAGAATAGGGGTGGGAACTTGTTGTATTTGGATTTTTTGGCCTTTTGTAGCTGGCAGGAGAAGGCTGAGCAAGAGAAGATTTTGGCTGAGATGTCAGTAAAAACAATGATGTCTTGTTTAGATATCTCAGGCTCCACTTGGCAGTTGGCTGGGACCACTGGAGAAAGATGCCTAGATTTTACTAGCAAATTGATAGTGAAGGAAATTGTCAACCCTGAAAAAAATCTACCAAGAAGAAATAGAAAACAATTCTGCATGTGTTAAGAAGAACTGATTTGGTGTATTTGCTTCCAGCAAGGACATACAGCAGAAGTGTTAAGGAATTGCTTACAGTTGCCTAAAAATGGATTGTCTGCCAAATTTACAGGCTCATACAAAGGCAGGTAGCCTCTCATCCCAAAACTGTGTGGAATATAGATCAAATGATGAATAAACCTTTTGAAAGCAATGGCAAAATTACTACTGACAAGAATGAGGCCAGAATTTCATCCAGTTTGTTTCTCTCTTACATGGTGCAAGGGATTTTGTTAAAATAGAACCTTGTTTCCTTGTCCTGAGACTAGTATCTTAAAGACATTGCAGAAGCTGTTGAAATTCCTCACTCAAGTAGCAACAGAAGCATCATAAACGTATTGTGGACTCTTCAAAGATGTAAAAGATATAGATATGGAAACAGGCAAAAGAATGGATTAATTGCAAAGGAATGAAAGAGAATCCAATTGAGGTTGCTTCCTCTAAAAGCAGAATTGTCCAAATTGTGCTTTAAACAGTTGACAATATGTCTTTAAAAATCTGAGCAAGTGTAAAAGGCAGTCCAAAGCAGGAAGAAATTCTGGCTAATAACATATGCTATAGTGTGAAGCCAAATGTTTTAAGAATTGTTTGTTTGTTTTAATAAATACTGTAAACTGTTACTTGCTTTCTGGATTTTGTTCTAACCCTGACAATTGTAGAGCATTTCATGATAGTGGATGACAGAGATCAACAAACTAAGTTCAACTGCTCCATTTAACTATTCACTTGATATATACTGTTCTGCAGTCCTGTAAGATTAAAATTCATCCATGTAAATGCAAAACAAGGTTGACAATTTCTGTTTCTTTATTACACTGCTGAACTGCTCTCGACTGATGGAGTCCATCAGTGGAAAGACTCTGGATTTTTAAGGTTACATGGAATTTTGACCTTACATTACCTTTTTGATAACATCTGTTCATGTCAGCCTGTATCTTGTAGCCACCCGGTTCTGATAGCAAGACTCCTGTTGATGAAGAATTGATTATATTTGTTTGCAGGTTTGTTTTTTTCTCAAATTATTAACTTTCTTCACTGTTAAGTCACATGCACCTTATGTGTATCTTGATTTTGCTATCGTCGTTTGAGGCATAGTTCTCTACAAACAGGATTAGGAGTGAAATCATTGGTGAAATAGTACCAGGAAACAGAGCATGTTATCAACTCCAGACATGGGCAACAGCTTTTAGATTCTTTGTAAAATTCTCAACTGTTTCGTCTAACAAGAAGCTAACTTAAGCAGCAATATGATTGCCCATTTATTTATTTATTTTTATTTTAATTAAGATTTTTTACTTAGTTAGTTTGTTCCCCCCCAGTCTATAGCTTCTTACACAAAATGAAAATTCTCCCTGTGAGAAAATAGTTTCTGATCACAAACTAGTTATAACTTAAATGTAGTTTATTCCAGTTTAAATTTTGCTGTTGCTGTTTTTTCAGACTTTCTGGTAGTATTATTAAACATCTCAACAGATTTCAATGGGCTTCATTAAAATAAAATGCCTTTTTTTTTTCCATGTATTGCCCTCAGAAATTTGCTCAGTGAATTAATTTTTACCCTAAACTAAGTTTCTCTTTTAGATCAGGAATAAACTACATATAAAGGAATTTCTTTCAGCTCTTTGGATGTAAAATTTGAAAGTTTGGGGGTTATATGTCCATAGCAAGATTTTCTCTTAGGTTAGATACTTGATGTATTATTTAACAGTCTGGAATCTCGTGGGCAACAGACTTTGGCACTTCTGCTCATTGAAAAACAACATTAAATACTGAGAGACACAGTGAGGTGTTTTAGTACAATAAACACTTCCTTGGACACTGAAAGTCCACCAGTAACGAGTCAGGTCATTCTAACAGTGATCATGAAGATTCTTCTACCATCTTTCATGACCCAGAAAAAGGATCTGGGATCACAGTATGTCTCTAACTCCACTGTAGTCTTGAGAGGCTACCTCAAGATAGCATTAGGTGAGGTTTTGGATCCATTCATCCTTTCATGATCCTGGTCCAGCTCAGAAGCCGGTGTTCTCAGGAATGATAGTTAGGTGAAGAACAGCAATGTGATCATACATCTGTGTTGGTTATATAATAATCTCATGGTCATAATAAACTCATAGTTCATGGATATCTGCACCATGCTTTATTTTGTCACAGCAACACCCAAGGATGTAAGTCACAATTCTGCTACTCTGTGAGTTCCCAAGATTTTTATGGCTGAATCTCTGTTATAAATATAATTGTTTCAGTTCCTCCCTTCCAGTCTCTATTTTGCTGTCTTTCATAACACTGGCTTTACTAGGATTGTATTTACATCTCACTGGAAAGGACTGGCTCATAAACTAGGAGCTAATTCTTAGGTTACACTTTTCCTAAACAGGTCAGTTACATCTTGGCTGTTCAGCCTGCAGAAGAGAAGGCTCCAGGGGGACCGTATAGCAACCTTCAAATACCTGAAACGCGCCTATAAGAAGGCAGGAGGAGATCTGTTCTCAAGGGTCTGTAGCAACAGGACAAGGGGGAATAGTTTTAAGCTAGACAAGGGTAGATCTAGGTTGGACATTAGGAAGAAGTTCTTTAATATGAGGGTGGTTGAACACTGGAACAGGTTGCCCAGAGGGATGGTGGAGGCCCCATCTCTTGAGTCATTCAGGGTTGGGCTTGATGGGGCTCTGAGCAACCTGACCTAGTTAGAGATGTCCCTGCTTATTGTAGGGAGGTTGGACTAGATGGAGTTTAGAGGTCCCTTCCAACCCAATACATTCTATGATTCTATGATTCTATGATCTTAGGAGCAACAAAAATAAGCATTATACAGTATTTCCAATATTATACTGTAGTATTTATAGCTACAGTAGCTAAAGTAATATAATCAGTTGAGCTTTCCTACGCAAAAGTAGAAATCCTCAGCCAAACCTACTAGCATTAACATGTCTTCTTCTTTGGTGATAAAAGGTCTTCTGAACACCTAAACTGTCAGAAGATGTGGATATGGTTCTGTCATGTGAGGTAGAAATACACACACCTTCTAGGAAAAAAAAAAAAAAAGAAAAAACAATAGGCACTTTTGTCCACAATGGATAACCCCACTGTAACTTGCTTTACATAAAGGAAACTGCCTAAGGCACCTAGGAAGTACAAAGACTCTTAAGAAGGCTTTGCCTGTGCTCTGTCTTCATTATAATAAAACCCATTGTTCAGAATTTTTAATGTTAAACTGTTCGCAAATCCCCTCACACATATTTTGAGACTGAGTCTAATAAGCTGCTGATCTCCAACAAGAAGATTTCTCTTTACTCAGTATGTATGAACGTTAGTTCTTGTCTATACATAAAGAGTTTCCTTGGTATAGATTAATTCATAGAAATGTACCAGCAAGCCTTCTTACAGTAAAGATATTTTTTCAGATCTTAACTCACTTCTTTTTCTGCTTAGATTAAGCATTTAAAGAAAAATGAGGGGTTTGTCAGTATAACTACAGTTGAGAAGAAAAATAAATATATCTAGATCTGTATTGGAATGTTGTAAATTTTAGCATAGAAAAGACCTGATCACAAAAGCAAAAGGATGAACAATTAGGGAACATTTCTGTTCATAGCTACATCAGTGTAAGCACTTAGTATCAACATCTGTAGATGAGTCATGTTTTCAGGGGTGCTTCAGCTCTGGCAAGAGGAATATTTGTGAGAGAATTACAGCAACAGGCCATTTCATTTGCACACTGTTATTAAAGAGGCAAAGTAGAGCTGGGAAATGCTCTTAGATATTGTTTTTCCTTAACATGTTTTAGGTCTCTTAAATTGTAGGCTTAGTATGACTACAAAGGCTTCAGGCTTTGACCTCACCTGTGATATTTTGGAAAGAAAAATAAACCCAACCAAAAACCATAGCTGGAATCAAAATGAAAAAGGGTATCGAGAAGGGTGGTGGGGGGATGGTCTTGGAGATGTCTCCTCATTCCAGATCTATGAATGACTTTAACATTGTTCGTAATGGTGCTTTATTACATCTTGTATACCCAGGTAGGTTAGAGGTATCTGTGAAACACTCAGGTGGGCCAGAAATGGTAAATATTGATTGAAATGCTTAATTTAGCCACTTATGCTTCCCATAAGCACTTTCAATAGACCAGCTAGAAATCTTTCCAGAGGAACAGAGTCTAATCTGTAACAGAACTGACTCTACGTGTGGACAGGTCTTGGAAGTTTCAGGTAACATCTGTACCAGTAAACTAAACAGCGCCAAGACTTCTGTGTTGGCTAAGTGGCATGGTTTGGCCACATTTGTACAATTAAAGTCTCTTCACTTAAATTATAACTCCACCTAGTAACTACCTCTTGAGAATGGTCCTCCACCCATACTAACTCCTGCATATTGTCTAGGAATGCTTGAGAGGGGTCTAGCTGGAGTGGGGCAAAGCCATGCCAGGGGCTGTGCTAACAATTTAACAGTGCAGAGTTGAGTTTCAGTGTCTGGAAATGTTTCCAGGTACTCTTTGACTTGCCATTATAGAGGCAGTTTCAGAGCTCTGGAAGCTGAGATACTTAGCCAGATAGTACCTGGCGAAACCTCCCATATTTCCTTTCTAGTATGGTTTGTTCTGTACTACAGGAAAAGGAGAGGGGAGGGGAGTGGCTCACCAAACCCCTTTCCATCATTTACCAGCAGTTCTGGCTAAACAAGAAGGTCCCAGTTGACTGGAGGTTAGCAAATCTGATGCCCACCTACAAGAAGGGCCAGAAGGAGAATCCAGGGAACTAGAGACCTGTTGGTCTGGCCTCAGTGCCAGGGAAAGTTACGGAGTTGATCATCTTCAGTGCCATCATGTGGCACATACAGGACAACTAAGTGATCAGACCCAGACCGCCAGGGTTTATGAAAGGCAGGTCCTGCCTGACTAACCTGATGTCCTTCAATGACAAGGTGACCCACTTGGTGGATGAGGAAAATGCTGTGGATGTTGCTTACCTGGACTTTAGTAAAGCTTGTGACACTGTTCCACACAGCATTTTTTTGGAGAAACTGACTGCTCATTGCTTGGATGGGTGTACACTTTGCTGAATAAAAAATTGGCTGGACGGCTGGGCCCACAGAGTGGTGGTGAATGGAGTTAAATCCAGTTGGTGACCTGTCATGAGTGGTGTTCCCTAGGGCTCAGATTTGGGCCCAGTTCTTTTTAATATTTTTATCAATGATCTCTATGAGGGGATTGAGGACACCCTCAGCAAGTCTGCAGACAACACCAATCTAGGTGGGTGTGTTGATCTGCTCGCAGTGGGGGTCAGTCTGTTCTGCCACATAACAAGCAATAGGACAAGAGGCAATGGCCTCAAGTTGCACCATGGAAGGTTTGGGTTGGATATTAGGAAAATTTCTTCACTGAAAGAGTTGTAAAGCACTGGAACAGGCTGCCCAGGGAAGTGGTGGAGTCTCCATCCCTGGAGGTATTTAAAAGATGTGTAGAAGTGGTGATGAGGGACATGGTTTAGTGGCAGACTTGGCAGTGCTGGGTTAGCAGTTGGACTCGATGATCTTATAGGTCTCTTCCAAACAAAACGATTCCATGATTCTAAGTTTTACTTCATAAACAATTATTCTTCCAATACAACATGGCAGGACAGACAATTCAGTGTAGTAGTTTTATGAGGTTTTTTACTATCCCCACTTGTGAGTGAAAAGCCTCAACAGGTGGTACACAGCTGTTGAATTGATGTCAGATAAATCGAAAGAGTCAGAAATATGCTCTATAGCTGGGTGGATGGTCACAAGTGATCACATTGTCATAGTATTCATACCCATATCTCACCAGCTGATAGGTGGTGAATGACTGGGTATGGGCTCCACTATACATTAAAATGTAAAGCATGTAACCATAAATTGCCTTTATGAGAACATACAACTCATTACTCTATTAGAATAGTTACTTTATAACTTTCACTTATGTTTCCAAAGCTTCAAATGGAAACTGTATCTATTACACTTTTAAATGGTGAGATAAAGCGATTGAGTCAGAAAAAAATGGTTGCAATCAATCAGAAGGGTGGACAGGAGAGAAGGAAAAGTCAGAGACACGGGATTCCAGGTAAGAAATTGCCAGTAGTAACTGCAGAAAAAGAGGCAGACAAATCTGATCTTTCTGACCAATCTGAAGTGTCATCCAGTATTTCCTGAATACTAACATGACTTATACCTATTTCTAAAAGAAATCTTTTAGTGCTGCTCTATGAAAATGCCTAGAAGCAGATAAAATCAAAAAAGAAGACAGGAACTTGGCCTGCTTGATCAGCACCTCCACAAACAATGCTGGTAGCTTTTATTGGATTGGAAAGTCCCCACCTCATTGAAGCTAAAAGCGATAGGCCTTAGTGATGACATAGACCTCCTTCTGCACTGAGCTATCTGCCTGAGCCACGCTGAGCCTTAGAACTGTTTACCGTAGCTGGATCTACAATGCGCTACACAGTAAGATGCTGGCACAGTGTTCACAGTCTGATATGAACACCAGGAAGCCATAGCAATATTGGTCAGTCCTTCATAACTTCATTTCCCAAATGTTCATAATTAAACAGTTTTTATTTAAGTAATCAGCATGAAATCCTTAGCTTTGTTTTTGCAACCAGTATTGTGTTTATGGAGCCAAATATTGAAAACTTTGATACTGAATACCTTGTATGTGTTAATTTTGGCAACCTTTAAAGATTCTGGAGATGCCTTGCTATGTTACCACCACCCACTCTTCAACCCCCCTGGCCATCAGTCCCTCCAAACCAGTGAGACATGTTTCTCTTTTAATACTTTCTTACAGTATTTCTCATGAAAATCACAGGGAATCGTGTGTGATTTCAGCAGAGTGAAACTTGATCTCAAAGTGTCTGTAGGACCAGAAGTTTTTAAAGAAAACATTTCTTAAATCTTGTGTTCACTGCTGCTTCAGCAGGCCAATTAGACTTGATGGGAATTCTAGAAAGCTGTCGCCAGGCATTGCAGAAGGAATAGCAAACAAGGCCCAAAGCAAATAAACGAATGGGTAAAGTGTGGCCATCCTCAGAATCTCCTTGCTGATGACCTTCTTGTCTTTGCAAAGGGATGGTGAAGGTACTGGATGAAGGGACTCCAGGTTAATTAGGTTTGACATTAGTTAACAGCAGCAATTACTAGAGAGTAATTAATCAGGGAAAGTCTCCAAACAGAAGGAGAATAAATAAACGGGCAGTAACATTCTGATCCATTTACCCCTTCAGATAAGGATGTGCCCCAGGTGTCAGGCTGAGGTGGGCCTAATCTGTCTTGCTCAGTTTCTCTCTGGAACTTGGGTGACTCTTCGCACATCCATCTTCCTTTGCATGGAGACAAACAAGCATTCACTAAACCATTAACAGAACTGTTCCTATAAAAACTCAGCATAAAAAAAAAAAAACAACACTAAAATTCCTCTTGCCTACCCACTCTTTTTCCTTAATCTCCACTTTTTTTAAAGAGCTCTTCAACAAAGTTTTACTAATGCAAGTGAAATCACCTTTCTATTTTCATTAAGCCTGAACTATTTCCATATTCTAGCAGTAGTGGCTTCTACATCCACAACCAGCAGTTTTTCATTGCAGCTAACACCAAAGAGCTTCAGCTACCTGATCTGTGAATAGTAAATTATCTGTTTTTTCCTTTCATACGGGCCAACAGGTGTAGGTCATGTGGCATGTCCTGAAAAACTACAGTGAGCACCGCCAGCTAATTTAGAAATCAACCATGGCTTTACCACAAGCACAGGGCATGGTGTAGCAGGCTCTTGCATTGTGGCAGAGGCAGCTCACTGGACTGTGACTCAGTTGTAAGGCAGCCCCTGCTCCCTCTGCACAGATCGGCAAGAGTCCTGCACCTGGCACAAGTTATTTCCACTCCTGTATGCCAGCTCAGCTCTGCTGGCTGGTGCAGCATGGGGATCAGAGGCAAAGTTCAGAGCAGTGCCACGTACACGGACCAGGATTAATGCTACAGAGGGTGCTCTCCCCCACACAGCCAGCTAATAGATACAAATACTCCTTGCAAGAGAGAATTTCCAAACCCTTTCTGCCTTAGCTGGCTATGAATTGAATTCCAGCCCCACTCTTTGAGTTTATAAGGGCATTTTTGCCCCTAGCATATTTTTGAATGCATAAGGACTAAAGAGAGGAATAATGCTCATACAATATTAAAGGCATAATATTCAGAGTCACATTCCATTCACTTACTTTATTCAATCAGGCAGACTTTCTCCAGGTAGAATATTGTTAATGATGCTGGGCTTTTTCCATGTAGATGTCTCCATCTTCACCATAAAAAATCCCTGAAATATTGAAACAAAATAAAAATGCTGATATAGAAGTCTAATATTATAGGGTATACAACTTCGATGTATTTCTATACTGTGCATATTCTGTTCAACATAGCTGGGTTTAAACAAGCTAACCTAATAACCCCTCCTAAATAACTACAGAAAATTGCTATTCAACAAATAACACTTGATAGTTTATCTCTTACCTAGCTGCCAACCTGTTTGTGGGGAAGGAGCAAGTAAAATTTTAGTTATAAAAGTATGGTTGTTTCCAAATAGTTTTCTGAAAGAAGGTAAGCTTATAAAACTCTGCAGAAGTCACTAATGCCACTATGCAAAATAAAAAATTAAGAAAGAACTTACATAAAAATAAACATAGCGCACCAAGTTATGAAAATGAAGAGCAATACATCTAAATCACTGCACTGTGATTTGCAATTAGTTTTGAGCATACTTCCTACAAAATTTAAAAAAAAAACCAAACAATGTAGGCTGCTTTTGGAAAGTGAGAACATAATGCATAGAAAGTGTACAGGTGAAAATCTGGCCTCACTGAAGCCAAAGGCAAAATTCCCATTGACTGTAGCAGTGCTGGAGTTTTCATTCTACATGCAAACTCCCATTGATCTGGACTACAGAAGCAGCCTGTAATCCCTTTTATTTTTCATATTTTTTATTTTTATAATGCTCGTCATCATCAAAAACCTAGATTGTACGGTGAACAGCAACTTAGACAACGCATATCAAAACAGTATGGAATCTGTGAAGATTGATTCAACAGTTGACTAGTATGCATTGGGGTCGTGCAATCTCCTGCCAAGGGCTGCAATAGGGCAACTCAAGGTTTACGCATTTTGAATAAGTACAGGATTTGGTCTGTGTGCTGACACATCCTTATTAACCTGGCAGAAGCAAAGAAAGAGAGTGCTAATCTGAAGATGGGGCAAGGTATTTGAAGCATTTAATTCAGCCTGGCATACTATGTTCACTATGTCAGTAGAAGAAAATGAGCAACTCAGAGGGTTTGAGTTAGATGTTTCAAGTTACATAAGGTGGCTACAACTGCCCTGGACTCTCTCTGTGACCATAGGCACATCACTTAACCTTTCTGTGCCTCAGTTCCTCATTTGTAAAATGGACTAATAGCATGGTCTGCCCAACTGAGAAGTTAGGTAAATATAGCAAAATGTGTGAGGTTTTCAGAAGCCACAGTAATAAAGACTGTAAAAGTACAATAGATGATAGCCTATTGTAGATGCAAGAGTTCTGTTTATATTGGTGGAGATGTGGGGAAGTGCAACGCAGTGACAGTCCTGCTGGTTTGCAGAGCTGATCACTGCATTCATGCAGAGCCACATTGAGAGGAAAAGGTCTCAAACATCTTCAGTGAGGCTTGGTCACAGCAAGGGATGAGCAGACCTGTCCTCTTTTCTGATTCCTGTCAATGTATCAGCAGGATACTGATGCACAGAGAGACTTTACTGACTTCCATTTCCATGAGCATAGGAATATTTGCTTCACTCCATGCAAAAGTTGCTATGCCCTCTGATCACATGAGTGATCAGAGAATTTAGGTGTAAAGAACCGTGAGAGAGATGGCTTGGAGAATTTTTTGGGGTACTTGTAAATACTGTAAGATTATTTTTTTAATTATGTTTAAGTGCACTGTAACAAAAGAAAAATCAACTTTCCGTTTTGTACAGCAGTGCAAGTTGACACTAGACACAGATACAAAGCTTAGTTTGTTGTTATTTAAACTTCTTTAATCCTGAATACTGGTGCTTGTGAAGAGGGGAGGCATAGTTGGAGGAGAGCCATATTTTTTTCAAATTGATTAAAAACACCTTTTGAAAAACAAATAACTTTAGTGGGCTGATCTCTAAATCAAATGATGCTGCAAATTCTGTAGTATAAAATAAGATTCCTTTTCCCAGTATTTTTGAGTGTTGGCTTGTCAAGTATTCTTTTTGACAAGCTTCCGGCTTAAAGTTCTGTTATTTGCTTCATGTCAAACAAGTATGCTTCCAGTAGACTTTATAGGTTAAAAATCTTGAAGAGAAAACAGCGTATCTTTGCTCAGTGTGGATAACTTTGGTGCTGTTTGATCACATATAGATAGCACTGGAGAAATTGCTGGCATTGTTTCATGTCATCTGATGAAACAAGGCAATAAATTTTACTGCAAGTTGGGAGCAGGAAGAGCTGCTACAGGTCAGGTCTGAGGTGAGCACTACTTTTATAAGCATTGAAGGAGACAGTGAAAATAAGTCAAATTGCAGAAGCTGGAGAATGCACAGAACATAAAGCTAAGGGGTTTAGACCCAGCTTTTTTTTTATTCTTTCCCTGCAGAACTGGCTTATAAACTTGCAGTCAAAATGAGATTTTTCTTGATTTGGCACCATAACTGGCGCCATCCACATTCCATCTACAATATCTGTCAATCGTAATTACAAAAAATAGCTCAGAAAAGCTCAGGAAAGACAGGGTAGCAAGCAAGTGACATACATGAACAAGGAAAAAGGCAGCCAATATGAAGACACATTACTTCACCCTATGAAAGTATCTCACTCTGCAGGGATCTCATTTGCTTGAAAAGATTGGCTGCCTACATGAGGAGTCTACAAATGAAAAATATTGTTATTTTCACAAAAGTCACCAGGCTGCAAGTGCTTACCTACTGTTAACCCAGCTGTCTATCCAGCTCTGCTTGCTCCATATTTTTTAGCTACACATAAGCTGATATAAAAGTCCTCCTCAGAAAAAAAGTTTTGATGTTATTTCCCCTCAATCCTAATGTATCAAGTTTCTAATCGTTTCCCTCAAGGTCTGAGAGTACAGGATAGTTCAGCTCTTCTCCAGCAAAAGTTTGCTGAAGCCCTTGTATTTCTCTTTAGATACTCCTTTAGCAAACAGCAGACCTGCTGCAATTCAGGATGAGAGAAGGAGGTACCTTTTATGCTTTTTATGAGTTTCAAATTGTATATGAAAGCATCAGTCACAAGCTAAGTGTTGAGTTCGGTGTAACCTACTCTCTCTCAGCTATAGATGAAAACACTGGAACTGCAAATGTCTTCCATGGGTTACCAGGTTCCATTCAAGTTTACAAAGAAAACACAAACATCATTAAAGCAAAGCATTTTCTTCAAAACTGTTTATTCAAGCTCCCAAGAGGCCTTTTCAAGACATGACAGAGAATCTAAATTTCAAAGACGAAGCATATGAATTCTAAGCTAAGCATTCAAAGTGCTGCAATAGGCCCATTGCTTCTTGTCAGAAATACTATTTCACAGAAATTGGAGAGTTTATTTTGCCCTTTAAATATATGTAAGACTTATTAAAAGTCAGATAGACACTTAAATTTTTGTATTGGCTTTTGTCTGTGTGACATAAAGCAGTAATGAATTAAGTCCAGAATGCTTAAGAGCTCCTTTGTTATGTTACATGTTGCACCTTCACACCTTGCAGTGAAAGACAGCCATAATTACAGGACATAAGTGACTAAAAAGGAAGTATATCTCCAGTTATTACAAACTTCGTCAGAATACATCTTCTTTTCCTAATACCAGAATATAAGTAAACCCAAGCAATTGTGATACCTCTTGGAGGGCAACGCTGCAGAAAGTGGGGCATCCTTTTATTTCCCCCTTATAATGTTGACACTGGACCTTTTCAATCCTTGGCATAAACAGAAGTGTCTCTAAAGTTATGATTTGTATCTTCTGTTACAGGCAGCTGGAGCACTGGAGATAGACACTCTAAAATCTGTTTAATTGAATTAACACAAATTTTCAGCAGAACAGATTTACCAGCTAGAAAAGGAAACATTTTATAACATCATAGTAATTTTTTAGGACAGGTGACTGTTCCAGAAGGCTGAAAAAACACCATGGCCCTTCATAATTGTGTCAAGCATTACGCAGGCTTTGCATCTGGCTGCTTAACAGAATGCTGAACACCAGGATCCTAGAAGCCCAGGTGTACATTTTTTTACACTGGATATGTCCACTACACAGAACAGTCTTCTGAAAGCTCTTTACACCTGCCTTAGATTTTGCATTATGAAAAGAAAGAAAAAAAAAAAAAACAGAAATAAGGCCTTACTAATCTTTTTTTTTTTTTTTTAATGCAATGCTCTGAAAAAAAACTAAGAGTAATTTCTACTTTTTCAGTATTATGATTTTAGGTCATTCTCAGTTCTCTTTAAAGATGTACATTAGCAATCTGCAAAAGTTAAATTATTGCGAGGATGTTCTGAGTTTTAATCTGGTTATTTTTTCATTAAAATAGCAAATTTTAATGAAAAAAAAGGAATACTTTTTGTTTCATTTTTTTCTGAATGAAAATATTTCAGAACATTATTCTACAAAATTTGTGTTCTGATAGAAATTGTGTCTCTCTAAAAATGTGACATCAACTTCTGTCTAAACACTTGCAAATCTAGTCAAAGCTCTGACATTCTAGACAATTAAAAAATGAACTTCAGTAGAAAGGGGTTTCTTTCAGCAAAATGTCATATAAATGAATGCTATTTCAACCAGTTTTGATCTACACCTTCTTGAGCTAGAAAGCTTTTCATTCTGTTTCATAGTATAGGTGAGGCCATTCCTTCAGCCAGGACTCAGATGTATCCACATTAGACTAACACAGGTTTAGTGTAGCATTTGTAGAAGCAACTCGCTTTTCTTTATTCTGCAGTTTTAATTTGAGGCAGCTCTAATTTGAATGTGAAGAAAATAATAATTTCTATAGCTACAAACAGAGGATATTTACATCTATCTCCACTTGTGTTGTCATCTACAACTAGAAGTAAACAAATTCTTTATTAAAAGGAGTTTATTTGTTGGATTTGTCCACTTTTCCATTCTCAAACTGTGACTCAACCACTTAAAAAAAAAAAAAAAAAGAAGAACTGGACTTTTTCTATAGTTACTTTTAATGACTGGTGGTTGTTTGTGTAACCCTTGAGAAACTCACACTTTCAGGGTGATCAATCTATTGTTTGGTGACCCCGTGGTGAAGCGTTAGCCCAAGGTCAGTGAGGACCAGGAGGGCTGCCAAAAGCTTAACCATTTTCTGCAGGCTGTGGGAAGCATCCAGAGAGGCAGTCCTGCTTCTCAGGAACAGAAACAGTATGGTTTCCATCTCTGCCTCAGTGTTAGTTTAACATTGCCAACAGCTAGAAAAAGGGGGTTGCTTCAGTCTTTGGTGTTGTCACTTCAATATTCAATTCAGCTCTGTTTTCATAATCCCCAATTCTAAATGGCTTTTAAGAACCTGATGACATAGTAGACTTTGTTAACATACTTTTGAAAAATCTACTTTTTAAGCTGTGCCTGCTCAAAAGGTTTTTTAAATGAGTGATTGATGCTCTAGAGTATACACATGACACTCCATTTCTAACTGATATAAGCTCAAACTGTGCCATTTTAAGACAGTAAAACCAACCATCTCTAGGTCAAAGACAGTTTAACCTATATAAAAATACTTGTACTGAAGTACTTGTTATCAGTATAAGAACTTTTCCATAGTAAAACTCTAATTCTAGCAATGGATAGTTTTGTCTTTTTAAGGATACCACCAAAAAAACCTGCTTGAATAGCTCAAAGTCCCTGTCTAACATCTCCATCTCTCTAATATCTTCCTATGAAATTAAATTCCATGGAAAATTATTTTCTAGAGCAGTTCAGTGTGTCTTCCAAAGAATAATTTTAACAAGACTTTATAACTCAAACTAAATTTAAAATAAGTAGCATTTAAAATAATGAAATTATTAATTTGGAAAATAACAAAGTGGATGGGCTTGATCTTATCAAAAGAGTTCTGTATCTTTCCTTTAAAACAATCTCACTACAAATTGTTTTCTTCTGTAAAGCAAGTTGATTTTGGTGAATCAGCAATTTTCCAGTGCAAAAACATTTTGTGGGAAAATTTCCAAAAAGCCCTCGCTGTGGATATTATCAATTTTGAGTTGCCTGAACAAAATAGTAAGCAGTAGGTGAGAGTACCCGTATAAACCTAGTAATATATAACTTGCTTGTCTTGATTGAACCAGGACTTCAAGGGAAAACAATCTTTTACTCATTTTTTCAATACAATATTTGTTGAATTCGTGTACATTATGTTATCTACCAATATTTTTGTATACATCTTTTTTGTAATAAAAATTATTGATGCATTTCTGGAACCCGCAGGCTACTACATGCTTATAAAAGTGTTAAAATATTTGCTCACGTTTCCTGTGTTATGAGGTTGAGGCTCATCTGTTCTCACAGACACACGTATGCACAAGCATGAGTTCAGTAGCAAAGCTCTAACAGCAAGTATATAATGAGCACTCTTTGGAAAACACATTGAGGTCTACTTAGGCATTGTATTGTGTGAGGGCTAGTAGGCGTCGTAATAATGTTGGTCAAAATAAATAGCTCATGAGAAAAATAAATGGGTTGAAATTTATTTGCGTGAAAAACTTTTTTTAAAAGTAGTATCTCAACCCAAAGAAAAGAAGCAATGCATTGAACAACCTTTTTTCCCCCACAAATAGATCAGCCAGCTGCAAGAAGCACCACCATGCTTCTTTTCGAAGGCCCTTGTATGCACTGCGCAAAAGCAGCTGACACCTTTTGACCTCTGCCAAACTGGAAGTACCTGAACCAGCTTCCTCCTACATCTCCAGTCCCATGAGCTTCCTGGTGTCTTTATTTTCTCCATTTTGTCAATTCCTTTTAACACAAAAATAGAAATGAGAAAACAAGCCTAAAGTTGTTAGGAGAAAGCTGGGGGAAGGGAGGGGTTTTAACAAGTTCTTGAGCCAGACACAGGTTACCACATGGTTCACATTACAAGACAGTGTATTAAGAGTAGACCACCACAACACACAGGTGAAAGTGGGAGTCTGGGAGCCATTGAAGTTAGAACACTGAGAATTTTCCCAGTGAATCACAATTAAAGAAACATCTGTGCTAAACAACTTTGCGCCAATCTGTTGTGAAAATTGGGTGTTCAACACCTTTCAAGATTTCTAATTTCTAACATGTTGTGGGGTGGTCTCATGTGGCATATTGCAATTGCTGGTTCCAGAGCCATGAAAAAGTTTCTTTTTCACACCTTCTTTTTATGTGTGTGCTTACCAATTCATAATGACTTCTGTTTTCATATCTAGCATGGCGTATGTTTAAAAGAAAGTGAAAATTACTTAGAAAAAACAAATTATGCAAGAGAAAGATCTTGTGCTGGATTAAACATATCTACATCAGCTGAAAATATTATTTCCAGAATTAAAAGCAAAAACATAGTTCTTAACTGATGTAGCACTGGCTAAGAGAGTGAATGTGAGAGCAAAGATAAAACCTAACAGGTTTTAAAAGGTAATATTCCTTAAGTTATAAAATATCGTAAGGTGACCACTGGTTTATAGCTATGAGGAAATTAAAGGTGTTTATAAGTGGGTTACCGCTCCCACCCAGGAATATCACAGCACAAGACTGGGCCAACTAGGGTAT
The DNA here is from genome assembly GCA_013400335.1 of Eurystomus gularis. Lineage (NCBI taxonomy): Eukaryota > Metazoa > Chordata > Aves > Coraciiformes > Coraciidae > Eurystomus > Eurystomus gularis. Next base: position 63,713 of record VZZY01002714.1, read on the forward strand.
TTTTAGGTGTACAACAAATAGCACTAACAGGACATCCCAGACTTCAGCTATTTCCATCTGGAATGAGGCAGAAACAAGAAGAAAAGGCTTTCTGAGACTCAGTATTCACAGAATACTGAGCTTGTTCACTCACAGAATACAGCTTCTTCACCTGTCCCTTCTCCTATCACAGGCACTCTTCTGTTAAGTGGCGTAGCCAAGTCCTACTATTATTGTCATTGAAAAAGGACCATTTAGTAAACTGCTGGATTTGAGCAATATGTTACATCTGACTGTTGTTGATAGAGAAATTGCTCTGGTATTTGTCTTGCCTGACTTAAGTTAGGTGCCTGCAGCAATGCATGAGGAGCTCTCCAAATCTCAACGAATGAGTAAAGCACCTTCAGAGGACAGCTTATCCTGTATCACCACCATCACAACCATCACCTAAAAGCTAGGATGCATCACCATCCAAAAGAACTGGTGTTTTTCTCACTGCCTACCGAATGAACCTCAGTAACTGGTTTAAACTAGATGCCTAACCTTTGAATGGTTAAAATAAGATGTAAAGGATTTCACCATCAATAACGTTGGTGGGCCAGAAGTCATAGCAGTGACAGGTTTCTTTGAGGCACTGCTCAACTCCTCTTCCAAATCTCTTTACTGCACTAGTCCTTAGATGACAGGTGACTAGTAAAGCCTACAATCTACTTTTGGGATTAACTCTGCTCATTTCCTTCTGCAGACAACCATTACAATTCTGCTCAGTGATAGAAACACAAACACAGGAACAGCTCTCCTAAAATACATGATGCTGAGATTGTATTTGGGGCAAAATTAAACCATTTGGCTTGCTTGCTTACATTCTTTTCAAAAAGGAGATCTGATTATTTGCACTGTATTTACAATTACATATTCAGTCAAATTGAACCCAGATGTCAATAAATACCCAAATGTAAAGTAAAGCAGAAAAAGGTGGGAGAAGTGGAAAATTCTACTAGTGGTGCTGAGTAAAATGTATTGTGACCGTACATAATGATCTATCAGCCAAAAAAGCACTGAGATTTCATGTAGATCTTGTCTCAAAAGTAGTGTTTGGGATTAAGAGTGGTACCAAGTCAAAATGATGGTCATTTATATCTATTAGTATAAAACACTACAACAAGATATAACCTAAATTTCTGTTCTTGGAGTATGTGCAAAACCTATGCAGTAATTAAGTAAACTCTGAAAGTTCTAAAATACGACCCACTGAAATGCAGCCATCCATTCTTTTCAGAGATGAGTTTTAGTCATGTTGGATACTCTGGGTGTCAAAGCCTTGCTTACCTTATGAGTTTTGTAAAGGCAAAGCTTTAGTTTAACCTGCACATATTTCCGAAATGTTTCTCACTCACTGCACAGTTAGATCACCTGTTCACTGAGTGATAGGTCATAGATATATACAAGAAACCTTCTCCGTGTGTACAGAGCTTAGCTGCCAAAGATTGACATTCTGGTCAAAATGCAGCCAAGATTTACCAAATCTCTTCCTTTCGGAAGAGGCTATTTCCATGGCAAGTTTTGTGCCAAATTTCTTGCATGTGAAAATGACCACAAGCCCATTTTTCCTATCTACATTTCCCCATTTATACCAACAAAGGATTTTTCTCTCCATCCTCCTCAAACTATTTTAATGAAAGCTGTTCATAAAATACAGCCTTTTTTAGTTATTCTTTTTATGGGGAAAATAATGGGTTTGTGGGATTGTTTGGAGTTTTGTTTTGTAGTTTTGTAATTCTCAAGAGTTGCTGGAACATTTTTAACATAGATTTCCACAAAAAAAATCACTTTCAGACAGAAACTATGAATACAAACATTGGGAATGGATAGTGATCAATTAAGAACACTATGAGAGAATTAAGAAGAAGATAGAATGGAAGAGTTATGCAACTTAATTATATTTGCCATTGCTCTTCCAGCTATCAGCATCAGTAAGGAAAAGTAAATTATGAATCTTTTTAACATTAATTTGTATTATTGCTTCACTTTATTCTTGTTTGGCTCAAAGAAATAAAAAATAAATACATAAGAAAGAGATTGTGTTTGAAATATTGATTATTTCAAACCAGCATATTACTAACCCAAGAATATCCAGCCAACAGGGAAATTAACTTGATATTATCCAACAATATCCATTTTGGCTAATAAGCATTCTGGAATTGTTCTAAAGGGATTGTTAGAACACAATATATAAAAGGGGACATAATAGCAGACTGAAAGGATGGTAGGACAATGCACAAGAGAACAAATGAATTCTAGCTATGCTTTAGGGCTAACATTTCATTACATTGTATCTTACATACTAATTTTAGGATTAACTTGAAGAAAAGAAATCAGCATGAAATGCACATTCTGATATGTAAATTCTGAACAAAGAATGAGAACAACAAAATTATTTTAAAAATATGAAAGAAAAAAAAAATAATTATCAAGGAGAGCAAAAACTCAGGTTTTCTTAGCCTTTCCCTGGATGGGAGTTTGTGGTTATTTTTTCTATAGCTTCAAGGACAACAAGCACTTTGACTTACAAAGAGTACTGCAAGGTTTTCCCTCACCTTCCTCAGTGTAAGCAAAGAGTCAGTGGTAAAAATCCAGTCTCACACCGGTGAGAAATAATCCAAAGCTTCAGAGAGAATCACTCATGTGACCTTCAATGCAGAATCAGAGCCTAAAACAACAGTAATCTAAGAGGTTGCTAGGGGAAAAAAAAAAAAAAAAAGGAAAAAAAAAGAGGAGAAAATAAAAGGTGGATACTGTGATTGCGTCTTCTGAAGTAAATAACACAGGCCAGGACCCAGTCTCTGGCTGTGGGCCAAAGGACATGGCATAACTCACACCCTCAGCTCATCAGATGCCAGATCGCTCCGACGGTTCCCCAGACCTTGCCAGGCATTTTGCAGGAGTGTGCTCACTAGCTGAGGACAAAACCGTGCCAGGGACCACGCTAACAATTTAACAGCAATTGCCTGCAAGTGCCCCGGCCCGTGCCCTGGCCCTGTTTCATTCACCAGCACTGACACTGCCACGGAGAACCGGTTTGAGGAGCAGTGCAGGAGGAAGGCTTGTGCGGAGGAAACCGATGCTGTAAGGAGAACTTACGTCTGTAAGTTTTTGTTATTCAACCAAAAGGCCTACTTCCAGAGCAAAGCTGCACATATTTCAATAGAAGATCAAATCTCACAAAGGGTTGTCCGAATTCTTACTGTCTAATAAAGAGTCAGCAAATTTATGTTGTAGTAAAAACAATTGGGAGTAAAATTCCTTAAAAAAAAAATACTCCATTCATCTGACTACAAAGTGAGTTGCAATAAATACCGTATTGAGAAACAGAGCGGCTTAGCAGGGTTTTAAGTAGTCTCTGCATTCTTGCTGCTGCTCCCACACACGCACACACACACAGGCTGCCACACACTCCTCATCGTGCTGCTAAAAGCAAACAGTGGATATGATGGACAAACATTGTAAGCACAGATGTGTCCATTATAACCAGCATGAACTATGCTCATGAGGAGCGCTGTCACTTCTGAAAATCCAAGTGTCTCCGGCTGCGAAAAAGCAGTGGGGTGTGAGAACAAAAGAAAGAGATGTTGTGATTAAGGCAGGGCTAATGGTTCATTAACAATATCCAAGGCTTGGGTCTTCAGCTTAGAAGTTAAGGATTTATTCCAAAATTACCTTTTGGCTTTCTTTTTTCTTTTTCTGTTGTTGCTCTTCATTTCTTTTCTTTGCCTTTTGAAAAGGATTTGTAGCTTCCTCTCTTGACCTTTTGTCTGATGGCTCCTAAAATATGAAGCAAATGAAAACACGGATCTAATGAAAACAATATCTTTTTCCTTTCTCATCTCTTTTTTCAACCCTCTCTCTGATGTGTAAGTCTAAGGCAAGGACGAAGGGAAGAGGCAGCATTCCTTGCTTCAACAATGACTCTACCTTGGCTTCTGGGCTCCAGCTTGGCAATCTGAGGGCAACCTTCAGAGCAGGTATGGTACTCACCTGAGCCAAAAGCACCAATGAAAACTTTCCAACAAACATGGAACAACATTATTGTGTTCCAGTTCCCCCTTTGGTCCTAGTTCATTTGCTATAGAGCAAATTATGTTAGCTTGTATCTACACTGCTAAATGGAGAAGGCCAATGAGTGAACTTAGGTGCAGTAGGGCTGCTGTCAGATGCCCAGGAACAGTTCACAAATTAGCTTGTGCCAAAAACCTTATTCCAGCTGGCACCAAGAGCATGAGATTGGGCTCCTGCTCCCTGGCATTGTTCACATTGTCCTCAAACACCATCACCAGCCCACACTCATATCTTGGGCATGTAGCACATACTTGTATTTCAGTGCTGCAAAAGCACCTGCTGATGGGCTGCAGCATGGCCCTGAAATTGTTTCAGTCTGAACTAGGAAAAAACAAACACACACACTGTCATAATTATACTGTAAGGCCAAGGATTGTATACAACGTCCAGAGGAGCCACAGGGTCAAGTGCTTCTGACTTGGTGGTCAGACAGAGCCAGTGCACGAGTGGGTGTCTGGGTGAGGCGTTGCTCCCTGCTGTGCCAGGTCGGTGACAAGCTCTAGCCCTGTAGTAGGCACTTCTGCTGCCCTAACCAAAGCCAGTGGACAGTCCTGAACAAAACTGGGGGGAGCGCAGTCCTTTCATGATCACCAGACTCCAGTTTATAAAACCTGTTTTATTTTCCTAATAAGTAAATGACCTTCCTGTGCTAGCTTCATGACTGGAGATTAATACACTCTGGGATCACTGCCCAGTCACTTCTGCCAACACAGGAGCCATTCCAGGAGACATGTTCCTTCAACTCCCTGGTTAGATTTCAGTATATTTCAATTTTCCATTTGTAGATTATAATTTTTTCCAGCCCATGGTGTTCTGGTAATGTACTAGATCTATTGGAAAGTAGGATCAGCAGCGTTTTCCCATACTAATTCATCTGCCACTGTGGCAGTATCTGAATGTCCACTTGAAATCTCTCTGGATAAATAATTCTTTCCCTGTTGTAGTGAACTATGCAGTAGTTTGCTCCTTACATCCTCCTGCATTAGATGTTTAGTAGCAAGGCTGATTGTTAGAGAAAAATTCTGTAGTAAACTGTATGATACAGTATTCAGCATCAAAAAACATTCACAAATGTGAACAATGCATCACTATGAATCTGATCCTGCCCAATCCTTCATATATTTTCAACTTCAAGTTCCTGTGGGAATGCCTACAAGTTATTTTAAGACACTCCTCCAGAACAAATTAATAACAGATACAAGCAGAAAATCTACAGGCACTTCCCAGGCATGACTGGAGGCCACCCTCCCAACTGAGCAGATCCCTTTAAGCTGAGGAGATGACACTGCTCAGCTTAAAACAAGAAAACCACTATGTAGTATAATGAATTAGAAAATCTCTAGGCTTGCTTGGACATGGGGTAGGTGACTTCCTGAGCATACTTCCCGACCTCTCCTCTAATCCAAATGCTTTTTTATCAAATATATGGTTATACTCCTTATTAGTGGAGTATCAGACAAGTTTGGGATGCTAGTGGCACAGAAATCTTGCAAAATTAGGGTCTTAGCCTCTCAGAGACCATTCACTTCAATAGCAGTGATGATGCTAATTATAAATAAACTATTTGTGCAAAAAGTTCTTCAATCATAACATATGGACCTTTAAAACTGTTATGCCAATGCTAGCATACAGTTCTTCCTGTGTGTAATATCTTACAAAGGACAGTGTTGTTAAGCCCCTCACTGATCCTATGAGAAAGTGTAACCCTGTGGCGTAAGGACCTGTGACTGCCACTGCCTTGCACATAGACAAACTGGAGCTGACTCTCTGAAGCTACTGGTACTGAAGTCTGTGAGAAGAACTGCTTTTCTCAGACCAACATTAGCACAGGTGTGCAGCAGAATAAGACGAAGTGCATGGGACAGGGACAGCAGCACTGGCCTGCACACCAGAGGGGTGTTAGGATCCTAGTGCAGTTTGCCATGATAGGTGCATAGAGCTAAAGGAAGGACAGTATGTAGGCTAGAGGCTTGAACGGGCTTCACATAAAGGTAGGCCAAGGTGAGGGACATGGCGCTGGAGTCCGTGTTTGGGGAACATGGAGGTCAGAAGCCAAGAGATCAGGAGCTCTTGCTGTGTGAGGGCAGCTCTCAGGCAAACTCCGTTTGAGAAACCACTGGTTTATTTCACAGACTTCCTCCCACCATTGTGTGCAGACCAGAGCACCAATCCTGTGTAAGCTCAGCTACAAATCTAGGAGAGCTCTTGCTGCCAGCATGGGGACTTACATGAGTGACATTAAACATGTACATACAGATTGGGTGCTACTGTGATATACATAACAAATAATAAGTAAGAAACCAGACCTGCCTTTTAGCAGCCATATCTCATCTGTATTTGTAGATCCACAGCCATAAACATTATAAATATAGCTGAAATCATCCAATATGTATTGAAGGCAGGTATTCCAGGATGCCCATAAAACACATAGAAAAATGTGAATTGATTACATAAGCAGCTTTTTTAATGAATAAGGTCTATAGATTTTACAGTATTCCTCTCTCTCGAATCTTGTAAAATACATGGAAGTCTTAATTATAGCTGAAGATATCTGAACTATGTTGGCCTTTGATTTTATAATACAATATGTAATTCCTACTGGCATAATAAACCAATAAATTCAGTATTTGTTATAAATGAGTTTAAATTTATAAGTCTATCAAAATACCTCCTGGTTCCTGTTAATGTTTAGGAAACATTTCAGAAATATTTCAGGTTCCTGGCTGAAAGAATTGCTTCACTCTTTGCTGAGCTTCTGTTGATCCAACGTCTTGAAGTGATCAACAGTTATATGTACTGTACAAGTAACATACATGCAAATGCTGTATATGTAGGTAAGAGATACAGAAGGAATGGAAGTGAAGTAGAAGTAGTAGTTTATGTGTAAGTACTTCCTCCAGTAACATGTTTGGATCTAACAGGCCAGTCCTGAGCCAGTTGTAAATCACATTTTCTTTTAGAAGGTATGGAATACATGGGCTGCCTTTCAAATACCACCCTTAAATCTGTGCAGGTCCTAGCCAGGAACATTCAGTTTGCTAGTAGACAGCCAGCTTGTGAAATTCATACAGTACCACTGTCACGTGCTTGACTTTGTGGCTTTGTACTGAGACCACCTCTTGCTTTTTTGGTCGCGTTCATATCAGTGCTCATGTAAAATGAGTTTCACTTCTCACTCTGGAGATGGTTACTATCTGGGTCCCAGCAAAAGGTTCCAAGAGGCAGATGTTGTAGCTGAAGATGGTTAGAAAATGTTCCCTCTCCTTCTATGAGTTCATGTCCCTTGACATGGCTCTGGCAGCTGCAAACAACCAAGCCCATAGAGGGAAAGAAGGACAGTAAAAGGAGATGAGACTTCTTTGCTGACACTAACAGGCTAAATTTGTAAAATGAAGAAGCATCTGATTCTACTTTTAAAACTCAAATTTAGAGCATGTACTGGCATAGTCTGGTAATGTTTTCTGACAGAAAACCAGTAAAATTTTCTTGTCAAAATACTAAATATCACATAAAGGAGTTACAGATGCTGTATTTAGGTAGATTAGCTAAAGCATGGCACAAACTGTAGTTTTTTGAAATTTTATCCCCAAGGCAAAATTAAAATGTTCAATGGTTGGGGGTTTGTTGTTGTTGTTGTTCCTCAAGAAAAAACAGTTTTAAAAATATGATGCATATAAAGTGGTATATTTTCTAAATTGTGCTGGCTTTTGGCTAGGTACGTGTTTTCTATTGAAGTTCACACCATAATCTGAGACATGTTAATTTAGGGTAGGCGTCTACTCAGTCAGCTGTTCAGTAGAACGTATAGACTTATCCATTCAAGGCCTTTCATTCCCTGGAAGCCTGAAGAACATTTTGAGTATTGCCTTTCAGCACTAAAACTGGTCAGCTTATGGTAGCATTTTCTCATTTCAGTTTCTGCAGGTCCAAACCACAACGATCCACAAGGGGATTAAAGCATATATTAATGAGCTTTTTAGCCCCTGTAGATTTTTCCTTCTAATTTGCCAGAATTTTATGTACCCCTTTCCTGACCCTAGAAGTGATATTTTCTTCCATCTGGAACGATTGTTTCATGTTAATATGTTGGTTTGAATATAAAACATAGGAATGTTGGTTAGCACAAAACCTAATGAAGGCTCTGGGGTTTTTAGCTTTTTTGGCTTTATTTACTTTTGTTCTTAAAGAAACATTACTCATTTGTTCAGGCCAAGAATGTAAGGTTTCAGATGTTACTCATGCAAATCTAATGTAAAACACAAACATTAGGCAGTAAATCCATATTTAGGCACCTAAATAAGCAGCCTGATTTGACACATTAGCATTCTGGTAAAAGACTATACTTTTTCCTGACCTCTGTCATCTGAATTTAGTCAGACTTAATAAGAATTCAAACCCCATCTTATAAGAGGGACCTGTGTCTACTAACTGCTGTAACCACCATTATGACAAATACACTGGAATAAGATCCCAGGAAAAGACAGACTTGGACAAACAGACGACATTTTATTTAGGTCTCTTGTCTTGAACTGCAGCTTCCGACTGAAATGGCCGTTGACAAATGGAACTGTATCTCCCACTGGATGAAAACCCAGCTCGTGCAGTTACTCATGCAACTTCCCTCATAAGGGTTCTGGTAGCTGAGTACATTTTTGAGGGCAGAATTTGGTTGCAATGTTCTCTCTTTGAGAATTTCCATTTGTTCAATTTCTTTTTTCTTTCTTCCATGTGTTCTTCTTCTTCCAAAGTAAAAGTGTGTGTTTTCTCTTGAGTTAATGAAAACTCAACAATCATTAGGCCCACTGAATTTTTAACTAAGCAGTTCTGCAAGAATGAGAAGGAAAAAATACACACATGGTAAACATGAAAGCGCTTAAGTAGATACCCATATATGGGAAAATATATGAGTTAAATACTAACATATTTGGCAGAAACGCATGACAAGAATCCCTGTCCAGAGCCAAAACCTCATAGACAAAGGGCAGAATTTACCACAAGCTTCCCTATCTCAGCTGCACGCAAAGCACGTTTCTTTTTTGGACGCATCTGGACCATCATCCATTATGCATTCCATATGACATACATCTCAATGGGGTTTACTTCACCTGCTTTCATGAAATGAACCTTATTCTTCTTGCTCTCATATAATAAGAACATTTGCTACTGAATATTAAAATGTGTGCAACATGTGGCAGACATCTGTGGGGTGCTGCCATTGCACTTGACTTTCACAACAAAGTGAGCCATCTCACCTTCCAAAATCAACCCTGCTCCCCTTCAAAATACATCTTATTTCAGAAACACAGGTGCAAAGCAACACACCTCAGCAAACACTGAACGCATAAAGAGCTTCAAAGAAGTTTTACACCACTCTGCTTAGATGTGTCATGGAACAGTACATATGTAGCAATCAGTTTTCACTTAGTCTGTTCCAGGAGTTTTCAGTCAATTGGGTTTTGTTTTTTCTTTTATTCTGCTTTCACTCATTCTTTTTCACCAAAATTTAAAATTATCCATAAGAATGCAGGTCAGTGTTGGTGGAAGGCAGTTTCATGGTTCTGATACACAGTGCACCACACCATGTCACGCTCTGTCCATCAACCAAGACAGGGTAATAACTGGATTTTTTAGACTCCATGGTGAGTGTGATGTAAAATGCATTAGCTTCATTTACAGCAAAAGAGATGTGAATGAATACACCTTATTTCACATTTCCAATGTCTTAAGTGTGTGCACAAGCTGAAACTTTGGTAGCTTGTGTTTTTAGGAAGCAAAGTAAGATAAACGTAAATGAGATCTTTTCCTTTTGAATGGATTCCTGAAGCCATTCAATTGTCCTTAACTAATCCACTTTAACAGCTAGTTCACACGGCCTCTCTTGAGCATCCTTGTGTTATCCATTTCTGGTTTGCAGATATGGAAAGTGGAAAATCTTCGGTTGGTTTTAGATTGCACCCACAGAAGATATATGTGCAAATGTCAAGCCTCTCATGCTCAAATGTCGGCATGTGCTGACTCTACTCACATAGCTCTGAAGTAATCATTTACACCTGTGCCATATGAGTACAAAACTCAGAGATTTCACTCTTATTTACTGTCTGGCAATTTAAGGACTTGAAATTACACTTTCTTTAAGAGCATTCTAATACACTGAAGTAGTATAAGAGCATATTAAAGTAAGGCCTCTCTCTCTCTCACCCATCACCTAACATAGTAGTGGGCATTTACACTTGCTTTGTAGTTGCCTGGTCACTGACTTGAGGTACAAGAACCTGGAAAACTAGACCCATTTTGTGCAGAAGCTGAACATTTGTCTTCTGTTACTTTCTTACGTTGTATTGCCTCAGAAATGCTTCCCCTGATCAGATATCGATAAGTAAATGAAAAGGTGTTTAAAATTTATTAATCTTGCGTAAGAATAAAAAAGGTCATGAAAGAAACTCAAAACAGGTTGACAATTTTTTTAATAAGTCTTTCAAAAGGAAAATAAAAATACTCCAACACATAAGGAATTTCTAGAGGCAGGTAACGGGTTGTTCACATCTGCTATCTGCAGTGGGTAACCTGGACAAGTATGCTGCTCCAGGATAGCTGCAGCTGCACTGCTACCACCGTACTGTAATCCTGTGTAACCTCTGATTGTGCCAGAAGAGGTGATGCTCTGACCATTCACAAACAGGAATAGGAACCACCTGTGTGAGTATTGCATGCCAAAAGTTCTCTTTCAATACCAAAAACTGACACACATAGACACATATGCAGAAATACACATACTCTTGAAAAACTGCTGAAGGAATTTCTGCCATTCACCACTATACCTGGCTCTGCAGGGATTACAGCTGTGAGTTGTGTCATAGGTGTTGCAGGCATGGAACATTTGCAATGTATTGAGAGCGCATATTACTGTTACAAATGAATACAGCCATTCAAAGCCATTTTGACTGAAAAGGCCTCGTTTTAATTTACAGTTAGGGCTCTTCCACCACCTCTGCAGTACAAAAGTGCCTTAAAATGGATATAAGTAATCCTAATCAATCCCCCTAATCAAGTCCACTCTAAAGCACATTTATGCTGATTTAGTGCAAAAAAGAAAGTTCAGGCTGTCAAGAACGATGCGTGTAAGGAACTTGCTGTATTGGACTGATTTTGATCTTTTCTTTGATGACAACACTTCAGGACAAAGTACAGAAACATAGCTTCATCACATCAAATTCTATATAGAAAGAGAAGCAGTCTTGCTAGAGAGGTTGTCAAGGCCTCAAGCCTGCCAATGTTTAAGAGGCATTTGGACAATGCTCTTAATAACCTGCTTTAACTTTTGGTCAGCCCTGAATTGGTCAGACAGTTGGATGAGAAGATCATTTGAAGTCCCTTCCAACTGAAATTGTTCTATTCTATTCTATTCCATTCCATTTCATTCCATTCTATAGTGAGTAGAAAAATTATAAATCAATGGAAGATATATACAGCCAGATACAGACTCATGCTACTGTAAAGACCACCTTAAAAGCTTGGTAGGAATGAGCGCAAATAGGGGAAAAAAATTACTCAGAAAAATTAGACTAGTCTAAGGACACATCGTGCATTAACTTTAAGCTAATCTGAGGCTTTGTGATATCTAATATCACAATATTGTATTTATAATAATTTGACTGCATGAATGAACTACTCTCTGAAGGCTCAAACATGTGACTTCAAGCATCTCTGCATTGTGCTTTCAGGTGAATCCCAAGTTATGTCCTAAGGTGCTGAAAACTTCTGCACACTTTGTGCTTGCCACAGCGTAAGCATGAGAAAACAGTTCTTGGCTATTATTTCCCTGTAAGCCTTCACTGCACTTTGCAGCAGCCAGGTAGGCAGTATAGCCACAGCTGTTGGTTGTGCTGCATGAGAGAGCTTGTCTTGGTGGCCATGAGCTGTGCTGCTTGGCTGCAGGCCCACAGGTCGGTATTAGATGTCTGTAGTTCAATGGGCAGCAGCTGGACCGCAGTGCACAACAGATGTGGCGTGGCTTCCCTTGGAGTAAGCTGCCCTGCACAGAGACACCTCTCACAGGCAACATCCACAGAGGCATTCGCCTCCTAAGTTATTTGAGCCAGCAATATTTGAGAGCCAATGTAAGTAAGTGGTTAAGACCAAACTCATGTTTACATCCACGCTGAAATCCCTGCTATGGCCACCTAGTTACAAGAAGGAAGCAAAAACCCAAGCACTGAATTAAGGAAGGTCAGTGGCCAGGGTAGTAGTCCCTGCTGTTGGCATGGCTGGGGGTAAGCCTTTGTCCTCCTACAGTCTCTGGATGTGACACATTGCTCATCTCCATTCATAGTAATGGAGACAAGAATAATTCCTATCACATACCTTCAGGTATATGAAGGTTAAATCCAATAAAGAGGCTGATGGATATATGAATATCTAAGATGGGGTGTGCTGTAGGCAGGGCAGTTCTATAAGTCCTTGGACCGCTACACACAGCAGAGCTGAGCAAGGCATGGCAAGGCTTTGCAGGGAAAACTATGTGGATGTTGGAAGCAGCAGAGCCATGTTAGCACATTGCTACACCTGAACTAATAATACTGGCACCTGAACTAACAGTGCCATGCTGAGGTGACCACATTCTGAAACAGGCAGAGTTAGCTCAGTAATTCTGCATTACACTTTACGGTGTATTTGTGCCACAGGCTGTTCTTCCTCAGAAAAGTCACCGTAACTTGGCCAGCTACAAGCTTAAAGAGGGATGCTTCGTGTTTCATTTGACTAACCAAGGAAGATGTCATCTGTCTGCACTGAAGGGACAGCTGTAGATGGTGTTATTCATATAAGAATAAATGAGGAATAGCTTCCCTGAAGACACCAGTCAGACAGACAAATAGGGGAAGTGAGATGTGTATTCTGCTCAAGAGCTCAGTTTCATTCATTTTTTTTCCTGTCCCAACTGATGTGTGCAGAGAGTGAGTGATCCTTGGCAGTACACCAGGATGAAGGATATTGAGATCAAAGAAGTACCAGAACACCACTGTACTTCACAGAATAGTGTATATTTGGCACAGAAACTTCTCTGATAAGCATTAAAAATATATTTTTAATGGATATTTTATTCTCTTGACAGAGACTATTTAAGATTTGAAAGTGACACAAAAGTAATTTATCCTCACATGTAAAAATGCACTCTCCAGATAGAGATATCCCATTAATTTTACTCATTCATGTAACACTCTGAAAACTAATCTTAGATTCCTCCCTCAACACTGTGGAAAGCAAAAATTAACTGACTTGGGTACAAGGAGTGAATGTACACTTGCTTTACTTTAAGATTCTGCCTTGAAAGTAGCAAACCTAGGTCATCTGCAAACAATCATTTGTTTTCTACTACAAATTCTGCTTCATAATATGTTTAATATGTCATTTAATATATCACTTATTAGCACATTTGTTCATTAATTTCTATTTCACAGCACACTCTACAGTCCATCATGGTTTTAATTTCTCCGATCATTCAACACACAGTACATTATAGTTGCATGAGAATGATTTTATATTTATACACTGCCTTTCAACCAGAAGAATCCCAGAGCAGGTTCATAAACTATCTTCTGTGAATAGGCTTATAAACAATGGTTTAGGGCAAATGTAATTATGGATCTGTTATACCTTTGTATACATCATTTCAATTGTTTTTTTTTAACTGGACATGTATTGCAGATCTGCCATAATATTGGCCATTTAATTCTTATTTTTCTTGCTAATAAGGAAGTTTTTTCTCTTCTTGTCCACCTTGAACTTCTTCTTGGTTACCCCTGGTGTTCTTATCAGGATTTTGAGGCATGGAAAGATTTAGCAAGAAATTACAAAATAAGAAAAACTGACAGTGAAGACTACAAGCGAGAATATTGTGTGCTTTCTTCACAAGACTTCATTGCACCAAAACCAAAATGGAGGCCTGTCTTTGAAAACAGAAGACTCCTTGAAGGAAGTAAGTTACAGTTCAGAGATAACAAAGACGGATGTTAGAATTATCTGTCTCACATGGGCTAAATTTCAAGAGCTATTTACGCAGCACTATGAATTACCTAAGTCTCATGAGGCAGAATGAGGAGTCTCTCTGTAATGTGTTCTCTAGCCTTAAAGACAGTCAGACCCAAAGCATAAAACAGTATGTTTTTGCAAGTTCCAGAAAGGACAGTTCTATCATATGGAGAAAAGACAACTTTGCTTAGAAATGTGTTTAGCAACTTCTGCTCAGTGTTAGATTCACCTATATATAAAGCAATTGAGATAAGTACCTTCTCCATATCTTTGTACAGATATGTATAAACCTAGAACAGCTTTTGAGGGAGAAGATCATACAAGATATGTTCTCACTGAAGTGAACAGAAAAATCTTTGGGAAGAGGAAGTGTTTTAGAAAATGTTGATGAAAACAATTTTGAAATCTTATTTTTCAAGGAAAGCAAGTACTCAGAAACAAAATGAAATTTTAGGGGAAAAAAAATGCCTCTGGAATGCCTTTTGGGCACTCAAAAACCTGCAGATCTGATGCTGCCTGCCTTCCACCTCCTCAGGCCTCAAACCAGGCTGTGTTTTTTGGTATAGCTCTTTATTTCCTCTTCTCAATGAGCTGCTGTGCTGCAGTATGGGAGTTTGTAGTCATTGTATTTTTAAATGACAATGACTTCGCCAGTAATCTAGCTCCTAGAGAACAATAAAGACTTGAGAATCCTAACCTCCCAGAAATACCTCAGTACCATTTGACAGTATGTTTCTGTTTCCTGAGATATTCTTCTAATAAAATTCAGAATTTTATAGGGAAAGCTAGCCTTACTGGGCTACATTTAGAGACTAAAGGCTTGAAAGTATTAGTCTGGGAGATTTTCTATGAACCATGCAGGCTTGTGAAGTTCATCAGAACTAACCAAGTCTTTCCTTACTTAACTTTGGACCTTACTCTCTGAGCCAATTAGTCATCTAGCAGCTAGTCCACTGCAGAAAAGTCACATACAGTCTCTTTCCTTTGCTAGTATAACTATGGGTATGTAGGCTGGATAGCTTAAAGTCCTTGTTCATGAACTTCATCAGCATTCCCGATAAAACAGGGCCAAGTACAGGAGCAAGTGCTGTCCTGTGATTGTCCCTGATGTTGAATTGCTAGGGCACTCCAAGGCACAGCTTTGGATGCCATGACTCGCAGTGCAGGAACACAGCTTGGAAACGGCACAAACCAAGCAAAGCTCCCATCCAGCAGCCTGGACAGAGCCACCCTCTTTGAGGGAACAAATGAGATTGGACACATGAACAGGAATCATGCTCTGCCATATAGCTTCAGGGCCAGACAAGCAACCCTGGCTTATTTTATTTAAGAATATGGATGTAGTCATAGTGGCTAAATGATTGACCACATAGAAGTATTGTCCCACTTCATGTGCTCCTCTGTTCAGATGCTGAGACCAATCTTCAGCAAACACAGTTAGAAAGTATGCTGAACTGGCAGCCAGATGACCAACTGTATTTTATGATTTCCCCCAAGTTTTCATGTCACAGCTCACAATAGTTACCCTGTGAGTCTGATAGATATTTAGGTGGCAATTTTTCATTCTCCAATATAGACTACATGTCTCCATGGTACATTTTTATTGGTGGATGTGAGTCTATTATTAACCCATGCTAGAAAGTCTAGGTTCTTGATATTTTTAGCTCTGGAGATCCTCAATTTAATCCACAGTACATCAGGCAGCATCACAGCTGTCACATCAGTATACTAATCTACAACTGCTGATGTTACACCACTGTTAACTGGTAAGATGGAGTGTCTCAGCTATCTAATCTTACAAGGATCTGATATCTTGATAATTTGATTATGAGATATTCATATGCATATGCACATTCTAAATAAAATCATGACAAAACAGTGTTTAATGACACTGTTACTTACCTGAAGTTATGTGGCTATTTAAAATTAGTCACTTGTAAATCACTTGTAAATTACTTCACTGCATATGAAAGTATCCTTTTAATGTCAAAATGCCCTGAAATGCAGTAAAGGCTTATGTGCAGCACAAGGTTAGATAAGACTCATCACTAAACTTCACTGCATTACACTTCATAATGTATATATAAGGCTCACTGTCTTCCGTGGTGTTTCAATGAGACTTGGACCATTGCTTCAAGTCAAACTTCTTCTGAAGTGTTTTTCTGAGCAGAAATGGACGTGTGTACATCCCTCTGCTGAACCAGCAATTCTAACACTAATTAATATCAGCATTAAAACCCCTACCAAGACATGACACTGAAATTCTGTGAAGGCTGGATAAAATTGCAGCTTGCATTCTTTAAATATTTATACAGTACATCAAAACAAATGAAACTGGAGATTCCATTTCCAGCATGAGCTGCAACATTGTTAGAATGGGGTCTACTGTGTCATGCCACTTATTTTCATGTCTTTGATTTTTTTTTTTTATGACACTACTTCTGAATTAGTAATCAGGGACAAGGGACAGAGTCATACTGTTTTAAATCTTCAATATTCCTAAAAGTAAACAGATATCCCTTGAAGCAAGTTAGAGAGACCTTTAATGATGAATTATTTTGAGAGCATGAAAGTCATTTTCACAGATCAAATTTATCACAGCACTGAAAAGTTGTAAGTATTTGTATTAAAACTTATATACTCCAATGAAGAACGTTTAAGAAAAATTTGTTCTTTTAATACAGATTCCTCATTTAGTTAATCAGGTCTGAATGTCTCAGGTCTGAGATACACAGATTCCCATGGAAGTCATATCTCTACAGAAAAAAAAAAAAGGCTGTAGAGTTTGATAGTAAGAACTATTTTTCCACTACTTTTTTCTCTGTTTTTGCACAACATGAACGCAGTAGTAGATCAGCTGTAATATCAGTGACTTCCAAGTGGCCATCACATTTACCAAATATTTGGTGAAGTATTTAGATAAAATGTAGAATAGTAAAGACTACTCCTGCCACTTTGCTCTTTTGCAGGCTCCTGAATATTGTGGTTACACAGTTCCCTGGAATCCAATTCAAAGCTGTGATCTGCATGGACAAAGTGCTGCATACACACAAGTCTCTGCTGTTTTTGTTACTTTTCACATAGATCTTTTTCATCGACATACATTTTCTTATACTAGAGACGGAATGGAGTAACCAGAATAAGGTCTTATCCCAAATCTGAACTAGGACTTGATCTACAAAAGAAAAGACTGGGAGAAGGACATAATAACATATAAAAGACTACAGCCAAGAAAATGGGAATAATATACTTCCTGTTGAGGCTGAACAGACCAAAATATAGTACGATGAAACTAGAACATGAACAGGTCATGTTGGGCCTTAGGAAATCACATTCTAACATTAGTAGAATATCTGGGGAAGTTGTAAACTCTCCATCCTTTAAGGTCTCTAAAATAGATCAGGACTGCTTCTGTTGGAAATGACAGAAATACAGACAGGATAAATATAGGTGATTTCTTGAGATCCTGCACAGCTCTGTGATTCTGTACGCAGTTAATGTGTTGGTGCTTTAAGGGGGAAATAGGATGCTCTGAGTTTCCTTCTTATAATGGTCTCTGTAAAGTTTGTCTATTTGCATATTTGGGAAAATGTCATTATTATTTTTCAAGGAGAGAAGCAATGTTTTGGCCAAGATTATGTTTTTTTTTTTTCTCAGTTCCCTGAAAGTGTAGGAGCAGAACACTGTCATCCAGCATTTTGAAAAGTGATGCCTTCTGCATGACAACAGTCAGTAGCAAGCCAACCAAACATCTAGCTAGTCCAGTATACGGACTCCAGTGGTGTCCAATATGAAGATGCCCATAAAAGACTGGGAGAGCACAGTGAACATTCATTTCTTATTCACTTTGTCCTTGCTTCACAAGATTTTACAGATCTTTTCCAGTCCACTTAATTTCTTCCACTCTAATACACTATGCTGCCCCATGTTGAAATCCATTTTGAGGAAGATGGGAGGGGAGAAATGAAGACCCAGCTCTCTCATCCATTTTGGTAGGAATTGAGGTCTTTCAATAACAGTAAGATGGTTAACCGTGGTGAGCTAACATCCTTTATTAAATGCTTGAAAACTTTTACACTGAGACCCTGCAGCCCTGGCTGTCATTATTTCCTTGCACGAGGAAGGAGGCCTTAGACTTAATTAAGCTTAATTCAACAGTTCATCATCTAAAAGAAAGTCTAGAAATCAGGATGTGTGGTGGAGGAGGACTGGGTTTTCTTAAATACCATCTGCTTGAGCCAGGCTTAGCTGAAGGAATTGCTAATGTTCATGTTCTATCTGATGAACCTTCTTCAGTTCATTACAGCAATGGCCAAGGGCCATTTCTTTCTTTTCTCCATTTTCTCTCCCCAGCCTTGTAACTGCACATTACAGTGAACTTGCAGTGTCTCCCTCTGCCCATGATCTGTGCATGCTCATGAGGTTTTTCAGCTCTCAAGTTCCTAAAGAAAATTGTGATTTGGCACAGCCTCAAGTTCTTCTTTTAAACACAAACACTATCTTCCTTGCTTTGGCGCTCTCCTTGTTTTTTCTGTCAGCCTTTTCCCCTCCCTTCTTCCTTGCTTTGTCTACCTTCTCTCTATCTCTCAGTGGAGAAAGCTAACTCTCTTAGAAAAATCCATGTTTATATGGTGATTTTCTTAGCTTAGAGCAGTGCTACTCGGCAACATCATAAATAAAACACTTTGCTGGGGCATTGTTAGATAATCTCTATCTCACACTTTCCAAAACTTTCATGTGCTTCACTCATTGGAAAATTGTTTTACTTTATGTCAACATTCCCATCTGTTCTAATTTTGTAGGTTTGTAATAACGATGCTGCTTAAGGCTTTGCCTCATTTTTTGCATTGACTTTAGGAAAAGTTAGAACTTGAACCTGAGAGTTGTGATCTCCAGCGAGGAGAAAGTACTTTGGTATGACCTAAATCTTTCTGTGGTAACTAGGTGCTCAGAAGAAACATCTCTATCAACATCAGGAACATCATTGCAGACAGACTAGGAGCTGCTGAATGACACTTCAGCAGTCACACAAAGGTCATGACAGAAGGAGGCTGTTTTGCACTTTCCTAGTCTTTCTTATACGTACATGGCCATGCATAATGACTTCTCACTTAATGAAAAAGAAGTATTGCCGTCCTTGCACAAAGGAATCTTTGCCTGGTAAAAAAAGAAGGCTGGGAGAAATTGCTGCTCCTCTGATTTCCATGGTAATTTTGCAATTGATCTCAACTGATCTCAAAAGGGGATTTTCCTCTTTGGTTAGGATAAATGAGGCCTGCAGAAAGTTCTCTGAAGGTGATAGACATTTATGGACAAAATAGAACTTTTAGGCCATGTTTGGTCTTTTCAGTTATTTTTCTGACATGCATCTTCATTTACCAGATTAAACTGCATAAAAAATAATCCGCCCATATGCATACTAATGTTCCTTTTTAAATAGCATATTTCCATATACTAAATTATAAATGTATCCTTCTTGTGCTTTTCTCCTTAGAGGCTACATCAACAACTTATGATGGTTTCTTTAGAGTTTTCAGCCTTTCATTTATATTTGTGTTTACTTACTTTCATATGAGCAACTGACGGTTGCACTCATAGCAATTTATGTGGAAAGGGAAGCATATTCATATTAAGCGTATAACAAGAGCCCTGGAACATTAGTTTACATTTTGCTGGCAATCACAGTGGCTTTGGCAATGGATTTTAGATGACCTTAACATTCACATCTAAAACATATGCGATAACTAGCCTCAGCCTTCACCCTACCATTGATCTTTTAAAACAGTGAACATAAGATAAAGATCTGTTGTGGTTCTCTTCTCAGCTCTTCGTAACATTTCATAAATAGGTCAGTTTTAGCATGTTTATATAAATTGATTCCCCTTCTGGGAATGCTGGGCTGTGATAAACAGTTCTTTCCAATTAGTTTGGTTTTTCTTTAAATAGTTGGGGATTACTATTACAGCTAAAAAAATAAAATAAAATAAAATAAATAAAATAAAATAAAATAAGTATCTTCTAAGTCAATAAAATGTTTTCTTTCTGTTACTGACAGATGAATTGCAAATGCTTGCTCCTGTTCCCTTTAATATCAATATTGCAGTGTGGACTTCGTGTTTTTGACGATACAAAACAAAATGAAGATACAGTCCTAAAACACAGTGCCCACTGCCATGAGTAATTTTAACCATAAGGAAAGAATGATTGAGGCCAAAGAGACTTCTTTGGTTTGTAATCCCTGTGCCTAACAGACATCTACTGGATCAACTCTGTTTTGTCATATTTGCTTTAGAAGTCATTCTGTTGGCTTACAGATTTGTACATTCCTTTAGACGCCAGCTGTCCTTTTAATTCTCAATAATAATACATTTTATTTGATACTGTTGCCAAGTCCATTTCTAGAAACAATTTGCATGATTAGTCAGGTCAGCTAGTGAATCAGTTGCCCAGTAACCTCCCTCAGCAATAAGTAGCACTAGATGCATCAGAGGAAGATGTAAGAAATGGTAAGAATTAGTACACGTAACGGTTGACTTCTAGGTTTTGGCCATTATTGATGATCGTATCGTTCTTCATAATACTTAGCAGAATGATGGTGACAAATCTTGTGCCTTGACTCCCACTTTTTCATATCATTGTAGCTTTAGAGGAGAGACCGAGGCTCTGAATGAGCCTAACTCTGCTTCTCACTTTGTGGTAGGTTAGAACTGACAGCAGATGGAATCCCTGAGGCATGTCAATTTAATTTTAGGTTGTGTGTGTAATGCACATGTTGCCAATTTACAGTGGTGTATGATGTCTTTCTAGGAAGGAGGTCTTTCTCTCTCCCGCTTGGTGAACATGCTAAGGATAAATTTTGCAAAAGTTATTAAATCTGGGGTCAGTCATGTCTTAACAGCCTGCACGAGAAGGGGAATATCTTTTAAAGATTATTTCTGACTCTAGAAACAAGATTCCTCCCCTGCTACTCTCTTAGCAGCAGTGCATTCAAACTTCTAGGGAACAAAGCAAAAGCTCCAGGTTTCAGATGGACTTCAATACTGATGTGCTTTCAGTCGAACAAGGGACTTCAGACTTTGTTTGTTAGAGCTCTGTGTCTGCAGTTCTGAGGAAACTAGAAAACCCCAAAATAAGCTCTCAAACAAGTGTCCAGAGGGATAGATAATGGTATCAGCTACCTAGCTCCTATGTAGAGAAAAATACAGAAGAGCCATGTAGCTACAATTAGTGTCCAAGTTGATCTAAAACCACTGTTGGATGCAGGACAGCTTCAGACAGCAAATTTTCCTGGGAAGGAAGAGGAGGTGATGTTTTTCTAATCCAATTCTTCTAGTCATTGGGAGCAGTGGAAGGAAGCTCTACCTAGCAAAGTGAGGCCAAGCCTTTTCCAGATAATCTGTGGCGATTGTCTAACTGCTGGGTGACTTGTTCTTTGATTGAATGTCATACCTATTGCTTGTTTTATGTTCTCTATTCTAAAAAGACTTTCCCTGTTTTCCTTCATCCCATCACTTCTGGAAGCTTTCACTCCAATATACTTCATTGGCCTAGCCCCACAACCTCACCAGACTATCACAGATGAGACTTCCAAACGAAGCTTCCACCCAGCTTCCTTCTAGCACGAGGCTGTAGAAGTCAAGATTATTATCTTTCTGAGGAATATATCCATGACACAACATCCATACTTCCCAGTTTTAAGCAATGTCCTACAGATATCACAAAAGTTTGAAATAATTGCATCCCTAACACTGCCGGTTTTTAGTAGCATGTGAGATAAAATATTTTTATTGTATAAACATAAGCTTTAATTGTTTGTTTTATCTGTATATTCATAAATTCCAGTTGGTCTCACAGTCAGAGAGCAGGCCCTGACCCTCTTCACACTTTGGCACAGATGTAGCTTCAGAAGCATGTTATCTAAAGAGCTAAGAGTCTATCAATTATAAGCAGCTCAGATGTTACCCTTAAGCCATATATGGTGCCTGTAGTCCTGACCAATCCAAGGTGTTGAATCTAGGCTCTCTAGAGCTCAAAACTATATCTGACCTTTGCAATAGGAAATAACAACAAATCCATATATGCAACATGTGACTCTAACTCCGGCCAGCCTACACAGACCTTGTGACTGCAGGATACCAATAAAAAGTAAAGCAGAACAATTCATGTTTGCACATATTGTAGATGAACATTTGAAAACATCCATATATAAAAATGTAAAAACTTATATTGAAGTATTTTATTCTTTATTTTCAAACTGTTTTTCGCAATAAAAGCCTGGGTGTGGACATTGACTCAAAAACAAACTCTGAAACATCCAGACTTGACTGTAAACCCTTCAGCAGGATCATGATTTTCGCTTCTGACTACATGGATATTTGTTTGACCCTACCAAGACACTCACTGCTCTGTGTCTGGAAATAAAGAAGAAAAAGAAAAGACATCTGTTTTCTGATTTGCTGACATGGGAGGAGCAACCAAGCACCATCTAGCTACCCTGTGAATACAATAAGCTAAGCTTCACTACTGCTGCAAAGTCTAACTCTGAACACTACACTTCCTCCTGCCGAAAGACCCCTTTCCACAAGTTTCCAAGTTTTACAAGGAAAAGGGCAAGATGCAAACTATATTCAAGTCCAACTTGAATCTGACCCAGTTGGAATACAAGAAGAGAATGAACTGCCACCCACACACAGTTTGCAAGCAGGAAATAAAATTCAATTGTTTTATTTATGTATATTTACTTCTTTATAAGTTTCTGCATTGTCTGTCACCAGAGAATGACTGTCTATGTGTTAGTCTGGGGAAAACAGTGCAATTTGTTTTGAATAGAAATATCCTTTTGCTTTTTTCATTAATTAATATCTTCAAGCCACAATTTCCATGAATTTTACTGGCACAAAGGATTCAGACACCAGAGTTGAAAGATAGATATGCAAGTATTTGTGGAACCCAGAATTGCAAAAATATTCATTGGAAGTACTACTCACACATCTAATCAGCAAAAAGGAATACTGCCAAGCAGCCAGTCCAGCCAGTAATAGTTTGAAAAGCAAATATTGGCTGTCCACAAACAATTTACATAGCAAAGATCATCTGGACAACATAAACACTTTGATACTCTCGTAAATAAAATATTTGTTCATTAATTTGACTAATTTTGTATTATGCTTTAAACAAACATTCTGAATATATTTCTATTTGCTCAACTTTTACTAAACTTCGGTTAGAGATTGGTGTATCTAAGTTACAGACGTAAACACTAAGCCAAATAGTGTGTGGCTTGAAATGCTGCGGGTATAGAAACATCAGTGGTAAGCAAAAACAGTGGCTGGTTTGCATAGAGGGTTTTGAGTCATTTTCTAGTTCATCTTTGATGACAAGTGCTGTTGATTTTGGTGTCTCTTCAAGACACTATCTAGAACACTGCCTTCAAGTAGGCAAATATGTGACTGTTGTCACTGTGAACAGTTTAAAGGACAAAGAGATTAAAAATAAAAGGAAACGAGAAAACATTCTCAACTTGAAATATTATGAGATGGCCTATACTGTAAAGTTGTCAGACAAGTCTTAAGTACAACCAACTCCCTATTTTAAAGGTAACTCCCATTCTGCAGCAAATTCCTCTTCAGTAAATCAATCTTTACTTCACATTAGCAGAAAAGAAGGAAGAGGTAAATCTCTAATTGCTCTCCTCAACTCATTTGTCAACATTTTGAGGTATTAAACCTTCCCAAGATGCAAAAAGTCATGAAACTATCCCTTAGATAGTTGAGAAAAAAATGTAAGCTCTACCATCTAGAGCAGGTTCTTCACAGGTCACAAAATGGTACATGAATGCAGCCAAGGAGCCATGTGTACACCCTCTTTATACGTGCATATTCATGCAAGAACTATTGCCCTCAACAATGCCAATTTCAAAGATGTCACATATCCTCAACAGGGCTTTCTTTGGAGCTCTTGTTCCTGACAGCAGCAACATAAAAATACATCCAGATGGATACATACTATTTTGGAAATCAAGAGCCAGACTAAGCATGTTTTAACCACCTTTCAGTGTCCAATATTTTTTTTTTTTAATAAAAATTACAGAGACAGGCTATCAACTTATTTATAAGTTGATTTAAAAGTCCTTTGTATGCTTATAGGAAAAAATATTACAGTATTCTAAGTAGTGCTCAAATCTCCATATAAAGGGAATAATTTCACCAGAAATATATTTAAGCTATATTTCTGCATATGCTTTTCTTAAATGTGATTTATTATTGTTTATATAAATGTGCAAATTATCCATACTTTTTGTAAACTGTTTCCTTTCCATCTGTTATATAAAATTTCTTACCTGTATTCCAAGAAGTTATCCTGAAATGAGTTTTTGGCTCTGAATCAGGAAAGCAGCCTTTGTTAGGACCAAACCTAAGGTATTTATGGCTATATTAAATCAACTGGTTTTAGTTGCATGTTTTTCTGCATTTATATCTGGATACCAAAAAAAAAACAACCCAAAAGTGAGAGTGAGGAGGGAATTTCTCATGAAGGTCTTCACCCACCACATGAGAAATAAAATGCTATTTAAATTAAGTGCTACTATTCATTTGTGGTCCACTGAGATTTTCAGTAATCAGTTTAAACTGACAGTGAATAAGCTTTCCTTCCTGAAAGCAGCAGACAGCACATGGAGAAAACAGTATCTGTGATCTTTCTCTACATTCTGCAACTAGTTTCATTATTGATGATGCCATTGAAAAGTACAAGCTAGCACATCAATATTGTAGTGACAGTGAGATACAAAACTGTCAAGGGTTAGGGCTGGGCCAGCCACTAGCTAAATGGCAGATGCTCTCTATTAACTCCTTTCCCTTCCCCAAACGGGAATCAGATTGGAAAAGAGAACTAGAAGAGCTTTGATGAAAATAACAATGAAATGAAACAAAACTAATACAAATTCAGCAGCACCCCACCCCCCCCGGCAATGGGCAAGTCCCAGACTGGGCTCAGCAGCAGACAGGAACCAGATGCCAGTCATTGAAGAAGAGAGCTTGACCCTCGTGATCCCTCAGCTTTATACTGAATATGACATGCATGGGATGGAATACCTCATTGCTCAGTTTAGGGTCACCTGTCCTATCTGCTTCTCCCCAAGGTGCGGCCTTTCACTTTCTGCACCCCCAGCATGGTACATAAAAGTTAGAAGTGACCTTGGTCTGCACAGGAGCAAGTACAAGCAAGAGCCCTTCTGCACACACCAACCCTTGGTAATAACTCTAAACATCAAGTGTTATCACTGCTAGAAGCAGACACTGTCTGCAAAAGTATGCCATTAATTCCATAAAGTACAGTTACTTAGACCAGTGAGTTACTTTCTGAGCTGAAAAGTAAAATCACTGAACCAAATTAGTTCTGTTCTAACTCAAACCAGAAAAAAAGCTTTCCACATCTCAGCCTGATCTCCCAGCCTTTTATCAGCATAAAATCCAAATGTGGGAACTGAAAATGCTGTTTACATGACTTCTCTTACCCCCACTTGAAACTGAGGCTAATTGATGTTTTGTGTTACTGCAGCTTTCTTTCTCTATAGCTAGGTTTTCATAACAGCAGTTGTGTTACATTGACTCATAGGGCTGAATATCTGAATTAGAATTAGAGCCAAATCTAGAGCTGCTGTGCCACAGCTCCCTCAGCAGAGCAGCGAATGATGGTGAATGCCTGAACACTTTAATACTAGTGAATCTGTGGCATTCATTTATTCATAACAAGACTGTGCTGCTGACCTAGTTTGCTCGTTAAATTAATGGAAGTTGGAGAAACTAAAAAGAAAATCCTAGAGGGGTTTCATTTCTGTGCCTACTTGGTTGGATCAGTAAGTCCTTTTATTTTCATTTCTTTTCTTCTGGCTGTATAACTGGATGAATTTGTTTTAGATTATTTTCATATTAACTAAAATTTCCCAGAGGTTCCTGGTATTTGCGTTCAGCTATTTCAGTAGCAGATATAACATTGCACTGAATACACCATCTACTGAAACAATGAAGTCGTAAGGAAATCAGACACATTCCCCACAGATGTTCAACCTAAGGCATATTGGAGTTGCCAAATCCACCTTTGGGTCACACTCTTCTCCATCTGGAGATCTACAAACATTGGTCTGAATGCAAGGAGTGATTTATAAACTGGGTAGACCTACTAAAGTCAACTAGCAATCTTGAATTTGAGTGCCAAAATCAATGCTGTAAGTGCTAAGAACTTGCAGCCAACAAAGACTTCAGTTGGGACTTTCTGGCACTCTGTAGCTCTGAAAGTTGGGACACCATGAGTTTGGTGCTTACACGTTAGGTTTAGAAATTTGGCTTTGGAGTTCGGACTTTCAATCCATTATCACACCTCCAGGTTTAGCCAAATTTCTCTTGATCTTTTGTCTTCCATACTCTCCACAGTGCTGGACAGACTTGTACCCAGCATATCTGTTTCATTGCTTGGCCATGGGATTGTGTGCAAACTGGCGTGCTTGGCAGATAGTTTTGTTCTTTTTTTCACTGCTCAGTCCCTTCTGATGTATCTCCTTGTTCGCACAAGACTGCCAGCAGTAGTGAGAGCTTTGCCGTAATGACCAACCAATGATCGCCATCAAAGGGAACCTACCCACTGCATCCCAGAACAGGACAGTATGTGCCATCCACCTAGGATTGAAAAGCCTGTCTCATAAAAATAGTAGGGAACTGTAAAATAGATGTTTCCCCAAGACTCAGAAGACATAAAATCCCCACCTTGTAAGAAACACAAAATCTCAATAAAAAGACACATTTTTTTAAACTATTATGTGACAGAGCAAAAGAGCAGGAGACTTCATGGATCACCAGGATTCTGAGTAAACAGCATCAAGCACTGTGTCCTCCTTGCTGACTATTTTATACTGAGTGAAATCTTTGCAGAAAGTTAGTGTTATTTCCATAATGTAATAATTAGACTGATACCAGTTCAGTGGAAAGGTTGAGTCCAGAGATATCAACATCTGCTTCCCCCTTCCATTCCCTCCAACTAATGCAATTGCTTTTATTATGTTTTATATAGTTTATGTATTTGATTAGATACATTGGAAAGTTAAGGAATCTCTGAGCCATTCATTTAAACATTTCCTTTGTGATGCAGGAAAAAAGACTTCGATGAAAACACTGTGCCACTCTAAAGGTTCATCCTTCCCCAATTTGAAATCTAGTTTTCCTTTTTGCAACACTTTGAAATAGACTTATTAATCCACTGAGGGAAATAAACAGCTGGAAGTAAACATTTCCCAACTGCTGGAGAAACACTAACTGTTTCCTAAGCCATATCCAAGTGGCCACCAAATAAATGCATAAGGGAAAACCAGTTCTTGGCCTGTGTCTATGCCTGTGCTAATGAAGAACTCAACAGCAGAGGGCTAGATGACTCATTCTTCTTCAAGGATCATCAAATATCTAGCTTCTTAATTATTTGTTGGTTGCTAAGACCAACAGCCAACAGTATGCTCAGAGCTGTACGGGGCAGTCTTCATCACAGTCTAAATTTGGCATACCAACAAGATCCAGCACTCACTGGATGTTCAGTAGACAGCCAGCAATGCATTTGATGGGTGGTGAAAGCCAGAGCTGTTTGTAAAGTGCTAGAGAAATCATTTTCCAAGAGAAGTGCACTTTAAGGAAGAACACGAAAAGGAGTACATAGTAAGTACCAAAATAATTGAGTGACAGTTTGAAGGAAAGTGGTGGAAAGTGGCACATTCTTGAAGGTCTCTGATTTCTCCTTCTGCCACAAATGATGTTAGTTTTCATGTCCTTTTCAAGAATGCTCACATAAACCAAGTTACATATGTGTAAATAATAAGAGAGACCAACCTATAAGCTCATAGCGAATATAGTTTTATTCATAATACAAAATTTCCCATCTGAAGTGGGAAAAAAATCATCTTGGGTGCAATAAGGATTTTCAGTAAAGTTCAGATCAAACAATTCCAAAACAAAAAAAAAGAGTGTGTAATGAGCTGTCCTGTCACCATGCTCAGTTATAATGAAACTCACTCCATGAAAAAATCCATCCTTAAGGCCTCATGACATCCTTAAGGCTGCATTAACCCGTGAGCACATCCCAGTGAGACTAGCTGAGTGTCAGACTGGAAGAGTCAACAGCATGAGGCTGCAGGTGGTCTCTGTACACAGCAGAGACAACCAGCAGAGAGGAAAACCTGCAGGACAGAGGTGGCCGTGCTGGGAGCACTGAAGTGGCCTCAGCAGCTTGTGTAATTTTGGGAAGAAACACAGGGGTTATTATTTGTGAGGCCTGAGAGTTCGACTAATAAGAAATGGAAGAGCCTGAAAGAGACTTTTCCTGAGCAGAGGAAGGGTCCCACAGCATTATACAGTTGCGTATCACTGACATCCTGCTTCATTCCCTGAAGTGGAACACGGTTCTTCCTCTGGACGTACATCTGACCAGCTTCACTGGCTATGGCAAGTGAGGAAGGACAGCAGGATTGGGAACACTCTCATCAGTATGTAGTTATTCCCTAAAAGTAGCAGCACACAGACCATTCCTGCCTAATATAACTTCAGATTGGAAAGTTTTCTTCTCTGTTCTCCAAAAAGGGACCTTAGACTATTCTGTAGCCTGGTGCGGAACTCCTAAAGAATGAACAGATAAAGAAACAGCCTCAAAAGAATTTACAAGGCATATATAAACTGAAATATCTTCACATACATTTGGAAGAAAGCCATGCTGTGTCTGGACAACTCTTGAATGGAAAAAGAAAAGTTGTTAAATAGATTAATCATTCACTCATAACATGTCATTTGAATAGCCCCAGTTAGAAGCCAAAAGGCCAGAATAAGAATAGGTATCATGATGAAAGAAAGGTGGTAATTATGTGTTCGTTTGAAATGAAGGAAGCAAGAGGATGAGAGATGAATGAATTCAGAGATTCAGAGAAAGATAGATTTGTGGTAAGTTTCATTCTGGAAGACACTAACTTGAACTTGATGCAGAAGGCCAAAGAGTAGCAAAAAAAAAGCCAGATTGAAATAGAGTCAACAGGTCCAGAGATGTGACAAAATAAATACTTACAGCAACATGTAGACAAACTGAATGGAGCGGAATAAGAGGCAGAAATACAAATTGAGAAATAAGATGCACAGGACAATGACTCTAGCAACATTAAGGAAATAAAAAAAAAGGTGGGAAAAAGTACTAACACGTGAAAAAAAATATTGCCTGAGAAATAAGGATTGAATAAAAAAAAATTTAAAAATTTAAGAAAGGAAAACTGTGTATCAGGTCTCTGGTGCAAGCTCATACACCTGTTGAAAAGCCAGTAACAATTTCTTTTTCTTTTTTTTCTCCTCAATTTACTCTAGTATGAAATACAGACAAACAGGGACAGAAGACAAGGTGGTAAAATAAAACTTGGGAAAATTAAATACAGACAAAAAGTGTTAGAGGGTCTCAGCAATGTAGATTTTGTGGCTGAAGGAAAACCATCAGTAGGCCTAATTCTCGTCTCACAACTTCTGCTGTAAAACTAGAATAGCTTCACTGGATTCAGACAAGTCAAATAGCTGTTTAAAGAGATGAACAAGCCCATAAATTCAGATTTCATTATTCCACACATATAATGTAAAAATATTGAAAATAAAATGCAAGTTCCATCCCCAAAGATCTAGTAAAGACAGAAGGCAATTTAGAAATCAGGAAAAGAGGTATGACATTCATCCCTTGGAAAATAGTTGAAGTGCTACATGTAACCAGAGCACGCATTCTGCTACTCAAACTTAGCAATACAGTTCTCTAACTGTTCAAGTTGACTCATTCCTTAGAAGACAGAGTAAGAATGTGGAATCAATAGGCCTTGCAAGTAATTTAACTGATTAGTAGTGACAACCTCTGTAGACAAACTTTGTACAATCACTGCCACTGATCAAATTGTTGTTTTTCAATAGCTACTGTGTCAGGAACTATAACACTAGTATAAATATTTGTGTATATTTGGTGCAATATCAGACTCTGGTAAAGCACAAGCATAAGGTGTAGGGGAAGTTAGTGCCAGCAGCCAAGGCAGTGGTGGAGGAAGGAACACACCTTTTTAGTGATTTACCATGTTCTCATCGGGTATAACTGGCAGTGGAATTAATTACAGGCCCAGAGAGCAGTAGAAAGGGAGATAGGAGCTGGAAGTGGCAGAGAAGTATGAGCATGACAGGGATTCTGGAACAGTTAGGCCTAATAAAGTGCAGAGTCAAACAGCTCCGACACAGCACCGTGCTGAAGCCAGTGCTCTGCTTTCAGGCCTCGTGCCAATATTCCTGCCGGGTGCTACCCCGTGTCATGTAAACACGTCTGCTGGGTATCCATGGCACAGTGCTGCACAAAGCAGCATGGACAAATACAAAGTTTTATCGAAAGTTATGAACATTTTGGGGCAGCTGGCTTGTTATCTAAGTTCTGCTGGATGCTGAGCACACTTCTGCTGCTCCTTGAGTTTAAATAAGGTAAACTTGACCGTGTAAAAGTTGTCAATGGCTTAGCTTGTGTCTCCTAAACTCAAAAGTAATTCTTCCTAGGACAAGGAAAGCTTCCTTCAGTGCTGCAGCTCTCTGAGCCATTAAATATGTATGTGGCCAAACTCAGTCCTCGTAAAACCCAATTGACTTCATTCAAAAAACTCCTATAAAGATGACTGATGTCATTGGAGTCCCACCAGGGATGAATTTGGACCATGCCATTCCCCCTGTTTAGTCATTGGATAGGAATGTAGAGAAGAAATGCATGCTGGGCTCTAGGACTCTATCGCTCAACAAAACTGCCAGGGCTGAAAAAGAATTACACGTGAATGTAAATTTGTCCTTCACACTCCATTGGATCTCCCAGATTCGCCACTGCTTTCAGCTGCCCAGGTATCTCCTTTCACTACTGAGGGCTGAGCAGGAGTTTCTATACAGGTATGCCAGGCCTCTTGGGAGCAAAAGTAGCAGCATTATCCCAAATTTACAGATGAAGACTGGGAGCTGAAGTGATTTTCTTCAGCTCACATGTGGTGACAGAGGTAGAAGAGGTATTGAAACTTAAGTACTTATGGCTCCTCGCCACTTAGGCCATGTATTCCTGTGATATATCTTTTTAATTTCCCTCTCCTTTCCCCATCTCCCTTCTCCCCTGCCCCCAACCCCATCAACATTGTCTGTAGCCACACAACTGGGAAGCTGGGATTAATCCATCCCTAGGGAAACTGGGATTAATATACAACTCATGCGGAACCTTTAAAAACCCAATGATTTGTGGTCTCCTTTTCAGAGGCACATGTAATCCACAGCTGAAAAGTAACTATTTGCTGTTCCAGTGCATGTTCTGAGAGAGGCTTTTGCTCTGTTTCACAAACGGACACTGAAGACCCCATCTGACAGGATTTCTTCCTGCATCCAACAAAAAAACCCAAGCTGAGTAGGCTGTGCAGAATCAGGCTCTTGTGGAGTAGCAACAGTTTATGGGCAGAAAAAGAATGACTGGAATGCAAAGAGTGGAGAAAAGAAAGAGAGAGATGTGCCAAGACATCTTTACATTTTCTTCTTCAACTGGAAACGGTTAAAAAAAAAAAAAAAAAAAAGACAAAAAATCTGTGTTTCCCTTGTAAATCTTACAGGAACAGACAGCTAGAGTCAGGTGCCCTGTTTTTTTGCCTCTTGCAAACTCCCATTCAGTGATGTTTTTATGATGAAAATGCAAAATTTAAAGCAACTGTGAAAACAGAATCAGCTCTCCATTGGCAGACAGAGGCCTAAGCAAGTTTTATTCACTGTGTGAATGTCAGATTAAAATACATGCAAAGAAAGAAAAGAAGAAGAAAGAAAGAAAGAAAGGGGAGGTAATTAATCATTTAAATTATTTGTGATCCTGATTCAAAAGGCACATTTCCCGTCTAATTCCTTTCATTTATTTTGGGGGTTAGTACAACTTATCTCTTCTGACTGTCATGATTTCATCTCTTCTTTGCTTTCCTTGGAATCACTGAACTGATACTGCCTAGCAAAATTCAAAACACTGGAGGGAACAGGGGAACTGTTCACCAGTGCGGCTGAGAGCATGACCAGAGCGATAGCCTTTGTTTGCACAAGGTTGAAAGCTGCCTTCTGGGAAGAGGAAATCCGCGCACATCTATATGCGTTGTGCGAAGGGCGTGGAGAGGCTGCGCTTGCATCCTGTGCTCGATATGCCCACGTTATTTTAATACATCTCTAATCCTGATTATGTCAATTCTATGGACTTTTTTTTTTTTCTTTTAATTGCACGTTAAAATGCACGTCCAAGAAAATTCTCGGCAAGCAAATTACCAGGCTTCAGCCCTACAAACGCTTCTCATGCCCAGCTGGGAGGCGCGGTTTCTCCACCTTCACGATTCTGCAGTTATAATGGTTCCCAGGAACCA
This sequence comes from Eurystomus gularis, assembly GCA_013400335.1. NCBI lineage: Eukaryota > Metazoa > Chordata > Aves > Coraciiformes > Coraciidae > Eurystomus > Eurystomus gularis. The sequence continues at coordinate 96,276 of VZZY01002714.1, forward strand.
GTAACTGATACGGTTTCTTACCTCGCCACGGGTGTTTCGATATCCCAGTGTTAAGGAGATGGTGGAGCGACCGTGGGAAAGCCTCAGTGCAATGACCCTCCCTGCATCCCTCCCTCCCTTTGGACCGGACTCGGATTTCTGCCCCGTAGTCACGACCCCTGAAAAGCGACCGGCTTCCAGCGCCAGAGCCCTTCACTTTGTCTCTCCGCGGCAGGACCCCGGGAGCATCCCTGTTCCTTTGCTGTGCGCAGCGAACGACTCGAGAGGGGTGATGGGCAGCGCGTAGGGGACTTTCTCTCCGGATCTCCCTTTAGAAGCAGCTCACGGGGGCGGGGAATGAGCCCCCCGGCCCTTAGGCTGGCAGTGAACGCCGCGCCAGCGCTGGGGGCTGCAGGTCCCTCCGCGGAGAGGCGCGGGATGCTGTGCCCCGGCCCGGCGGCCGCTCCCGCTGGGCTTGCGCAGGGCGAGGCAGCGAAGCCCCGGCGGAGAGGCCGGGAGAGGGACGGGGACACGACCTTCGGAGGCAGCGCAAATCGCCCCCGAGAGACGCTGCCGAGAACAGGCAGCTCGGCCCGGCTCGGCAACGCAAGGCCGGAGCAGCGCAGGAGCTCTCCTCGCCCCGCGCAGAGCTGCGCGCTCGTCCCGCGGTGCCGGCTGCGCGCTGTCGGGGCGCAGCCTGGGCTTCCTGCAGGCTCGGGTGATTTCCACCCCCCGGCTCCTCGCTGGTACCGAGCGGTTGGGTTTCGGATGTCTTTCAAGGTGAAAAACCCAAAGCCCGTTCGCGCGGTGCGGAAAGCGAAGCCAAAGCCACCAGCTCCAGCCCCTGCGCGCTCTCACAGCCCCCGGCGCTGGGGGCAGGCGGAGGGGTCACCTCGGCCCCCGGCGCTTCCCAAGGGCCTTCCCACTCCGAAGGTGTTCTCCGCAGCCCGCCCAGCAAGCGCGTTTAATTCCGTTAACGATGCGCTCGAATGGGTGTCCAATTAAAAAAAAAAAAAAAAAAATTAAAAATAGGGGGAGAGAGGTTTCTTCCCCCCCTTTCCTTATATTAAACAATTACCCACAACTTTCTCCTTGCCGTTGATAGGATTCCTTGACCAAATAAAGACATATTTTCTGAAAGCGGAGCAGGGAAGGGAGGAAAGGCGCAGCTCTGCGCAGAGCATCGGCGCAGGAGCCGCCGGCCGGCTCCCGGCTTACCTGGGACGTGCGGGAGGCTGTTCTGATGGCGGGGTGGGGGGTTGCAGGGGCTTGTGCCGGCGGGGAGAGGGGGTAGGCTTTGCCGCGAAAGGGCGGCAAGAAGCGCTTCAAAGGCTCCGGAGGATCCCCCAGCCCGGAGCGCTCTTCCCCCCCCCCCCGTCCCGACCCAAAGCGGTTTCGCGGTGGAATAAACAGCTCTGATCTAAGACAGCTGCCGGGAATCAAAGGCCGCCCCGGTCAGCGCGGAACCGGCCGAAGATGCGGCTGAGAAGTGCCCGCTCCTGGCGGGCGGAGGGAAGGGTGTGCGGAGGCAGCGCTCCCCGCAGCGCCTTCGGGCTCTGAAGGCAGCAAGGGTTTGCCCATTATTCATCTGATTTGTTTTGTAACACCTCTGACACCTAATCTTATCAGCTAATACCCCAGATTTAGGTACCCAAGACGGGCTTTTTTTTTTTTTTTTTTTTTTTTTCCCCCCTACCAAAAAATTTT
>VZZY01002715.1:249-85404 GCA_013400335.1 Eurystomus gularis
AAAGCGCTTCAGTAGAGGTTCATGTTTGTTACAATTTTATTCTGAAGTTGACATGAGGATGACAAAGTCCTTCAGACTTTCAGAAAAACCTCTCCATATGAAATAATTCTGCATTTCACCAGTTTTCTCTTAAATGACAGTACTGAGATTGACACTGGACAACGCCTTATGCAGCCTCTTTTGGTGTTAAACTCTATTTTTTCATATCTCTTTTGCTGAAACTGTCAGAATCACTTGAGACATTCCAATTTATTAATACTGTACTTGAGAGTACTTGACCATCTAATATTATGCACAAGATACACGAACTCTTGTGAATCATAAGTTATATGCATAAGTAATAAGGCCTCATCCTATACATAGTTTAATGCACAGTTCAGTTCCTCACTGACACAAAACTACTTGTGTGCAACCTGATCGATCATTGACTGGAGGTTTCACAGGAATAATCGCTTTTTGTGCTTACTTTGCAGTTCTCAAGGGTAGAAATGTTATATCTGTACTTATAATTTGAATTTATGTATTTTTTTATAGTTCCCAACTGAATAAAAAAGATTTGGAAGACTCGTATCTAACTTCCTGTTTTGATAAGATTATTATAGGTTATTAAAATGGTACTTATATAGGAAAATTTTATATTGATAAAAGAAGCAAAGCAGGTAACATGTTCGTGTTCGGTAAGTCAGACTTTTCTAATGTATTGAGCCTTTCTGCTTGTGATAACTTAAAAAAAATCTAACATTAAAGTCTCTTGTATGGCTCTCTCCTAACAAACAAGCGCAGCCTCTGTTTGTTAATAAAGCGACACCTGCTACAACTCCACTGGAAAACCAGTGCAATACTGTCAATGAAAGATTTTATTACAAGCACGGTTAAACTATAAATGACGCTAACAACGGTGTTAACTACTGTTATGAGAATGTTTTCTAACTTTTAAAAACTGCACTCAACTTCTTCTGTCTTTAGATTTAATATATTAAGTAAATCTGTGATACAGTCATGTAAGTTGAATTGGAATAATCATACACTGTAATTACTATGAACAATTTGGTCATAATTATAACTTTCTGGACATAAAGGCATTATGGATAATAGTTATGCAACACATATATATCTAATTATGTTAGATCAAAATATCTTTTGCCATTTATACTAAGATTTGTCTCCTTTTATCAAGAACAGTGTCACTACCTATGACCAGGTCTGACTCATGAGGAATCTTACTGGCACGAAATGCTCCACAAAAAATACATGTTAGAAATTAATACAGGTCATAAATGGGGAAAAGAACAATTTGGAGTAGCAACAGAAGGCATGTGTTTGCAAGAAGGCAAACTTTTCCTGCACAGGTATTTGACTAAAACCAGGCTTCCAACAAAAATGTCCAAGGATATGTTCTCAGTCAACAAGATTTAGTATTACGGCCTGGTTTAATGAAACAATAAATTAAACCCTTTCAAATCAACTGGTAGACACATATTGCCTTAACTCTGCAGAAGAGTTTTACATGCACAAATAATTAATGGGTCAATTCTTAAACTCTCTTTATATTGTAATTTTCTGCTTTAAAATGTTATTAATTTACAATGCCTTCCATGACATTAAACTTAGGTTAGTATACTTATATCGATATACTTTAACAAGATAATTATGTCAAAGGTTATCATCAACAGTTCATAATAAAAAGTTATGCTCAAAAATAAAACTTATTATTTATAGTTTAGACTGCATAATAAAGCATCAGCAACACAAAATGTTAATTAATTTCTAATTCTCTATTCTTTTATTTAGATTTCATGAAGGTTGATTGGACTTGATCCATCATTTTACGGAAAATTAATTATTTCAAATACATGCACCACTTTATGCAACCTGCCTGATTTGCATTGAGGAAAATTCAGCAGAAGTAATTGAGGCACAAGCAAATACTGGCACTGACTGAACTCAATTTTCATTCCAAATTTCTGCAAAATCCCAAGACACAACAATATCAGATGCACGGGGAAAACAAACAAAAGCAATGTGTAAAGGGAACATGAAGAGAGAATATTACAAGAATCAGAGAACAAAGGGATTGCAAAACTATTTTAGTGCCATAGATGAACAGTGAGGGCTTCATTCAGGCAAGGTGGAATAAGATATCATATGGCATCCTGACAATTGATGTCTTCATTTAAATGTAAGAATTTACATTCTAATTAGAAAGAATTTACATCTTAATCAGAGGCAGCTGTATTATCTTGTTACTGTTTTTTTCAAAGGTAATGAACTAAAGTACTGCTGTGCTTTTTCAACCAGAAACTAAATAGACAGCATACAGTGTTATTTTATAGCCTACCTGCTGTAAGCTGTTATTAATATTTTCAAAGACTAAATTCCAACAAAATCTTTTAAAATAAAAATTGTATTTGACATTGCTCGAGCGATATTATAAAAACTTATTTAAAATATTTAACCAATACCCTTTCTAACTTACATTTTTAAGTATAAGTATTGATAAAGGTATCATTAATATGGCACCAGTGAAGCACACTTTCATTCTAGGATTCAACTACTACAGTATAATATTGGGGGAAAAAGGTATTTGAGGGGTTTTTTTATTAACAAACCTGTTCCACAGATATTTCTCCATGTTGTTTATACAATATACAAGGCAAAAATCAATTAAACAGGGTTATTTTGTATCTCATGTGTAAATACACTTTTAATTGAGGCCAAACTTAAATGTTTTAGAAGCCAGTTCTAAAGGATGAGTCCCACCAAAGAATATACAGCTGCTTTTAGAGGCATTTTTAGACTTATGAAAATCACAGCTTATTAGTCCAGTCTAAAAGTACTTTTTTTGGCTGTTGCAGAATTTCAAGAGTTTTGATGCCAATATACAACCTCTGTTGGGGAACTTTGAGTATACAAAAGTGCAGTAGGAAGTAAAGACATTCTTTTTTCTATGAAGAAATCAGATATGGCCTGAGAAGTTCCTGGTTCAGTTTCCAGCCCTGCAAAAACTAACTCTGGAAAAAAATTGTCTCACTACTATTTTGAGTCTCTGCATTTGTAAGCTAAGCATATAACTACTTAAAAATTAAATTACTACTTTTTAAGTTAACTTTTTTAGTTTGTCCAGTGTCTCCAGCAACTTTTCAATTTATTCCACTTGGTAAGTTTGGGGTGGTTTTTTTGCTTATCTCTGCTTCTTCCCACTCTGTTTACAGTCTTCTAAAAACTGGCTTTGGTTTTGAATATATTTAAGTGCTCTTTTAGTTCATATGGACGATTTAAATTCATTTTGATACACTATTGGTAAACTATGGTATGAAACTTGTTGTAGCTATGCTTTAGTTTAATTCCTCTCTTCATTGCTTGTTAACACAATAAAACAGTGTTTGACAGAGAAGAATATGATTTAATTTACATTTACTGCTGCTGTCTTGCTAATAACCACACCATTAATGTCCCACTTACTGTTTAATTACTGAAGGTCAATTCATGAAATGTCATGGTCCAAAGGGTGGTATTTCTAATAAAGTTAAGTTTTTCAGTGTATCTTACATCCAGATTGTGTCTAATATAAGACTGCACCAAACAGTTCAAAGTGTAAATCAAACACAATTTGTTGTTCTCATACTAGACTAAATATTTTTAAAAAGTGAGACATATTAAAATGGTAAAAAACCCCCAAATGACTATTTAAAAATTTTAATTTTTTTTTTTTTAAATGCCAATTTAAAAAGCAATCACACTTACATTGTACTTTTATGACAAGGCTGAACGCTCATCATATCCCCCTTTCCTGCGAAAAGGATGGCAAACAGCTTGTCAAAACCTCTAGAACCACCACTATGAAATGTGGAAATACCGCTTTTCTCCACACCAAAGAGCAGTGGAATCTCGACTAAACAGCAGGAGATTGCACACAGTCCAGGCTGGGGAATGAGCTATCTTAAACAATGCATTCATGGCAAGAACAGGGCTGCTTCCTTCTGCATCAGGCCCTTAATCTTTTCTTTGGTTGACGCAAGTAGAATCAGGATCAGCTGATTAATTCCTGCTACACCAATTAATTTAATATCTACCAGGCTTTCTAAAGAACAATTTGCTTTGTCCTCCCTCCTCTCAGTTTAGCCTGAGGTCTGTGGGATTTATCACACTGTGGATCTGAGCAATCACTTCTATTATTGATAGGTTTATTTCTGACAAGTCAAACTGAAGAGAGTTCTGATAAAAGCCGATGTTTTCTGACTCCCTCATGGTATTAAGGACACAGAGGCAGGCTGAGAACAGGACAGTGTGAGAGTTTCACCATGAGACAGGTAGTATGTAGTTATCTGAACCTCCTGTTCAACACAGACACAGGCTAGACGTTTAACTGCTCCATGGGAATTAGAAATCTGAACTCTTTAAATACTCTGTCAACTGCACTCCTGTACGTCAGAATACTAAAGATTGGTTTCAAACCTGTGCTGAGTCTTAAGGAATATCCAGCTTAACTACCATAGTGGTAGTTATTTTCATTATTTACGAGATAGTGTAGTTTAGTTACGTACGAGAGCTCAACAAACCACACAAGAACCAACTGACACGCTGGCAGTAGGAATGAAAGTTGATGCTTACTGCTTAAATTTCTCCGTGGACACATTGCTTATTATGCGCAGATCAGCCACAATTCTAAATAGTAAATACACTGCATATCAAGCTGATGTATGACCATGCTACATCTTCCTTTCATATATCAGTACAGATATAACTGATCCTTTATTGCAGACTTTTTCCTAAATTTCATCCAAATGCCTGAAACCAAGTATGCTGGATGTACAAGCACCCCAACATGACTGAATTCTTACCATCTCCTCACAAGAGGAGAATAAAATAGAACTTATTTTCTAAAAGGTGATGATGTACATTGGAATTTTAAAACTCACTAAATAGAACTGCATTGTTTCATCCTTGAGAGAAAATGGACCGTTAGATTAATTCTTGATATCACTGCTGAACCAGCCAAAAAATCTGAATCCATAGGTGATGGACTCAAACTGCTCACCAAATAGACTACATCAGTGGAAGTCCATTTGGACCTGAGTCATTAAGGACATGGAAAACCACTTCCTGTACGTACTCACTGTTCATAAAAACTACCACAGTTATGCAATTAATCAGATAACTTCGGAGTTGCTTTTATTGTAGAGCACAGATTAGGGAAAAAGTAGAAAGTGGTTAACTTTACCCATTTCCGTTCTAATGGTAGCAACTAAAATACCAGTAAGGAAAGATTATGTTTTTAAAATTAGTTTATATGTTAAGAATTAGGGAAGAAAAACTTTAATAAGAAGGTTTAAAAAATAAACATAACTAAGATGAGCATTTTAAAAATAATGATATACCTTCATATGAAAATGCTTATTTAAGCTTTCCTCTGCCAGCTATTATTGTCAAAATATACAGCAGTAGTTAATAAGACAAGACTAGACTTAACTATTGACTTCCATAATAAAACATGAAGATAAAAATGAGGCTCAGTGTAATTTATAAGAGAGAAAACGATGTACTAAAAGCAAGACACTAAATCAATTTTAAACACCAAACACAATTTATGTCTGACTTTAAAACTCATCCTCAAAACATTAATCTAGACAAAGGCCAGAAATTGAATGAGGCATAATTTGTGAAACTGATACCTTTCATCACAACCTCTAGCTGAAAAGGTCATTAGATATATTATATCTAAGTGAGCAGCTTATCCCTGCTTCATTACTGATAATTAAGGCAAGTAATATTTTCTTGACAGTAATGTGTCCAGTAAGAGATATCGTCTAGTTTGCATAAACTAGACATTAATTACCAGAGTAGTATCAGAGATAAAAAAAATTAAGTACCTGTGTAACATCATTTCATTATTTTTTCTTCATTTCCTTAAAGAATTAGCAGGCTCAGAAACATAATGAGCATATTAAGAAATCCATTTTCAAGCATTTATTAAAATCCTTATTACACATTACACAGATATATTTTTGTACATACACAAACAGAAATGAAGGCAACTTGAACTACACACTATTTAGATATTTTGTCATACTGCCTTACTAGAGCAACATTTGATGGTGAACTTCAGTGATCAAATAATAGGTTCATATTTTGACTTCATTTTAAATGTTAAGGCTTTCATACAGATGAAATCACAAATGACTCCAAGACCTCTGATCTGCAACTTCAACTCATGTAAAGGCTGTTTCACCTTATTTGCATAAATGGTAGTTTCGCTGATATACAGAACAGCCTATGGATCAAGTATCCCTGTGAGGATGGCACATTTGTCACTCAGCTCATAAACTGTTTAACAGTTTTCATTTCTCAGTAGAAACGTCTCTCAATGTTTTTAAAAGCTATGCTGCACAGTGTTTGGCAAATAGAAGAAAGAAAGATTAATTACCTGTAATGGTTTGTTCATCAAGGTGCGTTATCTATCATACTTCACTCTATGATAACCTAGACAAATGTAATCTGGAGAGATTTTACCCTTAGTCCTAACACCATATATAAATGCTCTTGTCACTCCATGCCATGCAGAAGCCATAAAAGCTCTCCCTGTCCTCATCTCAACCCACGAGCATTTTGTTATATTTTCTCTCCCCTGTTCAGCTGAGGAGGAGGAGTGACAGAGCAGCTTCGGTGCCCAGCCAGGGTTAACCCACCTCGCAGTGTAAGGAGCTTCTTTTTCTCCCTTGAATTCCTGCCTCATGAACATTAGCATTACGGGGGCTTCAAACAGTATTTCTGATAAAGTATCATTAATTTAGAGGCGGGTCCAAGAGTCCCTTGTTGGACAGGAACTGGCTTCATTGCTAGCGTAAAGCTTGCTTCCTACTGGGCAGAAATAAGCTACGTGGTGGTCTCAAAAGATCACCTGGACTTTCTAGGGAAAAAATACTCAGTGATCAAAGCTAAGGTAGAAAGAATTTGAATGGGAAGAAGAGGAGGAAGACTGTCACAGATCTCTGAGGCAATGAAAAAAGCTGCCATCAAAAGCAAGCAGGTTAATCTGGAAGGTATTTACAGAAAGAGCTCTCTGTCCCAGCGATGTGGTGTATAGCAAGTATGGAAAGCACACATACACCCCCCTTGATGAAAGTGTGCGCAGTATTTGGAGAAGGCGGGGCTCACACGTGCATTTATGAATTCTGCTACAGACAAATACCATATGGATATCAGCTGTCAGCCCATATAGCTTGAACACGCATAATAAACCCAGTCAGAGGAGCATTTACTGATGTTATTTGTGCACATTATTCTGAAACAGTACATGCTTTAAGTAAGTTGACTGACAATGTGTTATCACCATGAACATTTGTCAGATGCAGACCTTAAATACTGGAAAGTTAATTGAAAGATCTGTCTTGTGATTATCAACTAATGCTAAATCAGCATGAAAGCTGAATTAAAGCAAAGTGGGTATACGGAAGAGACAATGAAGAAATCTTTCACTACTAATTGACATTATTCAAATTCATTAGAGATGAGCTAGTAATTTGTGAAATTTGCAATGTGCAAAATGACCACTTCATCATGGGCATCAGAAGTTAAAATAATTACTTGGGTTAAAGGAAATGCAAGGAAAGTAAGGGTAAGGTAATGACCATGCCTGTACACCTTGTCCCCCTCACTACTGAGTTGCAATGAATGTTGCCTCCTTTCCAAGGGCAGAGACCACACAGTACTAGTAAGCTCATAAGATAAAGTTCTGCAAACTTGCTTGGCATTTGTGATAATAGGTGGAGTTGCAACTGGAAATAATACTGGAGTTGCAGCTCTACCTTTATGTGAGACCACATCACGTAACAGCCACAGCATCATGAATGTGTCAAGGACCCTAAATCTCAGTCTAGTACTCTCACGAGTACTAGTACAGCCTCTCACATGGTTCAGATTCTGGGTACAGGATAATTAAATGTCTGACAGAAAAGTAACCAAAGCGATGATGTTTAAAGAGAACATCCCCTTAAACTGGAAAATACTGTCACTTCAACCCCAAACAAAGCTGTCAGTGCTGTCATCAAAAACCGGCTATAACCCTCTATGCAATCCTGCCGGATTGTTACAGCAGTAGCCAAATTAGCATTTTCCATGGCAGGTGGCCAGGATACTTCTGCCTTTTCTCTTGGACCAATACCTAGTCATGGCCTGGTTACCTGTAGGCCAAACTACAGGTACAAAACTCACCAGGGAACAGCCATCCAACGGCATCAACAGAGACAACGCTCTCACTGTTATTTGCTAAGGCAAGTGTACTGTGCAGCTTCAGCCCCCTCCAGCTGCTAGGTAAGCAGGGTCCGGGACTGGTCTCTCTATGCAGCTCTAGTTATGCTGACTCTTACCCATCACCGTCTTTTCCTTCAGGTCTTGAGAACTGGCTGGAGTCAGTAGAAGGACAAAGCTGACAAATCTTAGGGCAGGTTTTATAAAGGTAAGTAGTTTTGCATTTTTAGAAGCTTTATTTTACCTGACCATAACTGCTATCACCGAATGAATACATGGTATTATTGTCAAATAAGTATTTCTATAACCCTCATGCCTTTTGTAATCACAGTAAAAATTTCATCACGTAGCTTCTTATTAAAATTCAAGTGTAATATTTTGATAAAACTCCAAAGAATTCTAACATCTTAAAGGCTGAAAAACAAAACAGAATCTGCACCTGGCAGATATAACCAACTAATGCTACTTTTACTCTAAATATCCTGAATTCAGACCTGAAGAAATTGATTAGTCTCCAAAAGCTTTCTTAATTAGAACTATTGTTCTTTAACATAAAGACATCAGCAGAACATTCCTGCTGAGTTAGTAACACATAAACCATTGCTCATTGGTCAGTATTTGTAGGATTTGGCTATTTATTTATAAATAATAGCAGTATTTTAGTAATGAATTATTTATATGTGGTATAATATTGACAAAAATAACTTTCATGTGTATCCTGCAACATTTGCTGTTTTCGGTGCTGTTACAAATAATGACTTCATACATCTGATTTTTACTCTGCATTTTGATTACAAAATGACCTGAGTAAAAACATAAAACAATCTTTTGTACCACATTTATAGAATCATTATGCTTTAATGGATAACCACATATAAAATAATGTATTAACATCTCCTATATGCCACATACTAACTTGTTTTCTTAAGTGTTACTTCCCATTTTGCAACAGATAAATTTTCCTAGAGTGAACTTTGAAACTTTGAATATACAGGTTTGTTTTTCGATAGAACTATGGAACTGAGGCCCAAATTACTAAACTGAAATAAATAATTCAAATTATAAACAAAACTACTTCTTAAATATTTTTTAAAAGATAGCAAACAAAAAACCTAGAAAGTCTAGATTTTCTGTTCCACTGAATTGAACATACGCTTATTCATGATGCTATTGCACATTTCTTTTAAAAGGTTTATTTTCATTTTTGTACTTTCCTGAAAGCAAGGATATATATTTTTTTTTTTCCAGAAAATACAGTTGTACATAGTATTTAGAATTTTAGTACATATTTTCACGTAGGAGAAAAGTTGGGAATAAAAACCTCATAAGGACAGGAGAGAATCTACAGAAAAATGGGTAGGAGGAAAGGAAGACAAAGGATTTCAAAGGTGATAAGAAGAACAGTCTAGGAGGAAAATGAAGAGCCTAAAGGGAAGTAGAGAATGAAAAAACCCTCAACCCATAAACCCACACCCTCTCCCTCTGCAATATCACAGTAACTTTTACAGGACTTTTTCTCGCTTTCTTAAAGAGGAGCTAAGAGTGTGTTACATATATATCATAGATCCATAGAGTGAACCATAGAACGCATTGGGTTGGAGGGGACCTTCTAAGGTCATCTAGTCCAACCCCCCTGCAGTCAGCAGGGGCATCCCTAACCAGATCAGGTTGCTCAGAGCCCCGTCAAGCCTGGCCTTGAAGTCTGCAGGGATGGGGCCTCCATCACCTCTCTGGGCAACCTGTTCCAGTGATCAACCATGCTCATAGTAAAGAACCTCCTCCTAATGTCTAATCTACCCTTCTGTAGTTTAAAACATTGTTCCTTGTCCTATCATATATATATGTATATATATGTGTGCGTGTATATATATATATATATATATAACATAAGTGTTATAAGTGTACAGTTGGTTTAACACACTTATTCTTTTCCGAGTTTTTGAATGGATCATGAAAGCCATCATTCAAAATTTCCCAACAATTTCTCCAGTAAGTGTTCCTTCAGGACACAAGTGGAGAACACATAGATCAACAACTGCCCACAGAAGCAGTACGATGTGAAGCTATCTCCATATATTCTTTCCATTTATAATTCTGTACCTCTGCAGTAAGGGACGCAGGCTTTATGTACATTTTAGCAATGTATTTCTGCATTCATTTCGTTGTGATTATCAATTAACCTATTCCAAGTAACTGGCATTGAGATAACAATACAGACATAATTTAATCTTAATTTAAATACCAAATCCATCACAAATGTCTAATCTTAAATTGACTCTGGAAAAGCTGTAAATCTGAAGTCCTTAATGAAATTAATAATTGTTCTTTAATTTATACAGATTGTTGATTTTTTATCCTGATAATTCACTTAATGTGATCATTTCATATCATCCTAGTAGTCACAGTAACTTGTTCATTTTATTAATATTTTATTGTTCTTCTTTTCCATCTATTTTTTTTATTTGGTATAGAGTTACCATGTGCTATTTTTCTAAGAGTATTAGTAATAGATATAACGGAACACTTTTTCAGATAAGAAATGTAATTTCAGAAACCTTAGAACCTCAGTTCTAAGTTCTATCAAAGGTGTAAACATATGCTGACAACTCCTCCTAATAAGTCTTTGCTTTTCACAGCCTGCCTCAGTTTAACAGACAGAAATTAGCATTCAGTGCCTAAAATGCTACCACTGCATCTTCAGCTTCTTCAAATCTGAATTCAGAACGGGTAAAATTGAATTTAATTTATTAGTGAGCTGGGAAAACAGCTCACAAGTCCAGCCACTGTTGTTAGTTACAAAACTAAACCTGCTGTTGCATAACTACTTTGGTGTTAAATTTGACTGGAAAATAGATTGAACTATTCCGGATGACTGTACAAAGAATGCTAAAAGATGGAACCAGATTTGGTTTTTAAAAGTATTCTATGTAAGACACATTATTTCTCTCTTTCTCTTGTTCACTTAAAACATTAAGCTTAAGATGTGTTCAGAACACTGGGGAAAAATTTAAAGACTCCTTGAGGATGTTTAGAGTGGGTTTCTTCTAACAGTACGAGCACAAATGTGTACTCCCCATGTTTCCACACTTTCCCCAGTGACAGATATGGAGTCGTAAAGGGACCACTACAAACCAGACAGCTTTTCAGCAGTTTTAGGGCATGTACTTGAAAACTGCATTTTTATTTCAGGTTTTGACAAATGGAAAAATCATGTTTAAAATTCTGACATCAAAACCTGCAATTTCATGCTTCATCTATATAACATCCCTTTAGATGTAAATACACAAGAGTAAACACGATTTTAAATTTTTCCCCTTCAGTACTAGGCATTTCCTCATAATAATTATCTAGATTAAAAAATTAGGCAATATTTGCAATAACTTTAAAAATGAAGGACTTTGGACCTACATTCTACTTTAATAGTATTAATTACACATCGTAGCTTTGCTATCTGCATTACTTTATTTTACTTTTCTATGCACAGAAAAATTGTAGCAGAAGTTAGCAATCTAACATTAAAACTGAGGCAGCTAAACTTCTGCTTAATTTACAGCAGTGACTGACACAAACTTGGAATACATCCTGACCAGGAGCTTGTCTGACCTCTGAAACAAATTTCCTTGGTGCAGCATTCAGAACTGCATTTGTGTCAAACATGAAAAGCCAAACTATTCCTAAGTAATATAAAATTTACTATATTCCAGCATCTTAAACTGTTTCTGAAACACTGCTCCCAAAAAGGACAATGATTTTTAACTCCACTAGCAAGTACAGCCTATAAGAATGCTTCAAATAAAGTTTGGTCCTCTTACTGGATGAAGATGCCCACAAGACGATAAAGCGAAACTTCGTGAGCATCATGAGTATTTTCCCGTATAATTTCTCACATAACTACTGTAAACTCTTCAAATTTTGCATTTCAATACCAGGTTACAAAGTTCTACCTAACACATTACATTTCTTATTTTGGGAAAGTTTTAAAAAAGACCACTTGTTTAATGTAAAATCATGGCTACCACATAAGCTCAGTCAACTACTTTTCTGCAACATTCTGTAAGGCTGTGTATCCTAACGCCCATGTGGAACAGCTGCACTGACACAATGGGCTGCAGACGTTTTTACTGTCCTAATAATCCACATATTAAAGAGTCCCTAAATACTCATTGATGCGACAGACCATAACAACTCCCATGGAGCTGTTGCAGTTTATCAGGTCAGTGATCTGCATACTGAGGATTCCCCAAGTACTCATTGACAGGTAGCATCTCATATACACTTGTACTAAAATAATAATTGCTTCAAAGGAACTGTTAAATCCCAGTTGCAGGAACAAATTAATTTAAAACCACTGAGACAGCACTTTGTTTTTTCTAAAGATCTGACAAATCTAGACAAATTTACTAGACAAACCAAGGCATCTGAGTAGAACAACTGTTCTCAGATATTATGGCTGTTTGGCAGCGGTTAAAAATACTGTCCACCTTGTCTTCGATGAATTACAATCACTACCTTTCTGCTAGGCAAGGGTGACCTAAAACCTGTCCTTGACACCATTAGAAAAGATTGAATTAAAATCCTGTTATACAGTTAATCATCATAACTAAAGCCTTGAATTGGTTGTTACCAGTGTCCTCACTTTCTTTCTCTGCGTAGTGTTTTCTTCTGCCCTCACCTCTTTACTATGAATCATTCAATCCCTTATTTTTGCCTGTTCTTTATTCTTTCTCAGCTCAACAAGTGTTTAGCCCTGTCATTCCAGATCCCTTTAATTTCTCACTCTATTTTTTCCTCTCACTACATTTATGCTTTACAGATTAGAGGAAACATTCATACAGAGTATAGGGACCTTTGCACCCAAAGAACCTGTAGTGGTTTATCTGCTCCCATCTACTGCATCATGCAATGACACAACTGATTCACACTGTGGGCAGTTTTCTGGCTTCATCTGAGTTTCAGACATTACAGGGCATGGAAACTGTGTAACAGCAGAAAGACAAAATGAACAGAATAAGCAATGGTGACAGTGTCCATAACTCATCTGTCTTATATAATCTGCAACAAGACTTACGGTACTAAGTAGGCCTATCTCCAAAAAAGTGCTACGGCAGCGGAAGACTGAAGGTGAAAAATCCAAAAAAGGGAAATGGTTCATAGGTTTCTGCTGAGAGGATGAAAGACAGTGCAATGAAACACCTGAATCAATGGCCCTGTACCAATAGAAGTGGTTGGATTGATATGCTTTTCTGTTCTTTGTGATTGGAGCCAGTCTTTGAATATTCATGAGGAACAGGCTTCAGTCTGTGCAAAAAAGCTTTTTTCTGTCTTTGTCTTCATGGGCTCTGGGAAGAAGCAAACACACCTATGGATAAGCCTAGAATTGTTAGTGTTACATAGAACTTTCATCAATTGTGGAGCTGAATGAATCAGTTAATCAAACAGTAGTTTTCCAACCAGAGATTACATTTCTTTTGGCAAATCAACGTTATTAAGTCATAAGGACTCTATTTGAAGCCGCTTGATTTGAAGTTCTGTTCAGTTGAACTTCCATCCCAGAGGACAGAGACTCCTCTGAATCTCTAGGACATAAGACTGACAGAGGGCTTTCTTTTGTTAATGAGTTCATATTCACAGCAAGCCAAGAGTCTGGTTGCTAATCAAGTGCAGCAGTAAAGAAGTTAAGGCATTAGTCCAGCTGCTAAAAACATTCCAATATTTGAGGTCTTTGAATCATAGAATGGTTTGCATTAGAAGAGACCTTTAAAGATCATCTAGTCCAGCCTCCAAGGAAAGCAAGATTACTTGGAGTTTCCTATCATAATTCTTAAAACAAAGATGAGGACAGTGGTCAGATGAAGAGGAATACAGGACGAATAGGAACACCACCCCAAAATCAGTGACCACAGCATTATACAGACAGCACTTGTGATGCTCACGCAGCTTTCTGCTGATTCCATTTGCACAAACACATACGAGGTTTGCTCAGTTTCACAGACGAGCAGTCTCTGCAGTATGGTTTTGCGTAAATAGCTCTCATTGCTTGTGGAAAAAGACTCCAAAGTGAGCTTTTTGTACATTTTTGCATAAGGTCTTTAGTCAATGGAAAGCCTGACTTGACATTTTCCTAACACCTATCATATCTCAGGAATTGCAATTATGTGTGTTCCATGAAGTATTTTTCAAAGGATCAATAATATGTGAAGTTTTATCAACATGACAGAGAGAATTACATCTCCTCTTTTCTAAAAATTACTATTTTTTTGAAGTAGAAGTTTAAAAATCCATTCTATTTTCAGTCTCTGAAAGCAATAATTTCAAGTGGATTTAAAAATTATGCTTCTGTAATACAAACACACTGTAATGATCTCCTCTGGCTTCTACGATAACAAAGCTGCTATGAATCACCACAGTGTGTGTAGATAATGGAAACTGATGGGGAAGCCTTTCTTCAATTACAGACTAGATTTGCATCAACTTTATTGACTCTATATGATGTTTTCATGTCTTGAAGACTTCTTACCAGGAGCTTCATTGCTTTCACAACTGCTGTAGGTAGTTAGGATGCACGAATACCCATAGGACTCAGCAATACCAAACCCATTAAAGTATTATGAGAGCTGGATTATGATATATAAGTTTACTATTTAACATAGATATTTAAGTATACACAAAATTGAGGTAATATTTAATTTGAACATAGGGAACTTTCACATGTTGGTCCTACAAGAAACAATCACATCCTAATTGAAGAACCCCCTCTGCACAGGAATTTTTGATTCCTGCTCTTTGTTGCACTTCTATACTTTAGAAGGCTACTATAATAGTTATCTATTTTATAAACATATTTAGGTTGTAACTTTCCAGTGTAACTTCCCAGGAAATATTTCTTTTTCATATATAAACACATTCAGTGTATCCCAACAGTCTTGTCTGGTATCGATTTAAAATGTTTCAAAGATAGGTAATGCACTTTTAAAGCCCCAAATGCCCTGCACAAGTGACAATCAAGAGGAGAGACAAGTTTTATGATCTAGCTTGGGCACTACTGACTTGCAGTGGAAAGACCTAGTGAGATACGACACCATTTACACACGCCATACTGTGTGCTATATTCGAATGTGCAACCACTTAAAGGCCATGTCAGCAATGGTTGAAACGCGTGAATTATGAAAACTGTATCAATATGCATCACTCAACAGGAAGAAATATCTGGAAATCCTTTTTTTACTAGGAGAATTTATTTTTGCCTGTAAATACTCTACAAAGAGCCATCTAGTAATCTTATTTAGAGTAATATAGAGAAGGTGCTTGGAAGAAATTACAAATAATTGCATTTTCATCTGAAAATGTGATGTTCAATGACTACTATAATTGCACATAAGTACATTTAGAGATCCTAAGGTCAGAACTAGTTGGGTATGAGAGCGTAACTGGGTGTGAGAAGACAGATGTAATAAATCTAAGTCTACAATTAAAGTTGACAAGATTATTTTTTAAATGTCAGATTTTCTTTATAGATAATTTTTCTCATTTTGGGCAGCATCACCTTTTCTTTACAATGCATATATTTCTTGAATATCTAATATGATATGTGAAATAACCATATTACATAATTATGTTTAACAAACTATGTAAAACTGAAAGATATCCCTAAGTGACAGGAAGTAATAACTGCCAGAAAATCATGCTTACAAGGCTACCAAACTAATTTATTAAATTATTTTAAACTCAGATTTTTGGTAAATACACCAGGGTAAGTCATCAGCACATATCAAGACACTATGACCAATTTGCTAACAAAATTTAGTGCAGATAACAAAATATCTTGAACATTTTAATACACAGATTATTTTAAAAAAATCTTCATTTTAAGGCTAATTGTTAAGAATTAGGAGGCGGTCATCAAACTTCATGCCAAAAGCACAGTTGGTCAAGTTACCCTGTGTTAATATATTGTTAATCTTATGTTTTCCTTGAAGTGGTAAGTCACAAACCATTCCAGGGGACTGAATATGGCTGAACACACCAGAAGTCAAAATCATAGTAGTATAAAACTGCACGTTATAAAACCAGCAACCTATCTTCTCAGTCACTGCCACTCGGTACTCCCAGAAAGGAGCTGTCACACACCTTTCTAGATAGACAAGCTATCATCCCATAGAAACCATTTAAAGAATTAAAATTGGAATACTGAAACCAAAAAAGAAAATCTAAGCACTGAGAAGTGACTAAAGGGCTCAGACTAAGACAGAGGAGTTGATCAAGACAAGCAGATATATATATACTCAAAGTCATCATAAGTGAAGTAATCTTTTTTTTATAGACAGTATTTTCAAGACTCAGCAGTTCACCGGTGTTTCAAGATTTAGATTTAAATATCTCATAAAAAGATCCCAGACTGCTACGCTCTTTATCTTCCAATTATTTTTAAACCTGTAGTCACTTAAGTCAGATTTAAAAATTGAAAAATAAAAATTGAAAATGTCTAAGTAACTAGAATTGTGACACTTCATTCTAGGAATCTATTGATAACCCAGCATCAAACTCCATTTATGTAAGAAAAACTCTCTAACCAGCATCAATCCTTACTTTAATATGAGTAGCAGTATATGAGCTTTTCATTTTTCAAACTGTTGATGAATTTTCAGAACCCAACCACCCAAATGGCTCTCCTATAATTTCTTTGGCACTGCACTGGTAACAGGCGAGAACACTTCCACCACCTCCTGCAATATTGTTTTATAGACCATGAACCCAGTATAGCTATTTAATACATAATAACAGGCCTGAAAAAGACCTGATTTTTAAATGACAACTGTTTATTTTGACACAGACAAGAACTATTGTATATAAGGAAGGTTGTTAGGCCAAGACATAGCATAAAGTTTTGATGTCACAGAGGAAGGAATACACAAGAAAATCTCAAATCCAGGCTGAAAATTAAGAAGTTACTTAAGAAGAACAAGAACATGTTGAGGCAATACCTTGCAAACAGCTGTGGTTAAGTGGGTGCGCTGCTTGGGCTAGCAGGTCTAACACGGCCATATTGCTCTTTGCAGCCATGAGAGCTGGTTTAGAGACAGCAGCATCTACACAGGGCACTGTGTTGTGCCACAGAGACACTCTCAAAGAAAAGAGGTTGAGAACAAAACTAATTATAATAAATAAATGAATAACTATGGAAAGCAGGACATAAATTACGGGTAGATTTAGTACGCTGCTACTGTAACAAGTGAGCTGAGCATGGCTGTGTGGCTGAGTTATTCTTCCCTGCCTTCAGAGCAGCTGGTTACTAAGATTAATGATTTATATATTCAAAAGGGTCCTGATTCTTCTGGACTTGTTGGCTGGAAATGCTACAGAACGCCTGATACTCATATTACTTAGCTTCCTCCCCACAACTAAAATAGATACATGTACTACATGCAGCTGTCAAGCATTTCAAAAAGATTATTAATTTAGCTTGAACTTAATCTGCTGAGTGAAAGTGCTTGAAAAAATGTATTTCAGTTTTAAGAAAGAAGTATGACTTGATGTGTCAGAAAGAAAATTAGGCTGATAGTCACGCCTTCCTGAGTGCACCACTGAAACTCCCCTTTTCAGCAACAGGAACGGACTGTACTTTGTGAAAGGACAATTTGACTGTGGATCTTTATGTGTCTGCTGAAATACACAAATACAGCAAAATATGCTGGTACGCAAAACAGTGAGAAATCAAAACATATTCCAGAATGCAATTCTTCAGTGTTTTCTGTCTGGATTATCACAGAATCACAGAAAGTCTCGAGCTGGAAGGGACCCATATATCAAAACAGTGCATCTTTCAAATGGATACACTGGAACTGTAGCAGAAAACTACAAAGAAGTTATCTCCCTAGAAATAGAATTTTATTACCCTAACTATTCAGAACTTTTAATTTGAACAAATTAATTACATCTGATGAAGCTAATCATACATATCAGTAATGAAAAGTAGCACTCCTGATGACACAGGCTATTACTTAAACTGTTATGACAAAGGTGCCTGCATACAGAAAGGACAATCCTTAGCAAAAAAGCAGTCCGATAAAGCTTTTTACTCTGAAGATTATTTGAGCATTCTTACTCAGAAATAAAGGGTCTGTTTTGTCAGATCATACTCACACAGACAGCTTTTCAAACCAGTAAGTATACAAATATGAGTAAATCTACAATTTGGAAAAGAATTAAAAGATTTCTTGTATGACAGAAACATATTTTGCTTTGTCATTCTTAGGTTCTGCATTATCACAATGCCCAAGCAGGTGCAAGCTCTGGTAAAGATCAAAGCAGTAACAGGCACTGTGTCTGATGTTTGACTAGCACTACACTACTGGTCTATTAATAAATGCATAATGTTCTAACAAAGATTACCTGACGTTTTAAATACCTCCAGATTTTTCAAACTCCTATACATCCAGTAGCACACTGGTTTATCTCAGAGAAAGAGTTAAACGCTTTTAACGAATTAAAAATCAGAAAACACTTCACAAAACCAAAATGCTTTGGTTAGGAGAAAGCAGCAGCCATGTGTCTGAAAACAAGGAAGTCTAAGAAAAAAAATAAACTCTGCCTATACATGCTTTGCTAAAAGTCTCTTGACACAAATAAAAGGATCCTCCCCAACATATGGAGGAGTTGCTATGCCCTTCCGGGGATGGTCTGTAGCTATGTTCACCTCAGGCACGCCAAGGAGAGGTGATTGTCAAATGCAATTTCAATCATTGGGTGGTTTGGTTGAGGCAGATTAGTTGTACGCAATCATGATAGATAGTTTATCCCAGCCCCAAACTGCCGCTTGGGAAATCTTGCACGCAAACGAACAGAAACTCAGTCATTATTAGTGTCAAGAAGGTACACGGAGGCAAAATTTGGTTGGCAGCCAGGCAAGATGAATCAAGGCGAAAAAGTGACCAATTGCATGTTCAAAATGGAAATTGATAGGCATGTTGTAGTTTGGAAAGATTTTAAACACCAGAAAGTCATACATTATTAATTATTCAGAGATAAATATTTAACAAGTCTTCCTCTATGGAGAAATGCGATTTTTTAACTCAATGTAAATTACATGTATACTGTCCCAATTTTAAGCTTCTCTATCCCAGAAGCTTCACTATGACAGTCCAGAGCAGCTCTTATTACGTAACTTTAAATATTCCACCTCAGTAAAAATATTGCAAATAAAAAATTATGCACCCAATAAACATTTTTAAAACAAATAAAAGGTATATTAATTTTGCTCAATTATATGTAAGCAAAGCAACCAGTGGCACTCCTCACAGTGGAGTATAATGGTCATATTTATCACCTTTACCTTCTCAAAAGTACCTAAATATTTAATGAACAAATCAGTAAGATCCACCTGTGTGAGCAATCACAATCCTTGGTTCTCTAATAAATAGCAAAAAATTGCTAAAAGAGAATGTCCTCAAGTTTCATTGCCTGAAGTGATATGCTCTGACAAATCTAACAGCTCTTTCTGTGTCATTCCTAATGCACTTGTCACTCAGTATTATCCATCCTCATTAATGACAATGGGAAAGTTTATCTTGGGAACACGTTTTAAATCATCCACTCTTTACAATGGGACCATGAAATCTCTTACAAAACATGAGGCGGGAACTACTCTGACAACAAAACCCCTTCCTGGCAGCTTTACTCTTAATTCCTGTTCAAGGAATAATGTGTTTATCATACAACCATATGGAACAATATATTAGATGAAACTTGAAATAAGAATAGCTGGTTTGATCTTTCAAGGTAGGAAGTAATTTTACAATATTTTTATTATGCTGAGAACAGTAAAT
Organism: Eurystomus gularis; assembly: GCA_013400335.1. Lineage (NCBI taxonomy): Eukaryota > Metazoa > Chordata > Aves > Coraciiformes > Coraciidae > Eurystomus > Eurystomus gularis. The sequence continues at coordinate 20,319 of VZZY01002715.1, forward strand.
CTTTCAGGAATGTAATTTAGCACAGAATCATACATCCTTTTTTAAGGGGAAAAAATCTTAAAAATTACTCAAAAAAATAGTTTGAATATTCATTAACGAAACACTTTATAGAAACGGCGATACTTCTCTCAATAAAAGTGTTCTGTGACTTTTTCTAACTTTGTACAAATTCTGCTTTATTTATTCATATTTTCACTAGAGGTCTAGGCTGTACATATAACAATACTCTAGTTATGCCTAATTTTCACCAGTAAATATTCTGTTCTGGTTTTCAGTTCTGAAAATTGATACCCTCCTATGTCAATGCTATGTAAGTGCAACTGATGGAACGAAACTATTCACTTTACTTGGGATACTCTAATGTAAAACCTGCAGCACTGCTTGCTTCTCTTCTCACAATCTCACTTGTAGCAACATCAAGAACATTCCATAAAAGCAGCAGTTAACGTAACTTAATTTCAAACACAGCTTCTCTTACTGCACCCTTCAGTAAATACCAATCTTTTGGATCAATTAATACAGTAACAATATAATTTCAAAACACAAATCTAAGAAACAGAAAATAACAAAAAACTCCAAATAAACGCTGCAAGAGAGTATTCCAGTACACCTATTTGTGTGAGTACAACCAAGTCCTAAACTCAATATCCAGAATAATATTGTCCTAAAAGATGCAGATACACCCATGGTGTGGATGAGCAAGAGAGGAGAGGCAAATGTAGAAGAGACCATGGTATGCATATAAGTTTTAGTTCAGACTACACAAGGAAAAAGTACTTCTCATATAAGGATATAAGCAATCTGGTGACAAAATCCTTTCAGTGTAACCCTTTTACCTTAGAGCTTTACTCTACAAACACAGCAAAAATTCTCCTTTGTAGGTTTAGGGGCGTTTCAGTAACCTGAATCTAATTCTCATGGCTTTTTCAAAGCCAGAATGCCCTTTTCAGGTGAGGAAAAAACCAACACAGACTCAAGTCCACCTCAAAACTGCGTCTTTTTCATAATGTAACTGTGGTCCTGGAAGTTCATAAAATAGCCCATGTTTTCTTTGGGCAGATAGAATAGGAACAAGCAAATTCTTCCTTTGCTGTTTCCACAGGTTTTCAAAAAACAAAGAATAACAAAACAGAAATTTCAAACTATTGCTCAAGTTTTTAGCAGGCAGTAGTGATTTGTCTTCTTGCTCTGAAAAAACTCGCTTTATTAGAAGAAAAATTAGAAATAATGTGGCTTTTTATTTAACTAATGAGAAATGAAAAACCTCATCAATAATTTCTTATCAAAATGTAAAGGAAACCTAAAGAGAACAAAACCTAAGCAAAACTCTAATAAAATAAAGCAAATACATGTTAATGCCTAGAAATTTAAAATTAGCTATGTTAATGATACAAATATAAAAATAAAAATTAACCTAATACATCTAAAGATTATTATAATTTATAAAATGCCTCTTTACTTAAGCAAAACGTGAATTCCATTGAACTATAGAGGTCTTCAAAGCTTCAGGAATCTCCTTTTAGTTACTTACTGGAATATCTGCACACATTCAATATTTATGCTGTCTTTCTCTCTATCCATTTTTAAACAGAATTAAAGGAGTAGCTACAACTCTGCCAATAAAATGACAGGAAGGCTATTTTTAGTCCAGATGATGTAGACCAAGCACAAACAGCCCATGGCTATGCTACTATGGAGGATCGGATCTAAATGGAAATATTAGATTTCCTTCTGATTAATTCCTTACTTTAACAGTAACAAGAATTACAAATTAAGTACCGGTTCATATCTCTTAATAAACACTCATACTAAAAGGAGAAACGTTTTTCCCTGTATTATAGCAGTAAAAGCTGATGTAACTCCTGTCACATTACTCCCTGGTAGCAAACGGTTTGTGAAAGGGCATCTGAGGCAGTACAGGAAACCCGTAATCTGCCCACAATTACAAAGCCTTATACCAAAAGGTGAGAAGTACTGATTAAGAAGTATATGGTGTTGCCTCAGGGGCTTTAGATTGCAGACCTGAGACATAAGTGACTTAAGAGACTCCAGTGTTTATTGATTAAGTAACACATTACTAAGACCCTAATAAATCAATGAGAGAAGAGATGTAGCCAATGGATTACACCACATCATAAAGTGCTGAAAATAAAATGCTGCTCAGCTAGCAGCTCACGTGGCTGAGGGATGTGCTTATTCTATACACCACACATACTGTACAGCAAGATGGGCTGCTCAGTCCTGAGACTGTAGCTTCACAATACTCTACTTGGTTCTTACTCTCAGTCACCAAGGATACCCTAGGTCTTTAGGCCAAAAAAAACCCCCAGAACGAAGTCTTCATTAGTTCACTCTTTTCCGCTCTAATATGACACAAGAGATTTAAAATTAAAAATGGTGAATATTCTATTAAATCATCACATTCTGCTATACTTCTGCCAATACAGAGGTAACCATACAAACTGCAGGTGGCACATAGAAGCCCTTAAAATCACGAAATACCAGTGGCACTCAGTACACAAGCAAAACTTTTCCTCTTGTTCATCTAATTGTGTTTTGGCTCACAAATAAAAGCAAGTAAGGAAGGGAGCATGTCCAAAACTATACTGGAACACTGTAATCCTTGACTGAAAAAAGTGGAATGCGACTGCCGTTGTTAAAGTTCTTCTGCCACTCACAGAGCCCAACCAAGCCCATCTGCCAACTGCTCCTTCTTAGCTCCTCCAGCTGGAGAGTCTGTAGCCAGCCCACGGCACGGCGGGTCACTGTATAGCTGTTACCCAAACGCATGAACGCTTGGCTTACAAATACACCATTAACTTCCTATTCAAACCCCCAGTAGATATTCTGGGTGTAGCATGGAGACTTCAGAAGTCCCCTCACGGGACCACGGCCAATTTGTTCAGCTCAAACGTTCACATGTAAGTCACACAAAGCCCATCTTTTTCAGAACAAGCGAATGTACAGCTCCTTAGCAAAGACTACCACAGATCTTAAGACTCTTCATTATTAAGCAATCAGGTTATTTTAAGAATAGCATGCACTGGTTTGGATGGAAGGTGAAACTGATTTCTCTTGCACAGCAATACTCACATCCTTCCCCTTAAAAGGGATAAACTGTTGTTGATTTTTGTTTTCTGCTTCTAATTTTAAACATGATTTAAGCAGACGTACTGCCCAAGGCCAAGTGGCTTAATATATGAAAAAGGTAAGTTCATTTGCTAACTCTTTTGTAAATATATGAATTTTATGAATGTCAGACTGAAAATTCTTCAAACAGACTTGAAGAAGATGAAGAGCCCATAGAGAGTGTTTTCATAAGTCTAAACCCACAGGTTTCTCAAACCTTAAATACCTGAAATGAGGCATTTAAAGTGAATTATTTTCAGCAAGCACTACCAGCTGTTTTCTGAAAGTCAAGCAGTCTACGGCTGGTGTAAGTTGGCACCCAAATTATTTTTATTTATGTATTTATGGACATCAATACAAGGCTTTAGTTAGTGCACACCATAGAATTACTGCTCACTTCCTTTTGAGGGAAGGGATCATAGAATCATAAACTCGTTCTGCCTGGAAGAGACCTTAAAGATCATCTAGTCCAACTGTTAACCCAATGGATGAGGAAAGAGGGAGTTGAACTGTTACTTCATAATGCCATTCAAATTCAAGCTACTATTCTGAACGGGGTTAATATTAAGTTAATGTTAAGATGGCCAGAAATACCCCTTTAAATGCAATAAATCCTATTTTTCGTCTTGGACACAGTCTCAATTGGTGTTTCAAAAGCTGTTGGGTGTTAAGATGCAATGAGAAATTTTAATTGCATTATGCATGATAACAGAATCCTCTGAAAGCCATATGTAATACAACCAAGAAAAAGCAAATTAGAAAAAAAAACAAAACCATGCAACTAAAACAACTACGAGAAAGAGAGCAATAAAGATGGCATGACCAAAACCTAAGTTTATTTATGCCTTAGGCATTGTGGTCCTCAGTCATTTTTCTTATGACAATCTACTTTTTGCACACTCCTGTTGGCCAGGAGTATCAAAATAAAATGTACTCTGGAATTCTGTCACCCTATAATTTGGCCAAAGCAGAAAATAGTTTTTGCAGAATGGTTATAGAACATTTTTTCTTCACCTACAGTACTTTGCAGCCTATGTATATTTTTTCCTCCTGTCTTTTTTTGGCACTTTTGTTAAGTATTTCAGACTAAGACTAAGACTAGTTTGCTCTCGATAAAAACAAAAAAGAATTTTTTTCCTCTGTGTTAACAGTTCAGTAATATTCTTTGTGAATCAGTAAAATAAACAGATCAGCAAAACGGTATGGAATGGTTTTTGTAGAGGTGAAAAATTTAAAGAAACCATAAATTTGTGGTTTCCTTACAGATTTGTGCTCATCCAAAATAATGGAAGTGTTATCCCTTAATCTTGAATTTTCAAAATTACAATAAAACATTTTGGAATGTGTTTGACTAAGCATGTTACTAGTCATAGCAAACACCTGGCAGCACTGCTTTGTTTTGCTATAAACTGACATTTTGACCCTTTCCAAGTTTTTGATGGGGCTATCTTAGAGTTTCCTAGTTTACAGAGTACTTGGAATCACTTTCTACTCAAGGATCAATAATCAAAAGCCTAACAAACAGTACTGAAACAAGAAGATCCAGACGGATGTCCACCTTCCATCTGGAGATGCAAAGTCATCCTATTCTCACCTTTGCAGTAATACCCTGAGCTTCTACTTCAATGCACTTCAGTACAGTTTATGTATGACACAGGCCTGTGGTTGAGGAAATGTGGCTTCCTGTACGCTTTAATCTTTATTTTCCTGCATTTACAGAGATATATAGAATTCTGAGACCTTTTTTACTGTGTAATGCATAATTGAATTCACTATTATTTGAAAGTAAGAACTTAATGAAATTATGAAATATATTTTTATTAAAATTTGGTGGTATTTTAAAGAGCACTTATTGGAGGTGGCACTCCGCTCCTGCTGAGAACTACTATGAATGTAGTGCTTAAATCTTTTTTGCTTCTTAATAAATCACCATCAGTATCTTTCTAACTTATACCCAAAGACCTTGGTCTAAAAACCACTATGACTTCAGTGAAAAATACAATCCTTGTAGACAAAGAGTTTTTTAGTCTTTACCAACTGATATCTTTGCAAAAGATTTCTTTAGCTTACCTTTCTTCTAATACCAAGAAAGCAGGAATACATCAACTACTTTATTTGTTTGGCAAATAGAAGATAAGTTGACCCATTTATTTACAGACTGAACAAGGCCAATCCATTTCATGCTGCAGCATTGACCCTTAACACAGATGCTGGGAATGAGCAGTCCATTACAATATGTACAAGTGACCTTTAATTGCATTAATGGCTTTGTTGCATGTTCTTCCGTTGCGACAACACAATTATGGTATAAATATTTCTAAACAACATAATTATTTGTTTAGATAAAAATATATATGAGTTCTGGTTCCTGAAAAGGAACTGCAGATGCACTTTAGGCTATGTGTTGAAGTTTTGAAAAAGTGAATGGAACCCTGTTATACTTGTATAATATCAAACAACCCATAAAACAAAATTAATTAATAAATGTCAAATATTACAAATCTAAAAGTTAAAGGCACATTCCTGTATTCATCTTCAGAATATCAAATTAATTTAACCTACAGTATTCACTAATACTGTAGGTTACTAATACTAAGAAGGTGACATAATAAAATTATATTTTTCCACATGTCCACACAAGACATGTTTTGAAATCCCACATTCTGCACAAAACTTATTACTTGATTTCAGTTCTACATATCACTAGCATTCAGAGCATTTTTATTCTTTAAGTAGGAGCACTCTGAGTATTGTTTTACCTCAAGTTATTATAATTTAAAAATATCTCCCAAAACTTTATCTAAATTGTACTGTCACAATTTTAAACACGTTTATTTATTCAAAATTGTTTGAAAGAATGTAATACATTTTTGACAGGCAGTCTTTTACAATATTGAAATCAAATCCTTGATTTCATCAAACCCTTCATATTCCGTGCCTTATTCCTGGAAGGCTCATGCCAAAATGATTTAGTTTGATTTTCTTTAACAATGGTAGGTTGGCTTGACAGCATCTGACAAAACAATTCAGTGAAGTACACCATACCAGGTAAAGAGAACCTGAACTGGCTACTAGATGAAATAATGCAGAATAGAGCTTGGAATTATGACAGAATTAGTTTTGCAGGAGAATCTTTTTGCAGTATTATTAATTTTAGATTAAGAAAAAGCTGTGGTGTTATAATTACTGTCTTTTGATCTATGTTTAAATAAGCCAGCGGTAACATCTTTATTAAATATTGCAGGGAAAATGGATGGGAATCATCAATGCAATGGTGGTTTGATTGGTATACAGTTCCGCTCAATTTTACCTCTCTCTGTTAGAAAGTTTATTTTTATATGCAGAATTCCCTGCATTGGAGTCCCTGAGCTGAAGTAGGGCATCCAGTTCTAGAGTTTGCCAGGTATGATGCCATCTGCTCAAGGCAGCCTGGGGAGAAGAAGAAGTTTCCTATGCAAGCTCCAAGGGTACTTTGCATCTCAAATACAAGGGGATGAGAGGCCCCAAAGATTTTATTAGCAAATTAAAGAAATACACTTTCTGTAACACTTCAGAGAAGTTCTGTCTCACCTTTGAACCAGGAATACTTGTAAAGTTTCATCCATGCTCCAGGCATGGGACAGCCCGGCAGTCACAACCGTGCTACCCTCTGGCTTGGTAAAAGCAGGTTCCATTCTGAGTTTGTAAGGTCCTAACACGGGGTTAAGTCTTGCAATGTCACCAGTGCACAGTCTTAAAATAGAGAGTTGCTTTTATCTATATATGAAGGTATATTGACTAAGCTCCCAGTATTACAACCCGTACCATGTAGCATATCTTAGCTTTGGTGTTACACTGTGGGAACTGTCCCTCAGCAAACAAGAACTCATTTCCATCTTTTACTGACTGATTGCTGCAGAACCATCACCTTACTTACACTTCTAATAAACCAATGCTTTGCTTTTTGTCAGCTCTCAGGCTCACATACTCTTTTTGTTAAAACATTGCCTAAAACAGTTCATTAATTCAAAAGCATTTGGTTATTCGGAAAATTAATCAACTTTATAAACATCAGTGAAATATAATCAGTATTAAGGTGAGTCATTAGTGAAGACTGCCTCAAATTTTCCTGGGAGAAGCCTCTAAGAAGTGATGCTATTGGAGGTACAGTGGACACTTTCTAATTCGCACTGATACAGAGCTGGCATGGCACGTGTGTTTATTTTAAATATATACTGATCCTGTATGTACTGGTGGCAAGGTTGATTTGTTCCTCCAGAAGAAATAGCTCATGAATAATCCCAAACCATTACATCCATACCTGTTTTCAATGCCTGTAATGAGTAATTACACAATGTTTCTGGGAGCACAGGTCTGGCACTCAGTGACATCACCATCTCCCGAGTCACTTAGCAGCAAACTTACGCTATGCTCATACCACACTGAAGCACCGCAGATATCAGTTTGGACTTGGTCTTAACCACCTGTTTTGGTAGATAATCTCTAGCAGTGGCTAAGTGGACTTCTCTTTTGCAAACAGGAAGTTTACCACAGGACAGTGTGTAGAAAATAAGCAATGAAAAGGATAAAAAGAAAAAAAAAATACAGAGGTTTCAGATGGAAGCTACCTAAGATGTATTTCCCGTTCTTAATTTCCAAGTTCACCATGTAAAAGAAAACAGTTTCAAGTCTTCTTCCAAATACCAATGCTGGACACATAACCTGCACATGAATATCTGAAGCTACAGTTACATCATCTTATTTTTGCTATCACTGATTTTCTTATAATCCTTTACTGATAGATGAAGAAAGGACAGTATTTTAATGCCTTTGGAATCATACATTTATTTTTAATTCTACATAGACTCAATTGATGGGTTTTGTGATTATGCTTCCTTCCAAAGACATAACCTTTTACTCTGGCAGTCACCACTAGGAAAAATGCACTGCAGATGCTCCATAGTACCATGTTGTATGTGCCTGCCACCGAGAAACCAGCAACTTTCCTGTCACAAGACTCCTCTAATTCTGACCTTCTTCTCCTGTTAGGAAACACCTCTCAGAAAAGAATTTCCTGAACTGATACATTAAGCTCTGGAAACTTACTTATTTTTGCTGTGTGGCAGTTCTTTCTATAGTATATGACACTTGGCTTCAAACCGAGCTGTCTTTTATTCTGGAGTGCACAGGTGTTATACAGGCATTAAAAAGAAAGTCATATTAGCTGGCTCTGACTTGTGTATTGATCAAAAGAAACCAAATTATAATTGACAACAACTATTTATTAGATGGACTTTATTATAGAACTTGTAGCAAAAAGCTTATTCTCTGTGCTAGTAACGATTGACTGTTACCTGAAGACTTAAAAAATCACCAGTAAAGCAAAACCAGGAAATAAAAAAAACAACCCTCACAAACCTTCCCATTTGCAAACATTTATCTGAATTTATCAAAAGTTTTAACTTTAAACACATAATTTCAGAGGTTTATGTTGATCAGACAGTAACAAAGGGAGTTAATCAAATCTGAATCTTCTCCAACTGTCTTGTCAAACCAGGTAATGATGTCCTGCCAGCCAAACTCAGAGGGAACATGTGAAACAAATACAAAAGTAAACAGGCCTTAAGCTGCCCAAGGGAAAGTCAGCAAGATGGCAATTTCAATCATTTGGAATAATACTAAAGCAGCCCTAGGCTCTTCTCAGAATGGAAACATGTCACTGTTACTGCAATATTTCAACAAATCAGACTGCAAAAGAAAGGAACACTTATGTAATCGCTGCCGTGGAACAGTGCCTTACTCAATGGTGAGGTGGAAAATAATTAAGAGGAAATTCCCTGTTTGCGAGTAATTGTAAATGTACCTAAAGAACAACACAGACAAACAATTCTTCCTTAGAAACTTCAAGGAGTGAAAAAATGAAATTCAGGCACAGATTCCTCTAGTTTTGATAGAGGCGGCTTTAGAACAACAAAGATAAAGTTCTAGCAAATAAAACTGAACATAATTTATGTTCCTACGAGATTTATCGAATGTTGATAAAAGTTACATCCAGAGCTACAGACAAAGCAAAAAGTACTTCAAGAAGAGTTCTGCCGAAAAGTTTCATTAAGATGAATGGGTTGTCATATCATTTAACTGAGAAATCAAAAAATATTTCAAATATTTGGGGAACTTACCTAATCAGTAAACTTTCAGTATGTGTCTAGTCATGTAGCCATCTTTTAGTCAATCATCAGAAAATCAAAGGCAAATTGGCATGACTCAACCCAAACTTTAATACCGCATGATTGTGTCGTGTAAGCTTGTTTTGTGCGAGGGCTGCTGTGGTTTTAGCAGAGAGATTAACGACCGGACCTAAGCTGGCCTCCAAACCTTGCCCTGCTGATGCCTCAAGCCCTTTGAAGTCTGACCATCATACCTGGCAAAACAACAGTGGGAACTAGGCTGGTGTCAGATCTAATCAAGTTTCCTGCCTCAGCATAGCTAACTATGGGGTACACTAATTGGCCCAATTGCGGATTATACCTTTTGCTACAGATTCAAGACAATAATTTAGTCAAATGATGGTTTTTATCTCCTTCTAATTAAGATTCCAAAGTGGGAAGAAATAGGATTAGACAGGCTAACTTCAAAATTGTGTCCTTTAAAGTGGTATGCACATAAGATAAATCTCTGATAATATTGCATATAATAATACATTGCCAAGAACTAAAGCGCAAAGATTTGGGAAAGCTTGATATAGCTACTGCACCTTTTACCATAAACATGTAAGTTTTCCTGGAAAGGGTCTACCTCATAACTTACAAGTGGAAAATGAACACTCATAAATATTCATTAAAAATCATTTTCAGGCTGAATTAAAAAAAAGAATCCCTTTAGAATACATTTCAGTCAATCTTACTTTGATGAAGAAGATACAAGAAAACTGAAACAGTTAAATGATTCTGTGGACTATAGAGAGGCAGGGTTCCTCCCACAAAACTGCAATCTAATAAAACAGATTTGACATTTAAGGTTGTGATGAGGGCCAATCCATAAAGAGTTATTTAACTGGTGAGCAATCCAGAGACGAGAAAAATCCATGCCCCATGCCCTTATTTTAAACTGTAAAAAAACAATGGTCCAGTGATGAAATCTCTTTTTGGAGAAATTTTGCCATGAATCGTAGGTTGTGTATTTCTCACTTTTCCTGTGTAATTTGACTTTAAAGGGGTATTTCAAGTAGAGGTCAATATTTTTACTCTAAGCTGTGTATATAACTAAGCAGAAGCTTTTCTAAAACGGTAATAGTCAAAATACATTTTAATTTCAAATTTCAGCCGCATAATAAAGAAGTAATAAACTTAGCTTCACTTCATATAAAGTACGCTGTTGTGCTGCTTTATGCTTTTACCACCAGAACCAAACCTGACTGCTGACGCATCACATTCTAACTGCAGAAACCCATTTTAGAGGACTGTATTCATGTCCTTTATTAATTCAATTTTCCCTTGCTCCCATTTTCTTATTGACCTCATTTCTCTAGTCAGCCTAGCTGTAGTCTGCCTCCCCTAATAGTATGAGGAAGAAACATCCTAACCATAGATTAGTGAAACGTGTACAGGAAGATCACAGTAGGACAGTGATCTAACATGTTCAAAAAGGGCCAGTTTGTGTCAGCTCAGCTTATAGAAAGCGTATGTCTAACAAAACTTGAAGTTATTCAAGGGGGGCTGCAGCTGAGCAATGAAGGGAGAAATTATACAAACGGGTCATCTACGCATGTCTAGGGCAACAGGTTGTTTCAAGAATTCCACTACACCCCTGTTTCCAGTGCTTCTGCTCCATGGGTAATTAAATTCCTTTTGCAGAGCCTTCTGATAAGGTTTGGGCTTTTTTTTTTCCTTAATTACATTACAAATTATAATCCCAAATACAGCTGAGAGAAAAAAAAATATTCTGAGTCAGGATTGGCAGTGAGGAGAAACACCTAACTTCTTATAATTCATAGCCATAATAAATGAGAATTTCCTATGCTGTGAAATGAGGGTGCATGCTTCTCTGCACTCCCGCAAACAGTAAGAACATTTGTATTTTAAAACCGAACACAGACTATTAAGTGTTTTGTTTCTAATGTACTACCCAAAAGCAGTTGTTAAAATGGTTTAATACATCACGATGTCAGGTTTCACTAACCACATTCTCTGGAAAGTGAGAAACATTATAAAGGAACGTCTTTGGGAAAAAAGCCTTCCCTTACACATTTGCCTTTAAGTGGCTTCTGAAGAGGATACCTCTACTTGAGAAACTTCTAGCACTCATGCAGAGATGACCTGCATGAAGAACTGGCTGCCTGATTAACTATTAACTACTCTCAATAGGATTAGATAATTAAAGACATTGATGACCATTAATTAGGAGGAGGGCACCTTAATTTGTCACTTGATAGGGCCCTTTCAATGATTTATAGGTTAGGGCTACTTGCAGTTGTGAAGGGGAGGGGGCAGTGACGAGAGAGAACCCTTAAGTTACCTTATCAAGTGGCCAGCTAAAAAGGGCAGAGGGTCAAATAAGGGCCAAAGTGGTCACTTAAGGGTGAAGTCCCAAACACCAAAGCAGTGCCAAGCCACATTGACCATCATTTGGTGATGGAGTAAAAAATATGCTAATTTATTGGTGGCAATTCTCTCTTTTTATGGTTTCAAGCAGTTAAGACAAGTGGCCTGCTTAAGAGCTTTTCATTTGAAAAGAGATTAAACAAAATGGTTTGTCAGGGATGCTTGGCTGTTTTATGCCTTTGTTAAAAAAAATCTGCCCAGACTGTACTGGCGACTATCACATCACCCCGAAAGCCATCTTCCATCTCTAAGCATTACTTGGTTAATAAATACATCGGCTCTAATTGCTTAATAGTGCTATGTTCATTTGCTCTTTAGCAAGATTAAAATGAAATACATCTTTTGTATTACTGCCTTCTATCAGGACTGTCTGCATAAAGGTCACAGAAAAAAGTTTAAATTTAGTAGGAAATTTACTTAAGGACATTAGTGTAAATGATACTGTGTTTAAAATGACATAAAAGAGCGAAAGGTGATTTCAGTAATGCAAAGAAAATCGTTTCTGAATACTGATAAGGACACTTATCCCTCATACCACACACAATTTTAGGCAGCATTATACATTAAAATCCCTCTACTGGGGTAATAACATGTAGCTACTTTCCCACCCACTAACACAAGTAAGAGCAAGTCATTAACATTTAATTAAACATGCTCCTGACATCCTTAGAAACATGTCACGCTTTGTTATTGAAGGTTGTGGCCTACTTTCTATGTACATTTTAAGCCAAAATAAACTATTTATAACAGACCGATTTAGTGCAGCAAATGAGACATTTTTAATTAGAAGGCATATTACGATATTTTATAAAACCGTTCTGAACAGCAAAACCAGAATGAAATGAATTTACAACATCCGATGCATATTTTATGTATTTCACAAAACGAAACATAAGAGATGGGATTAGCTCCACCTTTTGGGTTCTAAATAGTGAAACAAAACTGTTTCTCTTACCTCAATGGTGAACAGCTTCCTTTTTAATCTAAAAGCAAGGTCCTTCGTGTCTGACACATCACAGATCAAGCTATTAAGCCGAGGAATCTGATGTACATGAACCAAACCTTGTGGAAAGGAAGAGTAAAGGAGGGGAAAAAAAAAATTAAGAAAACGCTGTCATCCAGATGCATAAATTAGTCTTACAGCAGAATTCTGTATATTTACACACACTCATCCTCCCCTTTTTAAACTGGAGCTTACTACCAGGAGCAATGAAGCAAACAGTGCGATTATACTCAAGTAATCAAGCAGAATAAGATAAACAGAAATCCTTGTGCGAGGAAAACTAATTGCACTTTGGTACAGAAGTACAGATGTAAAGAGGGATCTTAATACTTGTCAAAACTACAGCCGGTTTGTGTGTGATTTTCTCTTGTATTTACAGTAAGCAAATATGGCTATCACCTTGCATGCTGCCCACGGCACCACTGAGTGATCTTTATTTTATTAAATGCACCAGTAAGCAGCCAGCAAAACAAGGCTTATGGGTTACTGATAACCACTGAAGCTCTAATGAGAAGTACTTCATTTTGCGTCCTGAAAATGACTTTTAAAAAGTTTCTGGAAAATACTGATTTGGATCATGCTTTTTGATACATTTTAACCCCTATGCCATCCTAGGAGAAATAATTTTTTTTCATGCAGGAGGCTTCTATAGCTGTTCAGATGTTTTTAACAGTACTAGATGCACTGCAAGCTCTGCATTCTGTCAGCTGCAACTCAAGCTGATTTTTTCTGACAAGGACGCTGGATGGTTTTTGTGCAGCCTAATATAGTTTCTGAACAACCTAAGGGTGATTTCCTACATCTGAAAACCAGGAAAATTCTACAGGGCTTCTCAATTACTGGCCTATATTTGCTATTCATAAAGCCAGCGTCTAAATGGAAAAACTGAACATTTAGAAAAGACATCTTACTTGAAAACGGCAGCTGTGAGAAAAACCCCAAACACTAAAACTCTAATTCAAAAATAAGGCAAGGATTTTTTTCAGGGTTTTAATAATTTTTTAAATGGAAGAATAAGGGAAGAAAGTTTCCTAAAACTGAAACACTTAAAAAAACATAAATTGATGGGTATTAATTACAAAAATTCTCAATAACAATAGAAAAATATTTTTATACTTTGAAACCTTCTATCCCTGCCTCCAGTCTGGTGACATAGAAGAATTATTTGTTTGGCTTTTGACATCAAAATAGAATTATTATATATAGGAACAGCAGGTATAACAGAGGGTTGCTTATATACCTTATTCTAAAAATTTTATTTAAGGATCATGAGTGTCATTCTTTTGTTATTTTACTGACTCTTCAACCATATAAATTCGCAGGCAGCTTAATGAAATTATTTATGTAGGATTCATTAAATAACACAATAATGTAATAAAATTTCTCCTGAGTAATGTCAAATTCTTCCATCATCTGCAGTAAATAAATCCTCTTAAAATATATTCTTAAGCAAAAAGAATGCACCAAGTTAAAAATGTTAAAAATACCTATTTTTAGAATGTCAAATCAAGGTTGCTAAACCTCAAAAGTTACGTATATTGGCATATAATTTTGTTAAGTAGTACCAACAATGATTTAGCATACATTTGTCCAGGAAACCAGGAAGTAACTGCTAAAACACACATTGTCTTAAAGGATCTCTCCAGTACCGAGAAAAGGAGTATCAAATTGACAGAATTATGTTAGCATAAACACATGCCACATCACGATTATACAGTTGGAAAAATAATTAGGCAAATTATTCTAGCTTTTGTTCACGGTTTCTTTTTCATTCACCTTTTTTCAGATAATGAAATATGCACTATTTTCATACCCCAAAAGATTTTCCTCTGATTTATTAATTACAGCCTGCATACACACGGCGGTTTCTATATATTCTGCTATGAAAAGCACTGCCACATTCTCCCATGTTTACAGCAGGTTTTGGATAAGCAGTTTACTTTCAACTAAAGGTTTCCATGGAACTACAGTAGTATCACAATAATACTAGCTGTAATTTATGCACACTCAGAGCACTGCTCTGGATTAGCTAAAACTGTTTGTTATTCACTGCTTTGGCTATGCGTAACTTCTAATCTAATCTTTTACAATGTAAATAGTTCCGCTGCAACAGCTAATAAAATATTTGGGAAAAAAATTGCAAGATTAAACACCATTACACATTTTGAAGATAAATCACTTGAAAGGCTACATGAGTTTTTACCAAAATTAGTTCCGTATTTCACATGCCACACATATCCACATTCATTTCTTTAAATACATAACTGCTACAACTTAAAGCTGAAAAATAGAACATTATTTTTAGATAAAGTTTATATAGCACATCATTTAGCAGTTTATTCACCTTAATATAATATATGTTTTTCCGTGTTCTCTATTTAAAACTTGGCAGATCAAAAGTATTGATTTCATGACAAGTTCAGCTCGCTGGTCAGATGATTGCCAAGCCTCCTCTGCATGTGAATTCCCCAAAGCCTGCCTGTTGAGATGTACGTCTGATTGAGCCATGCCTCAGTAATACGGCTTGACAACATGCAAGGAGTTGCCATGTTTCCTTTGCAGCCTTAATGCACTTTACTGAAAATTTTCCTAACCCAAGACTGGTTAGCAAGGAGAAACATTTAAGAGGTATATTCTAAAATGAAATCAAATGCTATTTTATAGCAGATACCCAATTGAAGGGTAAGCCGCTAAGTGCCCCAGAAACACTCAGGGCAGACTTTTTGCATTGCTAAAGATGGAACTTACCGTGGTAATCCTTGTATAATGGATTGGTTTCTCTCTCAGAGCCGATAAATGATTCAAGACCAACTACCGTATCTGACAAGTTTGTTACACGTTCCATAATTGCTTTATTCTGTAAGACATGAAAACAAAATACACATCCTATGTGATGGAAAAGGTAATTAATGTTCATAGAGTAAGCCTTGGTCTTCTCAATGACAAACTGTGGGGAAAAAATAGGTCATCGATAGTTAGAAATAACCTTAGTGGGCTTTTTTCTTAAAAAAAAAAAAAGACTTGAAATTTCTGTCTAAGGAAAACAAACATTTGACAAGGGGAAACCATAAAAGGGCTAACTCAGCACTACAGTCATATTTTCCTAAGTCTTCATAACATAAGCATTTGCTCACATCAGAGATATCTATGAGCTATGTGGCAGTTAAGCACCTCTCATTGCCTTCTGCTATGAGTCAGACACCTAGCTTTCGTGTTCTGAAAACCTTGGTTTTTAATACACTTAGGCATAGCACCTCTAATATTTTGAGCAAGCACAACACACATGATTATTCATTTCGGTCATCAGTCAAACAACATCAAAACCCATTTTCTCCAGTATTTTTCTTTCTGCAAGTTCTTCTCTACATAACACAGGAATCTAAAGCTTCCAGTTGCATTACCATGTCTCAAGATATTTATAAGTGATGCCTTACGTCTTGTGCAACAGTGTACTGTCATGTGCCTTAAGTAACCTGTTTTCTACATAGTTTACTTAATTTTTTATAGCAGAGAGCCACATTCAAAGGTCACAACAGTGATCTTCAGAGGTAACTCAGGATAAAATGTTCTCGGATGCTCTGATGATGTCAGTATTTAATGAGCAAAAAGAAGAGAAAAATCTGTGCTAAAAAGCGAAATATTTCTTTAAAGTAAGAAGTAGTTATCTTAAAACAGCCAGGACAGCTGGAATACTCTTGTTCTTGATGGCTGTATGTGCTATACCCATCGTATCTTCAGGGGTATCAAGATCAATAACCTCAAAATAACCTGCACTTTTTTCATAAACTATACAACCAATGCTTATTATGAGAGGTCAGTTTAAATACTTGAAAACTATTTGATAATAACAATTTAGAAAGAATTTGGAGCAGAGAAAGAACATATGTAGGAATGTTTCCTTTCTCTCTGCTCCAAATGTCAGTACGAATGCCTTGTACTGACATACAGGTTTATTGCAATGGTAATCAATATACCAACTGCTTCCAGCAACCCACATTTCAATAACAGCATTATTTCCTAGCCACAGAGAAGTCTATGAAGCAGACACGAGAGGTGAACATTTCCTACTCGCATCAAAGAATAACCTGAATTTGTTTTTGTGACTGCTGCATGAAGTAACTTGTGGCCTGTCCTGCACAGCCCAATCTGCCCAGGTTACAGGGCCTAAATCCACCAATCCCATGGTACTTTTACACCCCCTCCCTTCCCCACCTTAGAGGCCAGATGGCATTAAATCCTGGAGACTGGTCTCTTTCAAGCTGCTACTTGTGCCCAGGCCAAAATGATCTACCCCCATGGAACCAGGGAACTTCAATTTTACCTACAAAGTTTAATGATGGAGAATGATAAAACAGTGTTAGACTACAGGCTTCCCGTTCTGAAGAATAACATAAATGATCTGAGGTAAAAGAACACTGCCTACATATCAATCCCTGCACTTCATTATATCCGCCCCTGAAATACTAAAGCTGACTTGCAAATTTTCTCTTCTTCGAGGAAGAGAGAGACAGTATACTACATTTTAATTGAAACTTTTGGTCACATTTTTCTACAGGGGCAATCACATAAAGATGGTATAATTATAAATCTGAAGTAGCCCGTGACCTCTGTAAATCCACAGACCAGAAATTACCATATTTTGCCCGTTCTTCAGCAGGACGCGGAATGTTTTTTGTATAAGCAAGAAATACAAAACTGTTACATGAATATATAAACACTTCTGATTTCTGGAAGCTAACCTAAACTCTTGGTATAGAAAAAATATTCTATCATTTGAATATTGTTTGCTGCCCATTAATGCTTTTGCTTGCTGGTTTTGATAACAATGGGTTACAAAAAGCTGTGGATAGAAAGACGCTCTATCATCAGCAAGGTATCCTCATCCTTAACAGTCCTGCAAGCCACAAGAATAACATCTTTCCTATTTGTTCTTAGTGCCAGAAAGATTAAAGTGAGGGATAGCAACTCAATATTTGCCTAATGATACATATGTTGGTTTCAGCTCTTCTGAACAGGTTTGCTTTCTGAAATTGTAGTCTGTTTGCCCACATAGATGTTATTTTTGTTTTTAAAATATGTCAGAATATTCTCCCAGCTTAATGCAGTGTATCTTGGGAATCTTGAGCATATACTTTGCACAGCGAATCACCACACCAAATCAACATTTGCTTATGTGGCATTGTTGCCATAGATCTGTATCTATCATGTATTTTCTAGTTTGCAGTGTTCAGCACATTAATGTCCAATCAAAGCTGACGTCAGCACACAGATAGTTGTGATGTATGGCATACTGACATAAACACACAAATCATGTTGCCCCATCTGGGCCTGAAAATTTAACAGAGCTCCAGATCTTCCTCCAGCCCCATACAAATCTACCTCCTGCTTCTGGCATAAACTTGGCAGCTCTGGAGGTGAGCCAGGACATGGTTAGGAGGGAAGCCAGGAATGGGGAGATTCAGGGAAAGAGTTTGCTGGCAGCTACAAGAGGTATTGTTTTAAAATACACTAAAAAATAAAAAAAACCCAGCCCAGGCCTGGAAAGTTTTCTGTCTTGCTAGATGGACTGCGTTTTTCTAAATTAGTTAGTTCAGCCAAAATGTAATTATTCTAACAACATGGTAGCAACCCTGTTGTGCAGGCTGGGCCGGGCATCCATTCTATATCTTACTTCGTGCTTATTGTTTTAGACAGACATTTCCTTTTAAGTGCAAACTTGCAATATTTGGGCTCAGCTCAAGTGTACTTTCAAAACAATGTCTCAAGAAAATCCACGTAGCAACTATACATAAGTGTTTAACCAGCTTTTGGGAAGGGTAATTATGGAAGAAGATTGCTTTGTCCTACTGATTTATTCACAGAAACTACACAGCTTTGAGTAATTATTTGTGTGTGTTTAAAAATTCTTATTTACAAATAAGGCAGTTCAAAATGTATCATTTTCTGTGTCTGAGTATAAAGCACGGTATTCTACCAACACAAATATATGTATAGCCTGTACGCTCAGACTTACATAGTGAAATTAATACTGTGTGTTTCTACTGAATTGAGTTCTTAATGTACCACAATTTTATCATTACAACTATTAATCAAATCAATCTTGGTTCATTGGGATCCTGTACCAGAAAAAAAATGCATCTTTCTAGTTCTCCTCTGATTTCCTGTCAAAATTTTTCTAACACCCAAAGATATGTCCTCCCGTTTTCATCTTATCAGTTTCTAAATAAATTAAAAACCTCACAAAATTTACATTATAGAAATACTTAAATTCTCATTCCTTGTGCTGCATTAAGCAAAGAAAAGTCAAAGAATGGAAAATTTTCTTAGAATGGCATCAACTTTTCTACATATACATAGAAACAATCTCAAATTTTAGAAGGAAAAATAAGAGACTCATGTTAAAGATCTACAGTGATACCAGCACCTGTATAAATACATTAAGCTCTTGAATTACATGGGATTTGTATATTTCCATCATATTCTGATTAACACATTAACATAATTTTAATACTGTTTTATATATTGAATTTAAAATAAAGTACTTTAAGACTATGTCTCTTTTCCAAGAGGCATTAGGCCTTTTGGTGGAGGGCTATATTTGACATCTGTATCTTTATGTGCTGGTAATCTAATCCCATCATTGATTTTATTTTAAAACATTAGTTAACACACTGAATCCTAAAAAGTGTTTCATTATCTACAAAACTACTTAGAAACAAGTGGTAGCACTAGGACAAATCCCAGTTTAAGTGGTGAGTTGCATACATTCCGTATGACAGCACAGAATTTAAAGGTGAATTCAGATACTCCCCCCAAGTCTGTAATTGCAGGCGACAATTTTTTGTCGTTACCAACAGGTGAGTCCAGTAATCCTGACACTTTATTTGGAAGAAGCTATCAATAATAAACAGCAAGCAAGCAAGTTCATGCAAAGTAATAAGAACCCAATGAACTTAAAGTAAATTTTGGTGCATAAATTTTTTAAAAAAGCACAAAAATTGGTTGTGCCTTTTTTTGTTTCTGTTACATTATCATAAAGCTGAAGTAAGCTTAGTACTATAACCTGGGCAGCCACACTGGACTATAATGAAACACTGGCTGGATATTGAATAGGTGAAACAAATCTGAGAGATTGTCACACAACGATGTGGTAATTACTTCACAAAATACAAATATTTACCACTTGTCATTACTACTTAATCTTCCAGGGATTTTAAATTGAAAAGATAAATTATTAAGAAACAAGGCTTAAATATTTATCACCACATGTTAATAATTACTGCTCAGAAAATCACAGAATTACCCATACATTTTATTTTGGTAAAGGAAGTTAGGTATTGGGCCCTTGTACCAGTTTTACAGAGAGATAGCTTGTGCACGTTTTCATTATTCACAAACCCCGAAAATAAAAGATTAATAACTGCTCTGTCAAAAAGTGTCATATCAGTAACTAACAAAGACTGTAAAGTATAAAATTCTATACTTTTTCTGACTCCAAGCTGAGGAGTGCTATTCTTAGTACTTGCACATACCAAATCTACTAACTGAACTTCAAATTTTGGCTCTAAAATAAATGTACACACAGACCACTGGAATATAAGATGAGCAACAGTACATTAACAAATTGTGGTATGTAGAAATCGGTATCAATATCACAAGAAAACAGAATACAAGTGTGATGTCTTTGCTGGAAGATAGATATCCTAGAAATATATTTCAAGGATTTTCTACAAACTACAATGCCTTCAGTGATGAGAAATCAACAATCAGGGATCAAGCATCTTCTTTAACCTTTGAAGAACCTTAGTAACTATAACAGAATTTAAGTATAAATATCTGTTCATACACCTGAAATCAGAGAAGCATTGATTTTGGTTGATTTGCTTATATGCACACAGTATTACATGAGCTAATTTCAAGCAATGAATAGTGTCTTTGAATAATTTTATACAAGTTACAGACGCAAAGGAAGGACATGTAGCGGAGACACGAGGAGGTAATTAGATGCAACGTACTTGTAAAAATGGGAAGGGAGTAACACAGCATCTGTTGGCCAATATGTTACATAATGTATTAATTCCAAATTTTGGTTGCTCTCTTAAAGTTGCTTTTAATAATGTTTGTCCTGATAGACTATATAAACTCAAGAGTCTTTCAAATGTGTAACTAGCTAGAACTAGTATTTTTGTTTCTTAAAAACTCAAAGCATTTGAGCCATGTTTTCCTCATCTCGTACCTAAACCACTGTCACTGATACAGGAACTCTGCAATGTTATAATGAAATATATCGGATGAAGGGGGATGACACAGTATGTAATTAAAAAATTCTGGATGTATTCTCAAGAAAAAGAATCAGCTAGGGAATAAAAAATAAGTATCACATGTTAAAAAAACCCCAATCTTTGGCTCTTCACTGAAGATAGGTGGCCTGGACTCATCCATTACTTGAGCTATAAAAGAATCTAATGTCAGCAAACCTTGGCACCCTGCAAAATAAAAAGTATGCCTGTTTTGCCATTGGAGGGAAGACCTAAAGGCCAACAGTGAAATGAGTGATGAATCAATATAGCTAAAACAAGCAAGTCAATAACAGTTGCTGCTGAGGCCTACAAAAACAAAAGTGAGAACAAAGACCATGTAGTTTAAATAAAACTTTCCATCTGTTGATCTCCATGTGCTTTACAAAAGACAGGCAAGTGCTGCATTTCTCATTTACAAGTCATGTAACAAGCACAAAGATGTCACACGAGTTGTCAGATACCATGAAATGCTCAACGGTGAGCTGGGAAGAGAACTGAGCCTTTCATTGAAGCCCTGTCTACACCCCTCCATTTGAGGCTTGGTTTTGGAGGCTGCATCTATGGCTTTGGGGTACCAGGCAAATATTTGGTGGTATCATGAAGATGATGTGGGAGTCAAAACCCAGGAAGCTGGGTGCTGAAAATCCCATTATTGTCTGGCTGAAAGAGATGACAGATGTACAGGGTATTAAAAGGTGACACTTTTTGAGCTGAATCCCTGTTCAGTGCTTTTGTCTTCTGACTATTTCCTTAGCATTCAGTAGCTGAAAGCAAAGGCTGCATGTGACTATGAATGGCTCAGAGGTGCATGGCTCTTGCATGAGTCCTGCTGCAGTGGGTAGATGAAATAAGCCTGATCGAGCCCTTCTCCAGTGAAGAGTGAGGAGCTGGGAAGAAATTAGTATGAGATCTGGGATGAGATGAGCCCAGCATCTCCCTGAACACTATCCAGTCCTTATTAATGAGATCGTCTCATTGTTGTAAGAGCATATGTATGGAAAACTCTGTTATTATTTGTCTTCAATTATCACACAAATTAAATGATCAGATGAAATGAACAGATTTGTTAACAAAATTGAACACATAAAATATCCAATGCTATGAGTTTGTCATAGTATAGTATAAAATACAGATGCAGAAGTAGGCTGAAAGAATGAGAGTCATATTACAAAAGAGCCATAACAAACCTACTGAAATAAATGTATCTGATACCAACTGGCTTAACTAAAATCCTATGACTTCACTGGGAATTATTCATTATAAGAGAAAGATTTAGGAGTTCCTTTTGTTGCCATTTTGCCTGAAAAAAATGCCATTGCAGTTTGCTTACCAATTCAGAAAAGCTAACTATTGCTGCAACTGCGATTCTTAAACAGTGAATCACGTTTTATTCAGGGGTGACCAAAAAGATCCTCCACCATTATTTCAATCAACAGTACACCAATACCAAAAGGAACATCTAACTGACATTGGAAATCAAGTGGCAGGATTCTGAAATATAAAATCATTAAAAAAACTAATCCCTTATTCAGTATAAAATTATAGGCTGTCATCAGGAGCAGGCTGGCAAAGCTAGGTCCAGATGGGAAACTGGCTGGGCAATAAGAAGAGGTAGGGTGGAAATGATGGGTGGGCTGGAAACGATGCGAACCTAAGGAAAGACATGACTGCTCCCTCTGCTGGCAAGGTCCTCACCTGCTTTAATTTTTAACTAATGAGTAGGCATTTCTTTAATTATTTAGGATCAAGCCAATAAATAATGCAGAATGTTCCTTCCTCAGTCTGTTGCTGTGTGTTTGCACATTTTTGAACTTATGGTGCCCTATTTCACTAGAATAATTTGCCATAGAATTAAGACTCAGATGGAGATCTAATGGTAGAATTACTGGATTTATATTCTAATTCTTCAAAAAATGAAAGGTACGATTAAGCTATTTGACCTTCAAAATATTCCCATTTACAATGTATGTGCATTTTTGTATTCAATTTGCATATTTCATATATTATGATAAACTGCTCATCGTATCGTACTATAAGAACAAGCCTTTTACGTAAGATACCATGAAATGAAACATTCTGCAACACAAACATACTCAATTACACGTCATACCAAAAAAGTGTCATTCCTCTATGAGTAAAACTCATGATCAGAGACTTCAGCGATATATTAAAACTTAATTAAAAGATGAAGATAAGTAATTCATTACTTGATTTGTGATATAAATTAATAGCTGTAGTAAGAACATTTAGAAAAAATCTGTTCTAGGATTTTGGCCTACAACCAGAAGCTCCCAGAACAGGAGGGATCAGCTTTTTTTGCCCACTGTTCTCATCTGAATCCTGGCTGAAAAGCTACTCCAGCTCCCAGCTTTCCAGAAGGCTCCATCCCAGGAATCCTCGCCTGCCATTTGGTTTGCTGATTTTAATCTCACAGGACTTTCTTACAGTGGCTCCACTATGCTGAACTGGCACTTGCTCCTAGAAGTGAGTTATTATTAAACTTGTAGGTCAATTGTGGCACTAACAACTCTTTGGAAGCTTTCAGCCACGGTGTACAATTTGCTGGTCTAATTAAATATTAATTCTAAGTGTTACATTCTGTGGCTAAGAGCTTTTATTTTCCATCATCAGTCTGGAAGAGAAAGGGGTTACAAGGCTAATTTAATCTTTTTTTTTTTTTTGCTAGCATTAAAGCTTAACTACACAGGCACAAAAACATCATTAAAGATGCAGTATTCCTTTTTATTATGATTATATTGTAATTAATAGAGCAGGTCTAAACAAAAAGATGTAAAATTAGATTTGGAAATTTCAGGGTTTTTAAACAACACCAGAAGTTCAAGTAAAAATGTTTCTAAGCAAACACTGCACAGAAATTCAATATTTAGTTATTTGAAAATCATTTAAGATGGGAAATACAGATGTAATAATTGAAATATAAAATGGTTTTACACAAAATTATGTTCTTTGTTTGAAATACAACAAAAAACAGATAAACCCCATATTTAAAGCTAGATTCACACGGTATTTTTTTCAAGAACTTGTACTTCTACTTATGTTGAAAAAACAGTATTACTTCAGAAAAACAATACTGCCTTCCATTTTCTAACAGAATTGCTTGCTAAAAGCAGATAGCTACTGTGTTCTGCATTATTTAAAGTCGCTCTTCTAATCTTTACTTATCAGTGTCCAAATGGGCTCAATACATGAGCCTCTTCCCTTCTGCTTCCATAACAGTTGTGTCCATGTCTGGACACTGGGCATTATATTAACTACTTAGTCCAGTAGCCAAAAGATTCCATATGCTTGAACAGATGACTATCTCCATACTGTGATGGGATATTTAACTGTTTAGGTCTAATATTGCAGTTGAAAGATTTAGTTCCAAATCTTACCTAATTTTTTTAAGTTTTCATAGCCATATTTTCAGATTATATACAAAAAAAGTAAAATAAATTGCAGCATTGCATATACTTGTTAACTTTTAAAGTTTAACAAAATAATTATTTTGGAAGAGTGATTTTTTTTTTTTTTTAATTGAAAGAAAGTGTATTGATGAGATGGTGATAAGGATGTGTATATAGTGTCCTTCTGAAAAGTAGAGTTTATTAAAAGGAGAAGGTTGGTTTAGGCAGGCAATGCTAACGTGTGACCATTTATAATATAGCTATGTCAGTTAAAAGACAATTAACATGCGGGTACAAAAACACGCTTCAGATGTATGTTGTATTTGTTTTTGGAATGGGCAGTTGTTACCAAATCAGAAGTGGTAGAGCTAGAATATAGCCTGTTGGCAACCATAAACTTATTTTAGGAAACAACAAAATATTTCTATTTCTTCTGTAACTTGATTAGCAAATACTCTCAATAATAATAGAAACTGAGCACAAAATTACTTACTGTCTCAAAATTTAAATTTTGAATTATACACTGCTCTGAGCTTCCTACTCAATCACAATTTTCAAGATGCTTTCATGAATGTCTTGCATATCCAAAGCAGAATATTAATATCTGAAAACTATGTGGACACCTGTTATAAACTCATGACTCTCAGGATTTCTTTGTACGCTTGTTAAGCTGTATTTCTCACACACAACAAAAAGCAATATGCAACATTAGAAAAGTTAAAAAACCCCCCAATATGTATAAGGATCATTTCATCTTCATAGTTTCTATGTAGCAGAAAAATGTGAAAGCTGGCTTAACTACGATACAGAAATGACATGACACTTGATCTCAATACAAATTCGTGCGCAGCAGCTACCTCATCAAGCACATTTGAAGGTTATTCAGCATTTTACACTTGTGAACTCTCAGAAGTTGGAGTTTTAAGGCAGGCAATCACTCTTAGCTCCTGTCATAGGAATAAAGATTTCAAACTGTGAGAAATTCACAAGCTATAGGAGTTCACATCTTATAATCCTATATTAGCAATGGGCTCTAAGGCACTCTATTGCCTGACTTCAAGTTTAGCTGCTAAATTACTCAGTGTGAACACAAAAGGCTACGAATGTGAAAAGGTTTGCTTCTGCATTTTTCTACACTGAAACATACAGTAACTTACGCACTTCAGTGAATTCAAAGCATCAAAACATTAATATTGTAGGAAATTAATTTTTTAACATACTGGATGAAATAATGAAAATACCTTGCTAAACAGAACTTCAGACTCTGAGGACAGGGTCTCTAACAAGACTTATTCATACTGACTTTTCATTAGTCAATTAATTTCCCTTGGTACGTGCTGACTAATACGGTTGTTAGTCCTTACCAGTAACACAGCTTCAGGTTCAAAATAAAGGAAGGCTTTAATAAAAGTGTTACGCTTCTCCCAAGGAAGATAATAATCTACCAAAAAAATTTTTACCTCACTGACATAAAATTGAGAAGAACAGGAACAGAATCATGGAAATTATTTAGTAATTTGTGGGAAAGATGTTTCTGGATTTATCAATGATTTCTAGAAATTAAACAAAAATAAGAAAAGACGATAAAAATATTTAAAATTCTAATTTAGGGCTCTTGCAAGTATAAAACAGTGATATTGAAGCCCTTTAAGTCACACTCAGTAGGACAAAATTATTATTTTTTTAAATTAGGCAGTAAAACACACAGATTACCGACATACAGAAAAAGAGTCCTTCCTTGTTTTTATAACATTCCTTAAAAGCTGGAAAGTGTAACAACAAATGAAATCCCTCTTCAACCTGCCCTCCTTGATCAACGCCAGATTTTAAAAATGGCAGTAATTTTCCCTTTTCAAATGCACCATCTGATTTCATCGGCACAATGCATTTTAAAGAAGCAGTAGAAAGACTTGAAAAATAACCTTCCATCAACTATTTCAATCATACTCATAAGTATCTCAATATTTATTACCTGACAGACAGTGTAAGATAAGAGTATGTTCAATCAGTAGAAAATATCAATCAGGTAAAACTTGTCACACATCATCTGAATAAAATTCATAATTGGATAAGTTTTTAGTGTCATTTTCTTGAAATCCTCTTCCAGAATAATGTATTCCTATTTTTGTGGTTGAGAAAAGAGAATTTTCTTTTTCCTTCATGCACTGTTTGCATTAGGAGTTTCATCAATAGAACACAAAGAATCTGTGTTTTTAGTGAACTACAATATCTTTAAATCTTTCTGAAAAACATAACCAGATTTTTTGGCAAGTCTGTGTCTTTTACCAAAATACAGCCTTGCAGAAGACTGTGAAGACATTCAGTGTCCCATCAGGCTGGGCAACAGAGCATCATCTTTGGATAAATGCAATTCAAAGTTATTAAATCCAAGACAATGAAAAGGTGGAATAATGAAAGAGCCACACTGGTGGATGGGTACCACAGAGGGAAAAGCATCAAGAACAAAATCACTGTTTAATGTTCAGTCGTCATCAAAGAGACAAATCAGACATTAGAACATAGGAAAAGCGAACAAACAGTAATAGCGTTATTGTATTTTGCTACTGTAACAAAGTAAAATATGATTTAAAGAAAAGTGTTTAACAACAGATCAATGAGGCAGCATGAGAAAAAGTACAAAGCAATTGGAGTACTGAAAAGATAAAATAGTGAGCCTCGTCTTACGGTCTCATCAGCCAAGAAAGCTATGGCTTATGAAAAGTAAATGCAAAATTAAACTTTCTGAAAAAGAAAGAAACCAGGTAGATTTAATAAGTGGAATTCACTGTCACAGTACAACATGCAAAGTGTTTGGCAAAATATGTAAAAGAAACCAATCTCAAGGTATATGTGTAAATATATGCGTTATTCATACACTACATACTGAAAATATAACTAGTCTGGGTTGGAAACACATTGTCCCTGTTGAAAGTCAGTACTAGCAGTTGTGAGTTTGGTTTCTTCCTCACTGGAATAACTAGTACTGGGGGCTGATGTGAGACGAGACATGGTATGAGTCATTACTAAAAATGTCTTTTTTCAAGACAAAGCAGGTGATAATTAAACTATTTTTCTGTATATGTTACACAGACAAAGCCTTGATTAAAATGTGATTTTGAACTTTTATTTACCTTCATGGAAATTATTCATGTGAAGAATTTACTTGTAGACCCCCCAATTAATACAGTTGGGAGGCAAAAGGTAACACAGAAAATACAGAAACAGTAGTTCAGGAAAGAAATATAGAATTCACTATATTTTCAGGAAAAATAGTGTGGATTTTCTATGCCTTCAGTGTACTGACTTTCAGATTCAACAGAGATAGCATATGCTAGAACTTACTCTGATCAAATTAAATACAGACACAGAAATGGCCTTGGAAAAAAAAAACCAACCCTCTCTTATTCTCTCAAAAAGAAAAGATATTTTCTTTACTTTTTTCATCCTGCAAGAAACCTCAGCAACAGAATGGTGAGGAGCTGGGTTGTGAGAATGTGAGCAGCTGCTGTTATTATAACTAAAGGTCTGTCTACGGCTTGAGCCTGAGAGACCACATGTTCGGCTGTCCTCTCATCTTGCCATCCTCACCAATTAACTATTAACATGGAGGGCTGTACACATGCTCTCAGGGGCTCTTTAACAGGCTTCTTGGAGAGTGGAACAACTACACAGCAGGGCTCTGGGAACTGAGTAATGTGGGGTATAAGGAACCCTCAGCCGCCTTGCTCCTCCTAATGACAGTTTTCTCCATAGTTTAGTGCTTAAAGAAGGATACATGAAATTTAACAATTTAAAAAAAAAATTAATGCTCTCATTTATTTAAGACTGCTAAGCAAAGATATTGGAAATAATTTTTTCCTTTTTAAATTCAGAATATTCTAGCATTTACCTTAAACCAATTCTGTTAATATTAAAAAATCAGATATCTAAAAAATGACACATAATTTCAGTCCTAACTCCATGGGAACTGAGTTATATCGAATTTATAAACACAAAACCAAAATCATCTTCCCAGGTAAACTTGCATAAAACAAAACACTATGTCCTCCAGTTTGTTTCTTAGAGATGCTTCTCTAAAATATGATCAGACCTTTTATTGACACAATATATGAAAAAGAGTATAATGAAACCAATTGTATGTCCCAATTACAGACAGTAATTCCAATGTGTAAAAGAAAGGATGCTACTTTTACATCCACAAATTCTATTCATTGCATTAAATTTTACTGTCAATCTTTTTGAAGGCAAACTGCCACCTCATATTTAATAGATAATAAGGAGACGGAGGTTTACACTGCAAGAGGAACACTCATACACTTCTGATCACAAAGGTAAAACTAGAAAACCAAGTTTCTTTATTTTCAAAGCAGTAAGTGCATCAGGTATCTAGATAAATAACATTTGCAGGTATTCAAACACCTTTAGAAAATGCAACACATAAGTGAGAATCAGGTACTCACCTAAAATAGGATTTAATCTAATGATAAACTCACCTACTATGAAAACATTTTGCATAATATGAGGTGTTATCCAGTACTTTTTCACTATAATAAAATCAAATTAATATCTAAAATTATAGGTTCTCTGTTAATTACGAATAATAATTTTGCTTTCGTAAGTTACATTACCACTTGCAGAAAAAAAGACTATCTACATTTTTCCCTTTGCTAAAAAAGTTCATTTCCAGGAGATACATTTATATCTCCATACATTCTCAGGAAAGGTGCTGTTTGCAGCTTCTGATTTTGCAGCTGGGAAAATTACTCTGATACCATAACTGTTTTCTCCTGGTCTCAGTACAAGGGGATATTAGAATTAAAGGGATATTAGAATTAAAGAGTAAACCTGTATATTTCAATTCCTGGCTTTAAAATCAAGATCACACATTTTATCATAATCAGCATCCCAGATGAAGAGAGTGGACTAAAATGTCTTGTATTGAAACTCTGAACAGTGTTCTGAAGGCACTGGAAAAGTGCATAGGGATGTTGTAAAAATAAAATTGAAAAAAGAGGTTGCTAGCAGGATTTTCATTGCTGTCAGTTTCTGAGATTTTGATTGTTTTTCAAAAAAGACTGAGACTCACATAAGGCACAACTGTATCTAAGATGGTTTTATGCTTAGGTCTTTGTAGATTTTGCAGCATGACTGTCCCATGGAAGTATAGAAACACTACAGTGAAGCTAAGTTTCAACTTTGCCCTTTGAACAAAAAGAGTTTTCAAAACGTCCATTGCATTTATTTTCTTACCATGAACTTTAAAATTTTTGCTAACTGATGTGTCAGTTATGAAATACAGCAATGACAGCTTTCCTACCTGGATAAGGTGAGCAGGCACTGTGATGATGCAGGCTGACAAAGATTTTCTGAGGAGGCCACGGAGAACATATAGAAATTTTGAAAGGCTATGAATATCTTCAGGAGTATCACTGCTACAAATGTCATCACCCCACAACATGGAACCCAGACTCTGAATTCCTATTCGCAAAATATTCTTCGTTTTTTTCTATTAAAAAAAAAAAAGCCACTTGTTATTTTTTAAACATTAAGACTAAAATGTCGTGCAATGTGCTTAAAAAATACAACATATAGAATTCATATCCATAATAATTACATAGTTCACAAAATCATAGCTTAATCTCAGATGATCTTGTAAAAATTACAAATGGAATGGCATTTTTTTCACTGAGTGGATATCATGCTATGTCAGATAAGCAAGTACAAGTGTAAGAGACCATGAAAATACCCAAAACTACTCATCTGCAGTTTTTAACCAGCTAAATGTAGGTATATTCTGACACAATATATAATAATGCTATGATTTTTTGTGTCTTTTCTCCATCACTGCTGTAAAAACATGAAAAACTATCTTTTCCCCCAGCGCTAAATGGGTCTGCTGGAAGGGCCTGAGAGTAATCAAACACAACTCTTCCCTCTATTTTCATCTTTCCCCTGTTACTTTCACAACTTGACCGTTGTTTGCTTCAGTTGCACTTTTTCTGATACTTCTAAATGAAGAAGGCTGGTGGCCTACCTCACCAGCGCAGGGCCCTTTCACTATTTTAGAAGTCTCTGTATCATCTACATTCCTGTCAGCTTCTCCCAACTAATGAAGGAAGATTTACCCACAGCTATGGAGAAATGGAGACATCAGCAGACTGTCTCTTAAGGACCGCACCTCTCTGAAAGTCCTTGACATGAGTGTTTCTGGATCTGCTTTAGTTAGCTACTGCGTACCAGAATCTACGCTGTTTAGACGTGCACAGTCCTAAAGAGGCTCCTGTGTTGCCTACCTAAGGACCGCTGGCAGAGGAGCATCCAGCAGAGGCAGTGGCTAAAATAAAGCCCCTTTTCTGAAGGAGCAGATTACGAAGCCAGAGTTGTAACTTGTTTATGTAAAGTAAAATGTCACCTCTCGTGATGACAAATCCCAATTCTGCTTATTTGATGTGACCTTTCCTGGTGATTTTGAGAAGGGTTTTAGTTATTTTTGCTATCATCAGCTGAGCGAGAGACAATAAGCACCGTTGTTGAAAGACTTCCTGTACAAAGTGATCCAATACACATTTCTAGAGTTCAGGGTTCATACATAAAGGCCAGCTTTAAAATTTTTTCAAAATATATATACAACATCCTAGTTTAGATAAATAAAAGCTTCCAGGTACTTTTCATTACAGCAAAGTGCTTTGATAAACTGTACATATTCACTTCCACCAGCTGGAATGAACAGTAACTATCAAGCCCAGAACATTGCACAGCTGCTCTGGAAATCCAGAGGAAAGATTTTGACAACACAAGAGGCTACTCTTATAAAGACTTCCTTCTCCATATTGGGAAGACAGAGCCCGAGTTGTGAAACACAGTTAGCACCACATGGCTCTGCCTTTATCCAAGTCTCATGGCTTCCACAGCGAGCAGATCTGCCAACTCGCTTACAGCCTTTGTGAAAGGGATACGTGTTCCCACTCTGGCGGGACGCTGTCTTGGGCTTTGCAGACTTCCAGGTTTTACAACTTTTTACATGCCCACATGAAGATCAGGATAATAATGGCATGACACAATCTGCATGATGTTTGTTAGGATGTTCAGAGTTTTAAAAAGAATGGGAAAAACAGAAGCTAGCCTAATATTTTTCAGTGAATTCTGATCAGAGCAGATTCACGCAGTTCTTGATGTCTGTTTAAGCAATAGTACTAAAATATTTTATCCGGATATAATGGATACTTACCACTGCTCTGGTATTTCAAAATTTCAGAGCAAACATACATAAAAGGTACAGAAACTTCTAAAATGAGAAGAATATTTTTTTCTTACGAAAAACATCCATAAGAACAATGTACAAACAGAGACTGTATCAGAATATCAGTTCTCTTCTGGGATAAGGGATGACAGATGCTAGTTTCACAAGAATTGTAAAAGATAAAGCTATTCCAACACCAGATAATATCACATATTTATTTTGGTCAGTAACCAAATTTCTACCAGTATAATTCTGTGAAATAGCTTATTCTATACCTGAAACAGAAGAAAAGCGTAAGTCTAATATTCTATAACAACACGCCTGCATTACAGAGTAGGATAATGGTTTTTTTAGATATACCACTAGATCTTTCATACTCTCATTAGTTTGGAAGTGTGGATTTTAATTTTTTTTTTTTACCTTTTCCATGTAATTTTTGTAATAATGCAAGAATTCCAATTACAGAGAATTAGAAAACCCAACTCCAAGCAAACAAAAAACCAATCCCCAACTTCATTACACTGAAAGTCACCCAGATTGAGCTCTGAAGTATACAAAAGAAATGTTGAGGAAATACAGTTGCCTATGAGAATTTGGTTGTCAAGCATGAGAAATCCAAGATATTCTGAATCAAACAAGTGCTATTCTGTATGGCCTAAACCCACACTCAGTTTACAAAGGGTTCATACGTAACGATCAGTCAGGTTAAACTTCCCCTTTAAATGCAGGTCCAACAAGAAACACATTTCTAGATCTCAACAGTCTAGAGATTTTGGAAGGACTATACTTCACAGTACAAAAAATGAAGCATTCATGGCATCAGCTTCTGTCATTCACAGACAGTGATTAATGGATCTACTTAAAGTCACCAAGTAAAGTCTTGAAAGTTCAGTACCTCCCTGATACATTATGGCCCTCACAGTTTTCTCCAAACTCCATGAAAGCCACTGCCAGCAAGACCCATCCAAAGGGGAGAGAATTATTTGGGGGGGGAGGGAAGAGTATACGTGAACAAACTTCTCAGAAGCTTCTATTATTATTATATACAGGAAAAGACAAAGTTCCAGAAGAATACAGGTTGGTCCTTACCCTACAATCTTCATATCTGGCTACCTGAAAAGTACTGAAGGCTCAGTAAACAGAAGGCGATATGTAGAAGGGGAGTAGCAGAGGGTGAATTTCTCACAGATTTGGAAGGTAAGAAGATCCAAGGCATGTTCTACATAACTATATTCCACTCTGGACATATTTTAAAGATGTGTGTATTACATACCGCTTCTAAACGTACACAATTTGAGTGTACAAAGAACGACGATTCATGGGGAAAAGAGGAATTTTAAAAGGAAGTAATGGAAACTGCTCCAGGAAATCATACACATTATCACCCTTGAAACAGAAACAACTATTCAAGTGCTAGTGGCTTTCTAGATGGATAAACCGGATGGAAGAAGGACTCTTTTTTTAAGTTTTAAAGCTTCACCTCAGAAACATAAATATGTCATTTAGCAAACATACTTTTAAAATCATCTGAGTTAAGAGTTCTGGTTTTGCTATATTGACACTATGAACAGCAAGTACAGAGAGCACTTGATGTTTAATTTTTCCCTGCTTGCAAGCAAAAAACCCCAAAACATTGGCTCTGACCAACCTTCATTTCTTTTATATGTAAAAAATAATTCAGGAATATATGAAGAAAAATAAGAAACACCAGCCTAATGCCTTCAGCAGGAGTTTGTTTGCTAGCTGAAGGTTGGCAGGCTGTTTGTTCTGCTCAGCGCTGCTCTTTGCAGCCAGCAAGCTCTCAGGCTTCCACAGGACCTGTCACCGTGCGGGAGGAGCATCTCTGCGCACGGTGAGTACGGTGGGATGACATGCCCGTTGCCATGGCTACCACTGCGAGTGGGGAGAGGTGCCTGTCAGGGACCAATTTACTTCTCCAGACTGGCACTGCCACCAAAGGGAAGGCAAGCTCTCCCATAAATCTCACCAGAGACTAAACACTGAGCACAAATAACCTAAATGTACACACAAGTGTTCTTTGCAGGTAATGTTTCTAAAAAATACTCTTAGACATAAAAGCATCCATTCCAACCCAATCTTCCCTGCAAAAATGATTTTTAAGATATTCAACTTGTAATAGTACAAAGTCTTGTATTATATTCTTTGAGGCTCTCCAGCATCTATACTAATTAACTTCTACTGTAGTAACATTTCTATTTTAAAACAATAATTACCTATCAATTAAGCATCTATACAAAATTTATTATTCTATTTCCATCAACTCCAAAGCACTCACATATTACTAAGTATGACAAAGAATAACAGATAGGTCACTGCTCAAATTAGAAAAGGGCTTTCAGCCTACGTTGTTACACTGAAAATGTTTTTGATTACCCACGGTACTTATAAAGAACACAGAGACCTTCAGATAGCTGGGTAAGCTGTTTTGATTTGTAAGTTGAATGATGCTCGCCACATAAACATGGGCACCATTTAATTAATTAAAAAATTAACTCCACTCCAGTTAAAACAACATTGAAAAAATCGAAAAGTTTTAAGACCAAATGTTCAGTCTCAAGAGTCTTGAACACATTGCTAAAGCAATAGTTTGAAAAAAAAAAATACTGTAGGGGAAAATGTCTTTTGCTTAAGTACGCTATATTTGGCAATCAATTTATTAGCTAATTGCACAGAATATGCATTTTACTAATGTTGGCTTACAGTTCTTTCCTGCACGATCTGCATATCTGTAACAGGTAAAAACTCCAAATGCACATTAAAATATGAACCACACTCTCTATTTACTTTGCTTGTTTACTTTAGCAATGCTTAGAAACAGCTTGTTCCTCGTTACTTTGTTCAAGACCTTCTAGTGCCACCCTTAAATTCAGAGAACAACAGTAGTTACAGGATTATAGAAGAGTATGGGGGTCTTCAGTACCTGGGGATCAGAGCCATCAAATCCTCCCTGGTAAATGATCCTCTGAATGGACTGAAGCAGCCTTGCATAAGCACTGTTCATATTACTGTGGGTAAAAAGAAATAGTTTAGTAACACATTTTAATATTCTCCCGTGTGTCTCTAATAACAGCTGTATTAAAGGTAAATATGAGCAGATGTGGCTTTCAGTTTGAAAGTGTCATACAGAAAAAAGTGTCATAGAAGAAAAATCCCAAAACTCTTTGACTAAAGTTGACATTGTAAGCAGTTGTGATTGCTTCATGTTAACCAGTTCAGTGCTCAGACATTTAGTGAAAGCTAAAATCTCTAGGGATTAAGATAACTTAATTATGTCAGGCTCACTTACATCTAGAAGATTAATGATTTAATGTATCAACTTAAAGTTGAGACCATTACAGCAAGTACTAATCTTTACAACCTAGAAAGATCTACCCAGTTGTTATTCCAAGTATATAATCGATGCTCTGATGAACAGACTTGACTTTGTATTGCTGAAAATTTTCATACATAGAACCACAGAATCGTTTGGGTTGGAAAAGACCTTTAAGATCAAGTCCAACCGTTACTCCTGCACTGCTAGGTCACCACTAATCCATGTCCCTCAGCACCACATACAACTGCTACAACAATCACAACAACAAAAAAAAACAACAAAAAAGAGAGATTTTCACAATTAAAAAGTTCATGCCGTTAACTGGTTTTATTTTCTTTAGTATTTTTTCCTGATACTGCACCAGAGTGTAAGATACATTTTGCTGCAGTGGGGTTCTGTTCTGTAACCATACGCTACAAGTGTTATTACTGCTTTATTTGCATGCCAGCAGAATTGTAAGGTAGGATTTATGGATTATTTAGAAACATAACATCAAATTAAAAAAGAAAGAAGCAAACTGGTGGCTAAAAATGGATTTAGGCATATTTAAAACCAAATGAAAGTTCAGCAAATTGTCTCGTCAAAGGCTGAGAAGTTTCTGCATGTCCAATGCGCTTCTTCAGATATCCATCCCAGCCACGCTCTTGAGTCCACAAGCTAACACATACAAAGGACAGAAAGTTCTAATCTTCACCTTAAAAAGGCAAGCCAGTTCCCTTTTATGTTTTCTTACACCCCATAGAGCATACTGGTTTGTGTGTCTGGACTTGATGTCCTTACTGCAAGCTCAGAGTTTAAGCTCTTTTACCTTTTCCAGCTTTGGCATTTCCTTCTAGTCTTACTAATGACCATCATGGGTTGTGGATTCAAACCTTCTTGTCCACTTCTTGGGAAATATGACAAGTTATTTTTAAAATTTTGCCTCTAAAAATACTCTTACTTGCTCCAATCATTTTATATGTCTGATCTGATAATAATGGAGGGTGGAAGGGGCGTTGAAAGATCGCCTGCTCCAAACATTAATGAAACTACTCCTGTTACTTTAGTAAGAGCCACAAATGTTATCCAAATGTATTCTACTAATGAATACCTGAATAAACCCAAATAAACTTGCTTTCTTACTTTTCTGGGAAGTACTTAAGTTGCAAACATCTGTCTTTTATACCATTGCTTTAGCTCAGAATTCTACATTCTTGTCAAGAAAACCGTATCAATTCAAACCCACCCCCCATGATATATTTAAGTTATAAACATCTACAATCAGAAAAGTCATATAGTCGTAATAATTTCAAGTAGCAATGTTTCAAGAAAACATTAAGGGATGACCCTTCTCAGACACAAATAGAAGGGACAGTTTTCAAATTTGTTTTCAGATTTGGTACCCTAGAAGGCAACTGGTTAAACCGATACACCTTAATAATTTAATAATCTCTATGAAATTCACAGCTGAAAATAACTGGCAATACATAATCTCAATCCGACATTTAACATGTAAAGTCTGCCTTGCTATACAAAAAAAGAACACCTCAAACAGAAGGAAAAGAGCACAGGTTCAATTTGGAAGTCAATTACTCTCCTAGTGTTTAGTTGCAAAAGGAATGGCTGTTACACCTATGCTTTGGCAAGTGTCAGTTTATGGGGTAGGTCGGGGGGAAGCGGGCTACAACCTCCACGCCAGCCAAAATGTCTTCTCTCTCCATGTCTTCACATTACTGCAGCACACACACAATCCGTGTTGCTTACACAGTGCTAGCATTTCTTCCTAGTTTTGCCAGAGCTGGAGAATCTGCAGCAGGTCACAATAACCAGAAGCATCTGTATATCCTTTTGGATATTCTTCTATCCTTTTGCAAAAGGTAGAAGCTGCTGCTCATCAACATTAGGAAGGAGTTTGCAACTATCTTGTAGCCACAGACAGGAACACAATGTGTATAACACAAAAAGGTGACTGTGGTCTTTGCCACCACAAACTACCATTTTCAAATTTGTGCATCTGTGACTTATTTTGCTGCAGAGTATTACCCTGCTACCTACAGGGATGCCAGAGAATATACCGCAATCACAGAATATGCCTTTAAAAGTTACTGGACAAAAGCATAAAGTACCTAAAGCGTTAGCAGAGTTGAAGGGTTGCAAAATTAAAACACACAAATAAAAAAGGTCTTCAATTAATCCAACAAACAGATTTGCAGCAAAGAAAGAAATAAAGAAAATAAGGTAATGCATCTAGATTTTTTTTAAAAGTAGGTGCTCTTCTACTTCTTGCTAAAATATTAATGGTTTACTTGCATTTGAGCCATGCTATGTAAATAAGGATATGAAAAACACTGTGGAAACACTGTTTATAGAAACAAGTTGCATTACCCTTCTGGCAATATTTGTCATAATATTTAAGGAAGGAAATAAGATATTTTCTAATTTCTAGTCTTTTTTTTTTTGCTTTGTTACTAAACACCATTTAATTCTAATAATGAGTTTAAACAATTCCTTCTTGACTCTTTTTTTGGTTAGCAATTTAGTAATGGATAAAGCAGGAGCTGGCAAGAAGGTATCCCAGTTACAACAGAGCCTCTGACTTCTCTGTTGATAGTTTCTAAGCAGTTAACAAAGGTTAGGTTATCAGGGGTATGACAAATAGCCTTATTATGTATAAAGAGACCCCATTAGGCAAGACAGTTAAATCTGTTTTATCTAAATTTATCAGCAAATCTAGACTCTAGATAAATTTATTCTTTTTCAAAAGCACATACATTCTTAAGGTAAAATAACTGTTATTGAAAAACTGTAGGTTAATTATTTTATCAAACTTTCTCTTTTAGTAATTGCAAGCAAATGACGAGGCTAGAAGTAGAGGGGTAGAAGGTAAACCTGCGATGCAGTTATCACAGAGGATATTTCTGCCTTCCTGTTAAGTACCAGCTTTAGCAATGCAACGAGAAGGACACCAGAATATCCTAGCAACAACAACCGGAAAACAGTTGCTGTCAGCTGCACAAGCCCGTTAACCCGGCCCTAGCATTAGGGCCAGGACACAACAGCCCTTCCCTAACATAAAAAATAATGAGATAAGACAGAGAAGGTTTATGCCTTCTTTTGGCACGAAACACCCAGTCCCATTTACTACTTCCTTTAGGAGAACAGACTTCCCAGTCTGTTTTCAATTAATGTTTATCATGGGGCAATGAACTTCTACCTATCTAGAGGGATTATCCAAAAGGGGACTTTGTACTCTAATTTAGCCATCAGGTACCAGAACTACAGAAAGGAGTCCATCTCCTTCCATCAAAAAGCAGACACACACACATGCGTGCACAAACACTGGGAAGACAAGAAAAGTTGATCCAAACTTTAAGGTAAACAAATTACGTACGTAACCTCCGAACAAAGTAAAAGGCCAGTCAGTAACTTAGTTCTGTCTAAGCCAAAGTATCTCCTTTCTTTGCAAGTCCACAAGGACGGCAAGTGCTTGTGTGTATAGGAAGAAAGGGACACATGTAGAGACATACGTGATTTCTGAGAAAGGACCAAGAGTTTCAGGCCCAAATAAAGCCCCTACATCTCAGATCCTGCAAGGGAAGCACTGTAATTATCTTGCAATAGACATTAGCTACAATTTCAGAGACAGTTCACTCACTGAAGAACAGTTTAAATAAAATTGGTTTCTTAATGTGACGCTAAAGAATTAGAAGCACCAAGATTATTTGGTCCTGTTTAAAAATACATGTTCTTATGCCACAAAACATTATGACAAAGGACCTTGCTTATTAAAAGATGCAGCACTGTTTTTCCAAGGAGTGTAAAATACATGTTCTCTATACTTACTGTATCTATCAGGCAAGTGTAAACAGTACAGGAAAATGTGGTATATTACTTTTCTTGTGTATTTTCTGGTTTAACTGCACAAGTTGGTGAAAGGAGAGCAAAGGATGGCTCTTCCTGTTCCCCACACCCTCTCAAACAAGAGAAGGGTGAGGGAAGAGGACTGTTCCAGATTTCAAGGAGAAAAAGTGAAACCTACTGCCTCCACTGAAAAAGAAAGGGTAAAGTAAAGCTGGTCAATGAAGCGAATCCTAGGTGCATCTAACAAGTTACAGGTCAAGTACATTCTCTGAGGAACACTAATTACATGTAAAAGTAGCAGGTCTCTATGAGGAAAACAGGAAAAAAAAAATCCCAAAAGGACAAAACTTAGGGAGTGCCGCGCTCACATCAGTACATACGAAAATCCAATCAAAAAAGTGCAATTGAAAAATATACTGAGCTTCTAAAAGCTTTCTTTACAATTACCAGCTTGTCATGGTAACATGTAGCTCACGCTATTCAATGTGGAATTCTGTGTAGAATTCAGCAGTCAATGTAGAATGCGTATGTTGAGTTAGGCACACTTGCCACAATGACTTACGTAATTAAAGGTGCCCCTTCAATGGCTGTAGTTACAGGATAATAACAATTTATTTCAGCCTGAACTTGAATAATCATGCTGTGCTTTTCTACATTACAAATATTTAGAATTAGTTGTGCTAGCTAAAATAATGTGGAAACATTCTGAGAAGAGAGAAAAGTTTTTCTTTTTTATTTTTTCTTCGCTACCATCCATCAAGAAGAATACCATTTGCTTACGGAAAAATTATATACTAGGCAAAACTATCAGTTTCCACTTCCTCCTCAACCTCTGTACTAGTGACAAAAGCAAAACATTCTTAGATTAAAAAAAACACAACAAAACCAGCACTGATTTTGTTCTACACTCCTACAAGATATAAGAGAAAATTTCATTCAGAAATGTCTTTACTGATCTTGCAAAGTATACCCTTTAGAAAGTCATTAAATCTTTCAGAAACATTCCAGAATACACAGCCTATTAAGGAAATAATTTCAGTAATGAAGTACCTCATCTTAAAAATGCCTCCTTAATTTTTGAAGCATTTGTCAGCTTTTAGTGTTAACACATTTTCTGCCAACCTTCTTTTGATAAATTAAATTGAAAAACCTAATTTGTAGAGATTTTCTGAATTTCAAGTAATTTTTGTAACTTTTTTCTTACCTTCTTCCAGACTATCAGTACTTTTTGGGATGTACTGTTGGCCTAATATATTATAGAGATTTTGCAGTGCTATATAGGCAATTAGCATTATGCAATCAGATGGTTTTTTGGCTATGCATCTAAACCATAGTCTGAGAACCTTATGTTTAAGAAATTATATCCTCTAAGTGGTGACATGCTAACTAGCCATGTCCACGCTCCTACTTCACTGTAACAGAGTAAAAGAGTTAGCTCAAGCTCTCACTGGGACCTTTAGGCAACAGAGATGAGGTCTAATACAAATTGTTGACTTCTCTTGGAAGGGATCACTGTGACTATCATATTACTTTCTTTCAAATCATTTTCCAGTATATCAAGAGAACAGAAGTTTTTACTGTTCTATGATATATTGAAGTTAGCTTGAGATGTGAGAAGCACTGCATTGATTTTCCACACTGTAGTGCCAACAACTTTATATCCTTTTCCTCCTCCTTTTATAAACTTCCTTTAGTGAATCAGCCTGACTGGATTGTGAGCTTGCTTTCCTTCCTTGAGGAAGGAATGCTTCCTTCAGATTTTCATCACAGTATTTGTAAAAAATATAGTACAATCCTGTGGGGTTTCTTTAAAAGCATAAACGTTTTGCAAGCAGTGAAATAATTGGTAACATTCATTCCTAGTATTGGATTTAATACACTGTGACTAATGCGTATTAAAGAATCACAGAAGATAGGGATGAAAAGGACCTCAAGAGGTCAGGTAGTCTATCTTCTTGCCCCAAGGCAAGATGAACTACATCTAAACCATCTCTGACAGATATTTACCTAACTTGTCCTAGGAAATTTTCAATGATGGAGATTCTACAGTACCCCCAACCTGTGTCTGCAAGGCAACTTCTTCTTGTGCTAATCATTAGAAAAATATCTCCTTATTCCAGCCTGTATTCCTACCGCTACAGTTTACTGTAGCCCATTCTGCTTGCCCTGCCTTCAGCAGACAACAGTTACTACTCTCTCTACGTCAGTTTATAATGTGCTTTGAGACTCTGCTTAGATTTGTCTAAGAACTCCCATTCTTCCATCACGAGCCATACATCCCAGTTCTAAATATATACTCATCTTCGCAACCTTCTCTAACTGGTCCACAGTATTCTTGAAGGACGCTATCTAGAACTGGACAGCCTTGTTACAGCTGAGCAGAACAGAAGAATTTTGCACGTATTCCACACTAAATCCCAGTTTATCACCTCCATGCTTTTTAAATCACACTTTTCAGTAGCGTTTATCACACAACACTGCTAATATGTTTTACGTTCAAGATACTTAATAACCCCAGCTCTTCTTCTGGAGGCCTGGTACACTATTGCCTTCCAAAACACATCTTTCTTTGATCATGGTCTCACTTCATCCCTATGTATTCTAACAATCTGTCAAGCAAATTAACTAAATCTAATCTTTCCATTAGATGAAAACTAAAAATAAGAATAGAATTCTTAAGGTAAGAATGATGAACTTTCCTCAGGATAGCACACAAGGAAAATATCCGAGTTAAGTAAGGCTTATAAAATCAAATGCATGAATGTTCAAGTCCATTTTCTATACTATACATATGAGTTAATTGGATTTTCATGTAAAATGCACAAATACTTGACAGTCATATAGTTAATGGAATTAAGCCCCATCATGAGACAGAGACTTTCTAGTTAGGTAGAGAAAACACTGAAAAGGAGTTAAGTTGCTCAATAATAATATAAGCACGTGCAACTTATCTGTTAGATATTCTTCTGTCTATCCTCTATGGCCCTTCTACCAAAAAAAAAAAAAATTATACCTAATATAAAAAAGAGGTTGGTCCAAATATTTAATATAAAAATAATAATACAAGTTCTCCGCTTTCTCCTGAAAGTGTTTTTTTTTTACAACACAAGAATTTACGTTATAAACCAGTGACATTTGATCACATAACACAGAAATAAATTTGTGGACTTGGCTTCTCCTTTTCTATAGCTCTAAGAAAGATGCTTCATACTGCGCTGCTTTCATAAATCTCAGTTTTTATTTTTGAGTCTACTGTAATGAAAATCAATCACAATAATGCATACTGTACTACTACTTCCAGGAGTTTGCCCTATACATATATAAATATAGATATACTATCTATAAAACTAGGTATTGTATAAATGAAGTGACTGGGCTGAACAAAGAGACTGCTAGCCCATCTTTGATGTTTGACTTGACTTGAAATGTCTCCAAGAAAGATGCAGTGGATGTGTGTGCTACAGGCTAATACAAGTCTTTGCTACTGTCACTCATTTTCTCTTGGTCTTCCTTAATTCATTACTGATAGACATAAACCATAATAGGTTCTTCACTCAGAGAAGAGTTTATGATTTTCTCTGGAATTAGGGGTGTTGTGTAAGACTTAATCGGTGATTGTAATTCTATTCACAGTATTTTGTATTTTCCTTAGGTGAAGCTGTAGGATGTAAGAAGAAAAAGTCACCAATCTGATATAGCATTCTAAGTTACGTAGCTCAAGGATGGCCTGTCTTCTTAGCCCTAAAAACTGTATGGATATCTTCCGAAGACTGATAGCCACC
This sequence comes from Eurystomus gularis, assembly GCA_013400335.1. Taxonomy (NCBI): domain Eukaryota; kingdom Metazoa; phylum Chordata; class Aves; order Coraciiformes; family Coraciidae; genus Eurystomus; species Eurystomus gularis. Next base: position 62,933 of record VZZY01002715.1, read on the forward strand.
TGGCGCACACATCTCTGGAAGCTGATGGGGCATGGTGCTCTTGGAGTGGTTCACAGGCAGACAGCAATAGTTCTTCCCAGTCCCCACGCTCAGCTGCCAGTAGGGCTGGACTGAACATGCAGCTGTGTCCTAGGCTGTCCTAGTAATGGCTGCCTTAATCGTCCCTGCCTTTGGTTTGTCCCACAGCTGAGGAGTCAGAATTCTGAGCTGTCTCTGTGCCACAGCAGCTTTGCTGCCAGTCATGGCACGTAGCACTGACACGAAAACTGCAGCTGAACTGCTTGTGAGCCATGCACGGCTACAAGATTGTTCACAGCAAATGTAGATGCAAAAAATATCCTTTACCACTAATACACAGACAAAATTTGAACACGTAACAGGAGCACAAAGTGATATTACAACTTACCATGCTTTCATTTTAGGCTGTGAAGACAATTCTTCAGGAAGGTAAAAACTGTGCCATTTTATGGGCTTTAACAATTCTGGAGGCATTGTTTTAGAAATATCATAATAATGACCAAACTTTGTAGATGTTGTTGGGCTGGCCTGTGGAAACAACAACACTAATTACAACAGCCTTTTAAATTATTATCTATCAAAAGAAAATAATTAACTAGCAATACACTTGAAAGAAACCTCTGGTTTTTTTCCCACTTGGCTTAAGTATAAGCTTCAAGTAGAGCAGTATTATAATGTCTACTACTAAGTTTTGGTTCCCCTGTTGACATTTTTCACACACAATTCAACCCTTATTGTTCTAAGTTGCATCACCAAAGTGCAGTCAGATACTTAAAAGAACGTGTTTTGGCATGTTCCAGACATATGATCACAAATTTCAAAAGGCCAGGTATATGAAATGTGCAAACCAGGATGTGTTCCACTTACCTGATTTTTCAGTATATGGGAATTATATGGCTTTAAAGAAACATTTTCAGTTGACTTTGAAAATGTTTCACTTTGTTTACTTAGTAAGAAAAGATACAATTGCATCCTCACATATCTGATTTTAATAGAAAATTGTAAAAAAGAGGAAACCATTAAAAACTATTTTCAATTTCTTGAATTTTGAATAAACAGCAGATTGAGCATTACACAGACATTACACACAATAACCATGGTTTACTATAATGAAGATACTTTTTTACCAGCTCTCATTTTTGGGTATATAAAACATCATAACCACCCCAATTTAATATATACCACAGCAGGAATTACACATTTTGAATATGTTTTGTTAGTAAATAGAGGAAACAAATGCATATTTTTGTTCCACATTAATGGAGTTCAGCACGCAACATGCAACATCATTTGAGTTACATATGTAATGTTAAAAACACCCTAAAGAAAGATCATCTACTAGTTTATTTTGACAACATCTACCCTAAGCCTGGCCTGCGTCTGAAGTGTGCATTGTACAATGCAGGAATGTGCAAAAATCTTTTAAAGTCATTTTTCTATCTCCCAACTCAAAAACCTACTGCTAAGATTAATCCCCCATAAGAGTCACTTCACATATTAAATGATAAAGTATTAAAATAAAAATAACCTAATGATTGTGAAAGAGAACAGGTGAGATGGAAAAGGTAATAGCTGAAAGTAAGAGAGATGTTGAAGACATACCCACACTGCAGAACGGAATGCCTTTGAAAGGTTGGTTCTGAAGAGAAGTTTGGCCTAGTTGATAAAATGAAATGCTATTCTGTTTGTATTTTAAAAAATGGAATTACTTTTGAAAAGTGACTAGAAATATCCCCAATAACTTAAAAAGTTTCTTAGTAGGTTCTGTACCAACTTAGAACAGGCCAATATACACATTTTATCCACAATATGAAAGTAGAACAGTTTCTGTGTGTATGTAATGAAAATCTTTGGAACTTCTGTTCCAATTTCAACATCTGCTATTCTTGCTTTATATGGGAATGACTACACGTATACCAAATCATTACAGTAATGGGATCCCAAGAATTTTTTCTGTATTGAGCAACAAATTATTTAGTTTCAACTCCGGTTATTACCAAAAGATTCATAGATTCATAGAACGCCAGGTTGGAAGGGACCTCAAGGATCATCTAGTCCAACCTTAAGTATATTGAAGTGAGATGGGCCAGCACCCTGTCAAGATGAGTCTTGAAACTGTCTTACTTTATGAAAGTTTGTGGTTTTCATAAAGCTCGGTCTTGCTAATAAAATAAGTACTATATCAGTAAAAAGAAAGAATACAGACATGTCAGACATGGCCATGTATTTATAGTTAGCTTTTTGAAATCAATCACGCTATGCATTTTCACAATGATATTCCATGCTTCATCTTACTAAAAATACATTAAACTGTTAAGATTAATTAGAGTATTTGATTGAGAGTAAATATTTTGAAATTATTTGATTAATGGATGTTAGGCCTTGACAGTTATCAGAAAAGAAAAATAGTAACAATAATACAATATCTTTCCTACAAAAACAATAGAATAACCAAACTAAACCCAAACTTTTAATTAAAACAAATAATTAGTTTATAATTTAAAAAGCCATGAAATTGCTCATCTAGTCATAAGAGGCAGATCAGTTTTACTCAAAACAAGATAGAAAAACACAATTTCTACGTCAGTGTTCCAATTTATTTATCAGCATCTTATTTTTAAAGAAGTCCAACAAAACACAACAATCTATCAAAATCTAAATATTTTAAATGTAAAATGTAACTCTATTTAAAACAAGGATTCTGAAAGCAATTTAAACAGGGGCTGTTCTTTGGCCTATAATCTATTCTTTATCCGGATTACAGATCAGAATGTTTTTACTGCAATCTCTGCCAGAGCTCATCTTTTTATTGTGTACTTCCAAGCCCCCTTAATGTTTTAGAAAGGCCTTGACTAACTGAACTTTGATCTGATGTCTTCATTGAGAAAAGCTCCAGGTTGCCCATTTCAGATGCAAATCCTTACTGAGGCCCAATAGAGTTTAGTAAAGACAGCAAAAAAGAAGAAACAAGAAGTTTCCAGGATCCTCTTTGAGAATCCTGAGGCACATTGGTGTCCTTAATCCACCCTGCTGCATGGATTAAGGTAGGTGATAACCTCTCTTGATTCAAAAGAATAAGCACAGTGCCTACAAACTGGGTGGAGACTGGGATTTGGCTATAATAAAACACCATGCAATAAAAGCTCGGTCTATGTCAGAAGCCCATGAATAGGCCTCAATGTACTGCATTCCCAGGCTTAGCAGGGAAGCTTGCAAAAAGCCTACCTGAATCAAGTAAGCATGAATAATCTGCCTTAGCAGAATGACCATGGAGAGTGCGAAGCAGAGACTTTCCATTCCTCTTAAGTTTGATCTGATAAATTTATTAGTGGATTGAAGGCTCAAGCCTGTTCTTTCCTGGATTCCTATTTTGCACAAGGAGAAATACACTAAATTGTCAGTGAGCAGAGTGTGCTTTTATGCTACCGTCTGCTGTTAATGTTTCTAATTGCAATACTAATGTGCTAGAAATCTCAGATTTAGGATGAATCAAGGCAGAAAATTGATTTCATGCTGCGACAGTTTATATATTGCCCCAAGAACATAAGCAGTTCATTCAAAAAAAAAAAAAAAAAAAGGAGGGGGGGAAAAAGAAAAAAGGAAAAAAAAGCACTGACTTGGATTGCAACATAGGCTATCCATATACTCAAAAGTTTAAATGAAATTAACCTTTGATACTGATGACAGTAACAAACTGCAAAGGCACATAAAAGGCAACATGACCTGTTACTCTGATAAGATTTCTTTTAAATCTTCTGGGGTTTTTTGTGACGTACAAGGTATATGCAATATGTAAAGAGAAACTGTCATAGTTATCAAGGGTACTAATACAATGCCATGCATGAGAACAAAAATTAGTTACCTAGCTAGTCTATGAGGTCTAATAAATTGGAAGGGAACATATGACTATTAACAAAGAATGTCTTCTATTACTTAGAAACAAAAACTAAATTAAGCATCAAAACCACACAAAGACAGCTTTTACTCAGGATTCTTACTTCATGTAATATTGGATGGAAAAGTTTTCTGCTAACACGTTTAGAGTTCTAGTTAAAAGCAAAGCTATTTTCTCTCTTTCATATGTGAAACAATTTGACAGTAGGTTTTGAAAACATTTAGTTTATTAGTTCAACCAGTTTGGAAAATATGGCTTGAAATTTTATTTGATGGTATTTTTTTCCACCAAAAGAAAATTTAAAGGAGAAATCACAACCAAAATTGTTAATTAAGAGACAGTACTATGTACTATATTGAAAAATATAAATTTCAAAACTGTTTTCCACTGATTAGAATATCCTGAGGAATTTTAGTATTAAGAATGAGACTTTTACTTGCAAGTTTTAATTTTTTAAGTAAATTTAGCATATGCATAAAAAATATTGTATCTCAACTATTCAGAATGATTAGCATTCAATTCAGAAAGTGACAACAAAAAGGGAAACACCTCACAAAAGATTGACCATTTTCTTCTAACTTGCATAGTCAAATTTCAATAATCAAGGACAAGTACATTATGTACTGTAGAGAAATATTATATTAGTGGAAGAAGTGATTACTTCTACAAAGTTACAGAAGATGACTGCACACCTAAATGGATTATTATTTATGTTTTCCTATTTTGTTGGAACATAAAACACTATTTGTCAATGATATGCTCTTGTTTCCATATCCATGTACAAGGAATTCTGCAAGATTTTAAAACAGACAAATTATTTTGGGGGTGGTTTCAGAGTGGCAGAGCAAGCTCCACAATACCAAAATTGATGAGATTATATGATTACCCTGGAGGCTGTTTGATTTGGCATGTCACCATATATAAGTCTTTTCTGACACAACTATATAGCCGTGTCTGTGCAATTTCACAGAAAACCAAACATGCCAAGCCTTGTAAGATCATTTTGTCACATTCCAATTATGTTTTTTAAGAATACGACTGAACTTATTAGGCAGTTACGACTACATCTAAACCAGAATTTATAAACGTAGGCCTAAATGTATAGACAAAACAAGGTTTTGGTTCTGGATAGTAAAAAATGCTGTAATTTTATTAAAGGTTGATTATGCCACTGGATTAAATACAAACGTCACCAGCCACAGGAGATACATTATTCACAAAACACTAGCAATTGTAAACTCTGAAAGACTGACCACTGGGCTTGTTTCTTATATTCTCCCTGCACAGTGATTAGTTTCTAGTGACAGTGAAGCTGATATAATCTCAAGTGCTTACTTTAGTTGTTATGCACATGGATAAGCAGGTCAAGAGCTTGCTACACACAGTACTTTCACTGCAGAGATCCAGTAAGTACTGTTGATTAAACCTACTTAAGTAATTTGTGTACAACTAAATTTGGCCACAGTTTGTAAGTGACCAAATTATTCGAACTTTCATAAAAAGTTGTGTCAATTTAATAATAGTCATTGAAGAATCCCATGGAACTTTAATGTTTTTTACCTTTTAAATTATTATTGTCTGTTTTAAGTTTTACAGTTCCTGCAAACTCTCAAAGTCTCTTCCTGTATCCCCAGTAACCAAAAAATATAGTGGTGTATGACAATTTACCCTCAGGTCCATTAGCAGTTCTGTTGCCTAGATTCTACTGAAAAGCATTTGCTCTGCAAATTCATTTTGACTGCGAAACAAAAAAAGTATGAAATACTAATTACCTCCATTTTTGGTAAATTTTGATAGCGCCAGGCTATTTTCATAGAATCTGGAAAATCTTCAGACTTAACAGCTGTTGCTTCTTCTCCCAACTCATTTCTGTGGCTATCATCAAGCAAAGGGGCTGGAAGTTCCTACAAGTGGAGAGCGAAAGAGTGTCAGCTATCTACAGTAGAAATCGCAGTCCAGATTTTTAATCCCTCCCCTTAAAAGTTAGCTAATACAGTTATCTTAATATAATGGACAGTTGTAAAATCTGTAACAAAACTTGATTAAAATAACTTCTGAAAAATTGGCTCCTACTAATACTGACTGTGTAAAAAGCCATGTAGTTATTATGGGAAAATGAATTACACAAATACAGGAGAATGCAGAGTGGATATATCACTTTGTATACTCTACACAAACAATGTATCTTGAGCAGCATCCATACTTCTTTTTTAAAAAAATCTTTCTTCAAAGTTTGATCTCCTAAACTGTTCTATTTCTGAGAATAGAGAAGTTCCTTGCATAGTAAATGTAAGCCTATTTTATAATAACATCACTTCTCTTTGTTAGCTTCTGCAAATCTTTCAAAAGTACTCAACAGATCTCAGTAGCCTTCAGACACAGGCTGAAAACAACCGTAACAGGATGGTTTGAATTTTCTCTTCTGCTAACCATTAGGCATGATATCTACTAACGGGGGATACCTCAGGAAAACAAAAAAGAGAGTAAAAGGAAGGTGCATATTTCATAATGGAATTTTTATAAGTTTCTAATGCAAACATTTCTGGCTTTAAAAAAACCCCAAGACTGCACATGGGTACATTTGAGGACAGAACTGCAGCTTTGACTTGGGCCTAGATGAGGAAAATATTTCGTTACAAAATTTCTGCTTTCTACCTTTGCATTGCTGAAAGTGAACAGCACTGGGTGGATATCAAGCACAGCAATCAGAAATTGTGCATTGGGCTTTCTACACCTACTAGAGGAATGAAGTGCAACCAAGTTTTCTGACCCAACTTTATCACCCACTTGTGTAAGTTGGAGGGCATAGGAACTTCTTATCTGCTTAAAACAGATCAAGACTTATTCGAAAAATGTTGTCATTAAGCAAAGACTTGAGAGAGACCTAAGATGTGGTCTCAAGGGTTAAAAATGTATAGAACTAGTCAGTATTTCTGTTACAAGATATTAGGTGTGAAGACATAAAAAATCCAAATTTGAAAACTTTAGAAGAATAATCTCAGTCAAAGTATGGGATACACATGAGACACTAAACATAGGCAGAGCTAATACTGACCATAAACACCTAAATGACATTCACAGCTTTACGTAGGTAGACATGGTACAAACACATACAGAAAGAAGACAAAGTTTAAAGGATTCCATTTTGGGTATTAGAATTGTGATAATTCAGTATTAAAGAATACAGGAGATAAAATCCGTACACAGTTCAACATGTAATCTTACGAACAACACGTGTTATTTTTGTTTCTTTAGTGTAAACTTACATAATATCTACAACTATTGCCAAAACGGAGAACAAAGGTTTCCAGTGTCAGGACAGTTGTTTCTGTCTCTGTTTCAGTGGCTGGTGAGTACACCGTATGTGTTTCAGCAGCTAAGCAGAAGATGCAAGCCACACCTATGAGCAAATAATTTTATTTACTTTGTTTTTGTAAATGAACTGCAAAAGCCTGATAAGGGTTCTCCATGGGAATGGTTACGCACAGAGTTAAATTCTCAGATTTCTTACAGCTTGTTTAAAAGGAACACTTATGTACAATAAACTCATATTACTATGGTTGTAAAAATTAAGCTTTATGGGTAGGAAAGCTATACAAAGACTATAATTTTAAGTTAGTATTTATAGCTTTCATTAAATTTATAGGTTTATAACAGATGTTTCAGTAAAAAAAGAAATTTACTTTTGTCAAAGTTTCCTTATGTCTACCCAGAAAGAAAGCAGGGACACTTTCAAACCAAAGACAAAGATTTCTGACAGATAGGAGAAAATGAAAACAGAATGCTGTACTGAAATGGTCTGACAAAGTATAAATACAAACAGGAGCTGACAAGCACGCCAATGCATTTCACACATATGCAGATACAAATTATTTGCATTTACTTCTGAAGAGCACTATATAAAGGACTTTTCTAAAAAGAAGAAATTTGTTATTTTCAATTTCTAATTTTATAACTCAGATACGCACAACAAAAAGTTAATGAATGTTATTTTCCAGTAGGTGCTATTTTGAAAACAAATTACAGAACAGTTAAACTATTATGCAGATTTAATTTCCTAATACAGTTATTCATAGATTTAAGCTAGAAAAGGTTAAAAGGTCCTTCTTTTTCAGTGAAGAGCTGCTGATATGTGATCATCTCAAAATACTGCTCAATTATACTAATTTAAAAAATAAATTAGATCAACCTTCATTTAAAAAGTGAGTTCTGTAAAGGAATAATTGTGCAGGCTAAAACAACATTTCCTGCTATCTCTTCCTTTCATTCACCAAGATCATCTGGCTCCCAGGTACTACTTGCAACTTTCTATAGTGGTGGGCAACTGCTGTTTTTCAAAAAATAAGTACCAGGCACGGTTTGGAAGAGATAATGAAATCCTGCCTAAGCGTTTCATCAAACTCCCTGAGCTTCAGATCCTACCACTGATAGAGCAAGTTGTTACTTGGGCAGCCATCACATGACCCACAGAGCTGAAATCTAGGAAATGGCAAAATTTAACATTCACTGTTACTGTAAGTAAAGAGAAGACCAGCACCAATGTTTTCTTAAAGCTATTTAATATTTTTCTCCCCTAGAATCACTGCAATTACCTGTCACTTGTACTACTGGTTCGCTTGTATTTTGGCAAAGACAAATATGAGACAGGGACATTTAGCTATACACATTTCTCTTTATGTAATCACCCATAATACATGTTTTACACAGAGACTGTATTTTATGCTAAAATAAAACAGAGGTCAAGATTAAAAGGTTCTCCAAGTATTACTGATAAAGTACATGCCGCTTCAATACCCTCATGTAACACTGAAAAAAGTTCCTGCTTTGCAGGAACAAAACCTTCCTACATGGCACTATCTGGAAGGGAGACATTACAAACACCAGGTGTTGACACCCGGGAAGCTCAGTCCAAAACAACTGGAGACAGACACACTATCAGTGCAACACAATTAGGCACTGTGGTATGCCTTAACTGTTGCTAAGAATGAAACAGATTAAGAGGTCAAGGAACAATGGTTTCACCTGAAGCTGATAAAAGATTTTGGCTGCCAGAGATGAAAACCTATCTAAGCATCCATCTGAAACAACCTTTTTTGCCAATATAGTTTACTTTTAACTTCTGACATAATGCAGAGATTTTATTCTGACATAATAAAAAACTTCTAACATTACGATTGACCAAATTGACACAAAGCAACACGAGAAAAGCCGTGGCTCAGCACTGTGGCAGTCAGCATATGCACCAGCTTGGGTCTGGTTTATGCTGTCTTGTCCCTTGTTGCCCCATAGAAGGAACCAAGAGCACTTGAAGAACTCTCTCATACCAAGAGCAACTCTTTTTCTTCAGTTGCTTTTCCAAAATGCATTTACTTAGTAGCTACCATGCTCAGCGGGAGAACGAGCCATGTTCTTCTGGGGCTACTACGTCTTATAGTTGTGTAATTTTCTATCCCAACAAACACTTTGCTCTGAAGCAAACAGATCTTGAAGGTGGTGGTTGTGAGCTTTACGGCCTGTTGACAGGCTTCACACATAACCGCAACCTGGAAAAGGCAGTCTGTCTTTGGAGCTGACTGGTATTTTGAACACCAGTTGCTTGAGCTCCACCTGGTATATCAACGTGGTTAAATACATTCCAAGATGTTGTACTTAAGCACAAATACGAAAAAAAATTCCAATCCTTTTCATGGTCTGAGTATATCTGTAATTTGAATGCATTTTAGATAAAGATTAACGAACAGAATCTAATAAAGATTGTTTACCGCCAGATTTGAATCCTAACTTTATCACCCTTACCCCAGCTTCTGCTTACCCGTGTTGCCCTCCCATTTACACTAAATTGTCTAACGGTGAGGCAGAACTCGTGGTGCTGTTTGAATGTACGTCTGCATTGACTGGAAGCCAACATGCAGGCCTTCATCAGCCTGGTGAAAGACTGACCAGAACACACTGGTGATCACTAAGGTTTCTCCTTAGGATGTACTAATTTGTGTATCCCAGCGCATAGTCTTCAAAAATCTTTTAATTTGAACTTTGTATAAGCACATTTGGAAAGGGAGAGCGCTTAAAATTGGTTAGTTGGCTTGGGACTGGGGGGAACTGCAGACACAAAACAGTTACATAAACCTGTTTTATGGGCAATATTGAAAATACTGAAATTGAAATGATCCAAGCATTTCTTTTTAGCTGACCATGCCTGAGATACAGAGCACCTAGAGTGAGAAAAAGTCATCAGTTCTCCTAACACAGGTATACTCTCAAAAATAAAGGCCAGCTGGTTGGATATATACTTCACAACTCTTTGGTGTTGTGAAAGGTCTCATTTCTGTCCAAGAATTACAAAGCATTATCAGTTCTCAGATCGTTCTTAAAATAGAAGGAAAAATGAAAGAGTTATGGAAAGGGGGAAGCAGAGCAGCAGCAAAACTAGCCACAGAAGCACACAGGCTTCTTCTGAAACAGCTGTACAAAAATTGAAGTGAAAAGTATACAGCAGAACACATATGGAGAGCAGAGGAGGGCATGGTTACTATGAGTGACATTTAAAGATGGCTAAACCAGGACTTTTCCTCCAAACATCTGCATGTGGGAGATTCAAGAGCAGGGCTTTAGCACAACTCCGCTTCTCCCAGATTCATTACAAACTAAGAAACAAAGGCACTAGGTCCCAACAGTCTTATTAAATCATTCTTTGCATTTGAGAACTATACTTTTCTATCATATATAAAAAGCACTTAAATTCTGCTGACATTATCAGAATTTTAAAAAGAAATAAATTTATATCTTAGAATCAGATTTTCAAAAGAATACAGGATTATTAAAGCATTTAAAAGTTACTTCCAAAATTTCATCCAGAACTTGAAAATAAAAAAGACTAAGAACAGAAGAGTTGATTTCAGCCCATACTATTTCTATTTAACCTATTTCTGCTTAAAAATGTCTCAGCTCCCACATCATACAGCTTTGAAAAGCTTTGTGGCATCACTGTGTCAAGTCCTGAGAACTGTTACATTCTCCCAGGCTAAAAAAAGACAAATCTCTCATAAGCTATATAAAAAAACAAAGCATGTAGCAGTGCATTAGTTAAAATAAAAAAAAAGAAAAAGAAAAGATGCATCATTTCTTGGGGTCAACTAAAATACAAGTCTTTGCTATGCAGCATGAATACACAAAAAAGGCAGACAAGTGCTAAAGTTATTAAGTGCGGTTTGGCTGGGGCATTCATCTGTGACTAGAGTGAGATGTAGAGGAAGGAAAAAAGAGAAGGAAGCTTGTTGCTACATTTAAAAAAAAAACAAGTTTGGGAAAAAAAAGGTTTTCTAAAGTGCTGTACCAAATAACAATGCAATTAAAATATTTTTGTTTCCTATAAGCCAAGCTTATAAAGGTTTTATTGCAAACATGAAATGATTTATTTCATTAATAAATCTTTTATCTTCGTAGCAGAACGGCGTACAACGTGTATCTGCTAGCAACCCAGGTCCTTCTGCGTTTGCTGCCACTTTACTTTGCCTGCCTTGTTTTGGCAGATGCATGAAGCAAAATCAGATTCTAACAGTTTGACCTCTCTCACTTCTTATGTTCTCTAGGGGATAATAAAATCCAAGATACAATCCCACAGCAGTTAATGAAGCTTAACCTCACACCCTCTTAATTACCAATGCATTACACCAACTATAGGCATCATACTCCTCTCTAAGCTATTTTACAATGCTAAAGAAGTACTACTGTGCTATTATTTAGCAGCATAATCCAAGCTGTATGTGAAATCCCTCTTATGTAAAATCCTTTGATCCTTATGGGTTTCAATAACTGTATAATTAATAGCACTTAAGAATTTAAAACATTGTCTATGTATCAATAAATATGTTGTTCACATGGTTTTATGCAACTATTTTCAATGCAGTATCATCACAGGTATGATTAAAGAAACGTGAAATAAATAATATTAAAGGGAATACGATTCACTGTTGATCTCTAACTGCAACAATATTTAAATAGCTTAAACTCACATGAATTTAAGGCTCTTTTTCATTATGTTAATTTTTAGTATTTAAAGGACACCAGATGGTAAGTCGGGAAGGGTAAATATTTTCTTTTCAATAATGTATTATATAAATGTCAGTTTAAAGGGCCCTACTCCCAAAAGGGGGGAGGATTCTATTTTGATTGTAAACACTTGTGAAGACAAGGTCTATTGTTAAAGAACACAAATGACTGGATACAGAATTTTTCTCTTTTCAGTGGCCCTTGTTCAACAATTTATTTCCATCTCCAGGTAAGGCTGTTCTACAGAAATTTTTCTGTGACATTCAAAGGACCAAATGGATGTCAACACCAGATAAATGAGAACTGTGTGAAGAGAAAAGGGAAGTAATATTCCTCTGTTTTATGAAATAAAAAAGGTTAATTGAAAGTACTCCAAGGGGTATTTTTTTTTTAAACCCACGAGAATATATTCTCTACTTCATGTACACAGAAACAAAGCATACAGTCAAATCACAACTCTTTGCCATAACTTCCTTGAACTGTGGCTCCACTTCACAACATCGAAACTCAGGAATGCAAGTGAGAAGATTAGATGATATTTTATTGTTCCATCTTCTTCTGAATCAGTTCATGAATGCTTAAGTAAAAGATAAATACAACAAAGAAGAGAATGACATACTAAAAAAAGTAATATCAAGAAACAAAATAAAAATGAGAGTGCCCTTGTTCAAAATTCTGTAAACTGTTCTGCAGTGCATAATGCACTACCCTAATCAGATTGAATAATAAAAGCATTATTCACAAACACCTTTAGAGATGAACACTCCAAGCAACAGTTCACTAACTGAGCAAAACAATTCTACAAAGTTACCAACTAAATTCATAATATAGTTACTTGTGAACACTGAAGCCTAAACATTTGGGTTTTTTAAGCTACTATTTTTATGACACTTTTAATATGTGAAGTAAGATCTGTATTTAAAAACAAACATAATTTCACAACTAAGATCATGAAAGAAAATATCCTAATAAACAGTCAAGTATTGGTAGATAGGAAACCTGAAATTTAGCCAAACATTTATTTCCGTTGGTTTTGGAAAATCTTTTTATTAGATTGGCCTGAACTTTTGATAAAGACTGAGCTTTACACTTTAGTGCGTTCCCAGCACGGGTACTGCTTAAAAGGATTTCATTCTTTTTAAACAGAAGTGATTATTTTTTTCCAGCATCCTCTTTCACACCCATACAACTTCTCTGTCAAGTTCATGACAGAGTTTTGTAATGCAGAAAACTATATTTTTCAATATAATGAAAATATTTGCACTTTAATGCAGAAAAATGTAAAACAGATATTCCATTTACCCAATATGTAAGCAGGAAAAGTAACCAGATGAGCAAGAGCTATATAATAAAGAAATTAGATTTTGCCAAGGAACTTTCAAGCTCTGAGAGAGCTGCAAGGGCCAGATCCAACCCTCTTCGTTGTGCCACAAAGCTATCTTTACTTCAGAAAGGGAGATAACAGGTGACAGGAAAGTTCACTAGTACTCTAAGCGTAATTGGGTTTCTGTGTATTAAGTGGTAACATTCAACAGCACGCAGCAGCTGAATCACTGTAACAAGCTCACACATTTTGAAAATACAATCGGGAAAAAAGGATACTGGGAACGTATCCCTGTTTGCATATATATTTTTACCTTTCAAGTTGTTACGTTTTTAATTTCTTTACGTAGCATCTAAAAATGTCAGAAAAATATACCTCTTGCATTCATACACAGCTTCTTCACAACATAAGATAGCCAAGAGACAGGATGGAGCTGGAATAGCACTCTGAAAACAGAAGCTTGGCAAGGCCTGGTCACCAGCCTGATCATTCCTTCCAGGTTTGCTTTCTTCCTTTTGGCAAAACAATGTTTTAGAGTCATGTCAATGAGGGAAAATTGTAAGCATCATGGCTGAATGTACTTTGCTGGAATAAAAAAGTCCATATAGACAGCTATGCTTTCTTTCAAAGGTTGTCTGCATGCACAGTGCTACAACACTGAAGCTCAGTGGCTTGTTTATTGTTGTTGATTTTTAAATAACCCTTGAAATAACAGAAGTACATTTTGCTAGATTCTTCCCGCATTCACCTTTTCTGCAGGAAAGTCTAAGTATGCACCTTCTGTTCTTCAGGTCCGCTCAGTACAACCAGCATGCTGGAGGTGGAATTTTTTCATTCTTTTCCAAATGATGTACTTAAGCAAAATGCCATGTTTAAAATATACTTTTACTTTTGGTTTAGAGATCTTTTCAGCTTGGTAGGAATTTTTAAAACACTTGTTCCTGAAGGTTTTTTTTATCTTGCCCCTATTGTTTTTTTAATAAACCATTATATCTCTGTACATAGCTGCCTCACCAAGTGACGCTGCATTTTTCCCTCTCACTGTGGTACCCTACACCACTGGCGTGGTTTCTCCTGACTGACTTGACTTCAGGATACGTCCAGCAAACACAGTGAAGCTGCTTATCAGATATGAGGGCACACTAAGTGCGTTACTACTCAAGAGAAATCTGTGTAGTTCTCCAGCGAGCAAACTGTTTGCGCATAGCTCATTTTCAAACTTGGAAGTGCAATGACACAGGATGTACAAGTTAAATACAGCTTCACACCTCAGTATGGTAAGCCTCAAAGGTCTTGATTGGGAGTAGGATTTTGGGGAATGCATTTCCTTCTAAGAAGGCTATTGTCTTAGCAGAGGTAGGAAAAGCATCCCCACCATAAAGAGCAGGCTCATTGATTTTGTCGAAGTACGTTCTTTTACTTGAAGGATGTGCTCTTTATCCTCTCTTCTTGTAAAAGAACCTCCAGAAGGCAATCTCAACAGAGTCCAAAAGTATCCTGTAACAAAATTCCAGCTTGAAAACAAAAATTACATAGAAATGCAGTAATTAAACGAAGTGTTCAACTTTTCCACAGGAGATGAACAGATGCAGCTCTAGAAAACAGTTCTGGACCTCCTACTCCTCCACCTCAGGCTTCCAGGCTCCGAATGGAATGCTCATTGAGGTAATTTTGGCCAGGGTCCCACAGGAAAATTGTTGAGCTTCAGAGGATGCTGGTTTCCCTTTCCCAGCTCATATAATGACCAGCAAGTCTTCCACTTGAGACAAAATTTGCACAGACTCTGCAGTAAAAGCAACTTGACATAGAGTACTCTATCGTCCAGACGAGCTCATAACTGCCATATAATCCATTTCTCATGAAAACTTGTGAGAATCAGTTCTCCCCCCCAAGGTCTAGATAAAATAATTAGTAAAAAAGGCAAAGAAATTCTTACAGAGGCAGTTGAGGGAGTTCTAGAATTTTAGTGCCAAATCTGAAGTAGCAAAAGTGAGAAATACAGAAAGGCAGCCAACACAGACAAGGGTTTTTTTTGTTTTTAAAGACTGGAATCATACCTTGGTACTAACAAGGAGAAGGAGCATAAAGAACTGGGCTATAATATAGTTATTGGATTTTTCTGGCTTCCAGAAATCAGTTTGGTACCCAGCCTAACTTGGAGTGGATGCAAGCCTGTTCTCATTTTGGCTATGGTGATGTTCAAGGAAATATCCTCCCCATTTGCTTGCAACAAGCATAACAGTGTTTAAGTCAAGGTTTCCTCTGTAATAAATATAAGAATATACTCTAATTTGTATGTTCCAGTCTCAAACACAAACTATTTGCAACTTCAAAATAGCTGGCATCAGAGTGCTGGATTGTAAAAAAAATAGCCACTAAACACAGTGATGTTAAGGAAATAGATACAAGAAAGAAACCTACATGCTTTATTAGTTGCTCTCTGTTTTTAAGCTTAAGCACATAGCAGCCTTTCATAATTTGTAGTCTAAACTTGATAAGGTATGGTACTGAAAATGGAGTGTTATGATATTATGTTTCCTTCAGTCATTTTATTATTAAATTAGTTTTCCATTTACCAACACAATCAGTTTTATCTTATGACCCATGACAGAAGTATGCCATACTACTTCTTATATTATATACTATTTACAGTATTTACACCCTTATAGCAAAAAGTTGCCTTTTGTTGAAGAATATAGATTGGACAGAAACACTCTCAAATGTTTAAAATACCTTTGAAAAAACAGCATGTACATAGTTCTGTAAGTTTTACCAGAGGTATATAATTTTTCAGCATCACATCTTAATGCCAATTTCCTGAAGGAGCTTTGAGTACAAAAGGCATGAATATGTTTTCAAAGGATGATGGATAAATTGGTGGGTGGTAATATAATATATCTTAGGCAGCTGATCAGGGCTTTTTATCCTCTGCTTGTCTTTTAGTTATACACAATTTCAAGATAATTATGGTCTATAAGAACGTCTTTTCCCCTTCCTACTACCAGCAATATTTGTCTTGGTTATAGGTTCAAGAAACTTCCAATCACATCATCAAATTAGAATAGGGAAATTACGGCATCTCAGCAGAGAACTGAATGTATAAAGAGACTGACCACACAATATGGACATAAGGCAGTTAATGAACTACCTTTATGTAAAACATCCGTTAATTAGAATACTAGCTATAGAACATATTAAATCCATAGTTGAATTTTATAAAATAAAAACGGAGAATAAAATGTATGGTTCAGATTGATATGTACCATATCTATGTTGCCTTTCCAGTAAGGAATACAGTCAATCAGATACTGAAAGTAAATTAATTACTAATTTCATTAAATAAAATGCAACATTACTTAACGCCCAGATATGTTATGTTAAAATCCTGACTTGGTGGAGACACTCAAATCCCAAAGAGCTCATTTTTATGACAGGAGAGGACTTCCTGAAGCACCTGAAGGTCCTCTCTTTTAAAAGTCAAGTGAGGCAGCCATAGGGAAAACTCCTCTACTTCTGTGGTCGGGAGATCTAACAGTGGCTAATGCCAGTCTTAGGCTGACTTTTTCCAGGTAAGGCAATAATGTTTTTTAGGTAACGCAAACTGGTGTTTCAAGAAATGCCCAAGTTTTCCAAGTGTCAAAGTACATGATTTTCTAGATTGATGCGTAGCATATTACAGGGCTACTTCACTGAAGCAATTTCAAGACAGCCATACAAGTCAGAGAAATCAACACTACTGGGCCTTGTCTGTTAAGCAAAGGAAGTGTTCAATAGTCAGAGTAGAAGAGCATAGACAAGAGTACTGTTGGATATATAAACACACAAATAGAGGAAGAAAGCAAGACAAACGTATGTTTTCCTCCACTTCCCTGTAATAATATTGTCCATTCATTTATAATCTCTTTTAGTAACACCACTATGGAATTACAACAGAGGAACGCAGTATTGTTACCCCTGAAAAGTAAGAAGGAAAACCTCCTCCAAATCAAACACCAGAGCTCAATAAGTCACATCAAACTAACTGACCACAAACTCAAGCCAGTACAAGAAGGACAGATGTCCTTGAAAAAGCATAAAGAACAGAAGCTAGGAAAAATAGGATATGCTATGAACAATTGATTCAAAGATGAATGAAAGAAGAATAAAAATGTATGTTAGCTACTCCATTTTAAGAAACTGTAATGCAATGCAATAAAAGTATTCATTTGAATAATTTAAGTTTGATGAGAAAAACAATTGCAATGCTCATGTCCTGTACAGTCAGAGAGTCAATGACTTGATCATCAGTTATTTAAAACTATATCAATTACACAGGAACATGCTATTTCACAATCAAATTCTAACTTACTTGTTTAGGTTATATTCTAAACCACAAGAACAAATGATAAAAATTTCATGCCTAAATGAACCCTCTTTAGGTTCAAGAAAAAATTATTTGACTTTTTCATAACCACAATCATATAATTTCATTACGAATATGCTTTTTCCTGAATATTGAAGATAATCTTGAATAGATAAGGCATAGAATCTACCACCACTAGGTACAAAAAAAGAAAAGTAATCATTTTGTCCAGAAACAGTCTCCAAAAACTCTTAAGGAAATAGCCAGACCTCACTTGATGCAGAAGTAATCAGTAAATTATATGTTACTTTTGATATTAGAAAAAAGCAGCCTTAGAAAGACATAAAATATTTAATGAAATATTGTAAGATTATCCTCACACTTCAGCATTTTTTGCAGTCTTGATCAGACTTTTTCCCTTATGTAATTTCTTTATAATGGAAATTATCAGTATTTGATTAGGAGTTCACTCAAGTCTGAAAGGAACCCTTCTATATGACCTGATCCAAAGCTGACCATGTTTCCTAGTAGAAAAAAAAGCCAGAATGAAATGTACGTGTAAAGGAAGTTGTAAAGATGTTAAATGATGTTTTTCTTTTCTACAGGAAACTACAATAAATATCTACACAGATTATATACTTTTTCCACCACAACGTATTGGAAGCTGTTTAACTACTCTTCCTGATAGGCAGGTGGAAATTGTAAACAGTTGGGTTTACCCAAACCATTCAACTAGGGCAACCAGTCTGTCTGGTTTTTGTCCACAAGCAAAATAAAGGATAAGCAGGTTTCTAGCCTGATTTGGCCTTGGGAGGAAATTACTCCATTGTCCATAGACAGAGGCCAGTGAGCTAAATTTAACTCCCAAATCCGGTGAGTGTAAACACTCCTACACTTAC
This sequence comes from Eurystomus gularis, assembly GCA_013400335.1. Lineage (NCBI taxonomy): Eukaryota > Metazoa > Chordata > Aves > Coraciiformes > Coraciidae > Eurystomus > Eurystomus gularis. The sequence goes on from VZZY01002715.1 coordinate 81,460, forward strand.
CAACACGCTCTTATGAATCACCAAGATGAAATAATTTTTTACTACACAATATATACACTTTAAAATATATTTAAATTCATCAAGAGATTACAGCTACTCTTGTCAAAAGCTCTGTCTTTACCTTTAAGATGTTGTCAGGATGTTCTTTAGCAGAAGCAACAAACAAGTCATGTCCACAGACAACTCCCTCCGCGAGAAAATACTTGAACAACAAATTGGAGTAAAGGCCATATTTATCTTCCTCTGTGAAAACAAGAATGGTTGGAATTTTATTTTTTAGATAAATCACCAACCTGTATTCTCAAAAAACTATAAAAGCCCTCTTTTTGTCTACCTTCTGAAGTATATAATGTACAACAAAGATAATAGGTAAAATATGATTCCAATGCTTTAAAAATAATGCCGGTAATACTGTATTTCTAATTTTTCAAGTTGGAGAAATAGTTCTTAATCATGTATCTGATTCTAAAATATGGATGGGATACAGCAATAGGTATCCTCCAAATTGGTATCCTTCGAACAAGATTTCCTAAAAGTATCAGCTAAGATTACTAAAATAATAGTTTAACAGGAAGGGGTTTAGTTCATTTAGAAGAACTATGTTGATATTTATATTTTTAATGCTAAAAATATTAATTAACTTGCTTTAAATATCTATTAATTTATGCTTTTCAAAATTTAATCATATTTGGCATGCTAAATTACATAAAGATATAGAGACATTCTTACATCTGCAGTTCTTTGAAAACTATGAGGACTAAAGCAACATTTCAAGATACAGAAAAATGCTTCAAAACACAGTTGCTAAGACAAGAAATTACATAAAACTGGACATCCAAATAAGCCAAAAGGAATACAACAATTGTAACACTATTGCTACTAGTACTCGCCACTGATATATCCAGTTTATCATAGGGCCTGAGGCTTTTAAGAACTCAGATTATATTAATATAATTTACCTTTGATACTGTTAAACTTGCTTAGCAGGCCATATTAGCCTTCTAATGTACTTCCAATAACACATTTATCTTTTTAAAAAATAACAATCTAGTGAAAAAATCTGGGCAGATCAGTATCGTGAAGACAGTACGGTACTGACAAAAGCTTACTGTTGACAGTGCTGGGTTCCTTAGGAAAATTTCAGCAGGACTGATTTCCAAAAGCATTACAGAATTACAAATGGCAATTTTCTGTGGAAGTTTGGAGCTCTTAATTAAACATTGTACATAGTTTATTCTCACATGCTTAAAATGCCATTAATAGTGTTACTGAAGGACTGTTTTCCTAGTAACTTGGCTCCATACATGGTGCTGTGACTGAGGATGTAGATCATGTGTGAGACCAGGATGGAGATAAGACTCAATTCAGACAAAATTACAGTTGCAGAAGCAAAAAGTAGAACAGACACTATCTAAAGTTTTGAAGCATTACAGTCTTATTTTGTAAATACAGTCTTCAGAGCCTACTTAAACTGCTTCAACAAGAGGAAAATACAACCCAAATGCAGAGTAATTCTCCCTTATGACTGGAGTCCAGGAACACTTAACAGCTCCTGCCCCCTAAGCATTGGCTCTCTCTAGTTAGTTATGCTTCAGTTGCTCACCGCAATATAACTGTTAATATATTATTCACAGTATATTGATTTCCACGTGCTAATATCCATCTATGAAGCTCTCAATTTAAGAACCAAAGCCCTCTAGAAATCAAAGTGACAGCATGACACGTACTTTTTTGTTTTGTTTTGTTTCAAATTGTCTGAGCTACCTGAAAGAAGCCACCAAAGCCTCCCATATAATCACATCACTGCAGCAGATATCAGTGGAGGGAACCAATTTTATCAAACCTCCCTCCCTTTGAACAAGAGGAAAAGGAAAACTAGCTGGGTGCTCTGGAAGGATCCTCAGCTGTAACATCATCCTTGGTGAATGCAAAATCTTGGCTTCTTAATTTTTTTATCTACAGGTTAAAGTCGAGTTGAAGCACAGAAACACTGAATCATATTACGCATGGACAGGACCTAACTGACATTTAATAGAGTATAAGCCAGTATCTCATTTAGTCTAAGTATTTTATTGTTTGTGTATGTGCAAGCAACTACACAGAGAGACTTTCTGGATCACCACTTTTGACATTAATTATCCCTTAGAAAGTAAACAATATGCTCTATTTTGTGCCAAACAGCACGGAAACTCCATAAATCATGGCCAAATGTAAGAAATTACACTGTGTGTTGATTATGTAACTAAACTAAGAGGAAATAAGGCCGTAGTAAAGAAGAATTTCTACTCAAATTTCATTTGAAATGCTGAGATGTTAAAACAAACTATAGAAGTGAATCAATGGGGAACAGAGGTATAAACCCTTTTACTGACCTATCCAAGATGATAATACATTTTGTTGAATGATAGATCTAGTTGCAATATAACAGGACTAGAGAGGTTCTTACATGGCCATATGCTTCCAAAACATATTTTGCAATAATAAGAAATTTTCAATTTAGCAAACTAAAAACATTTACATTAAGCATATGGACACATTATTTTAGCATTAGCCTTTCCTTCAGTCTTCTTGCATTGATTTTCACAACAGTAAACTTACAGTAAGAATAGGAAATGAACTATTGGAGAGCAATCTAAATATAAAACACCTCAAAGTCTGCTACAGTACTCTAAGGATTAAATGTCTCAGAAAGCCTTTACAAACAGTGTATCTTGAATTGTTAAAGCCAATGCATCTGTAAGAATCCCTCAGTTCTTCAATTTGTCAGATAGAGGATGGCTTTTTATTGATTCATTTCTAGGTCACTAAACTTTTGTGGTATTCAAAAGATCTAAAGTGCACCCATATGGGGCTTTTCTGATAGCATTCATTGTACCCTGGCTTCAATAGTTACGTTACTATTCAAAACCATAGGAGTACAGCTTTCTTCTTGTAAACAAACAAACAAATCATTTAGCACAGGTACTTCAGTAGCTCACTGACTACTTTCATAGATAAATGGAATGAAACACTTTGAAGTATATTTGTTTTCTGATAACGCTTCGACATACTGTTTTGATGGCTGGGATGAATTCTCAACTGTTAGATTTCTTTTTCCAAATTATACCCACACCCAAAAGAACTACCTCTATTCCATATGTGTACGAAAACTTGAGTGCATTTTAGTCAGCCAAATACTGACTGAAATCTTTATTCTTAGCCTCCACACTAAAGAGCTGCCCCATCAGCAGCTTTCATTGATAACTTTAGTTCTAGCTAATAAGGCACATAAACACATAAGACCCTTGCAGCTGCAGACTCTTTTCTGGGTCCAGTCACCGCAAGTCATACAACAGTCTGCAGCTTTCCCTGATTCTTTTTGAACAAAGAGTGCTCTACAGCTGAGTAGCAGGTGAGTACCTAGTGAAGCGTAAAACTATACAAGGAAAAGCGATTATTTACCTAGAAGTTATATATATTGTCTCCAGGACAAAACCTCTTCTGATCCTACAGATAAGTACATGAATAAAATAGTTTATTGTGATCATTATCCATTGGTCGCTTCCCACAACAGCATGCTTTCACGACTAAAATAGTCATGGAGAAAAAGCACCATCGTCAGTATCAGTGCAATGAATTCCATCATAGAACCATGTTGAAAACTGAGGATAAAGACCAATTTGTATTTATGGTTCTTTTCACCCCTACACTGTACAGGGTACTGAATGCTTAAGAGAGATTCTCAACACCTTTGTGAACAGACCATCTGTAGGTACCACTCTGAGACACCAGTGAGTCACAGAAGTAGCTACAAAATGTGAAGGCATTGGAGTTTGGCTAGGGCATAGAAAACAGAGTACTTATGAGCAAGGCACTGTAAATATGTAATTTATATAAAAATTAAGGAAAAAAATCTCATCTAACTATAGCAATTTATATGTAAACATGTGACCTTAAAAAAAAAAA